>VZRQ01002308.1:408182-617037 GCA_013397975.1 Machaerirhynchus nigripectus
TCCCTATGGCACTGAGGTGAGCGCAGCAGGCACTGCTGGAGGGGATGTCCCAGGAGGAGGTATCCCAACCCTGTGGAGCTCTGTCAGAGCTGTGCAGTTCAGAAGCATTTACACAGCTATGCTAAATAGCAGCAATTACATTTGCCCCAGAGTGCTACATCGTGCCTGGTTTGAAAGTACTTCCCCAAGATGATGTCATTAAATAACAACTCCATTTAGCACTCCGAGCAGTGTGATTCCTTTACATATTTCGGTTTGGGGTGCTGTAGTAAAGGGAACTGGCCTCATTTGCACATTGTGAGAGGCCCTTTGCTGCTCTTTAGTATCAAGCCTTTGGGCTGGAGGTGCAGTCACAGGTGTGCACACCTGCATGTGCCAAACCAGCAGCCACCTCACACACCCCTCCTGCACAGCCCGGTCCCATCAGTATCTGCACAGAGCCACTCTGCTTTCATCCAGCTAAAGCCTGCCATTCCCTTCCTCTGGAGGGGTGCCAGCGGAATCACAGGTCCTGTAGGGTCCCAAACCCTGGGGCCAGCTGGGTGGGTTGCATTGCCACCCTCTGTGGTAGGACTCACATGGGCTCATTCCTTGCAGTCATGGCTGTCATTAGTTGAGAGAAAGGGATAGGAAACTCGCCTCTGTGGGAGCTGTTTCAAGCACTTGCCAAATGTTCTGAGAAAGGCAACGCGCACAGTTTTACTGGAACCCTTCAGAGGAGCCCAGCAAGGTGTGGGCACCCGGCAGCTCCGCAGTGCCGTACCCCGTCCATGAGGCAGCAGTGAGTCACGGCGCTCCTGCCCTGCCAGCCTGGCGAGAGCAATCCCCTGTGCCGCGCTCAGCCGTGACAGTGACTCACACCGCCCCAGCGGGGACGCGGCTGCCTCTGCTCCTCCGCGTGGGGACAGAGCTGCTGCCTGAGAGTGCTGAGAGGAACAGCTGCAGAGCTCGACCCTGCCAGGCAGGCAGAGCCAGGGACACGGATACATTTCCACACAGGTACAAGTATCCCTACCCATATAGAGTGTAGATAAACAGAAATTCAGATGCACACAGGGAAGTGGGAGATGAGCCAAGCCAGGAGGTGCTCCATCCTCAACGCTGCTCTGGCACGGCATAGCAAGAGCACCCTGCAGGCACTGCTCTGCACCCAGGATCTGTGCTGTTGTAGGAGACATTCCAGGGATAATAGCATCAACTATTATTAGCCCATTAATAGCTCTGGGAGGATTAGAAAGTGGCTGAACTTAGGGCTACATTAAGTTTCCCTACCAGAAGGGAAAGGAAAAAAAAAAAGGATTTAAGCTAAGGGATAGTGTTGGCAAAAGAGCAAAAGCAGAATGAACTGGCCCTGGCTGTATTTGGGCTGGCAAATGACAGGAATTACAGTCATCAGAGGATTGGGATTCTGGAGCAGCTCTGCAGCAGGCCAGAACTAAGAAAAAAAACTTTTTTTTTTTTTTTTTTTTTTGAGGTGGTGCTGAATCACTTTCCAAAGGTCTTATATAACGTGTTACCTGTGCTGGCTGGAAACAGGCCTGAGTGTAGTGAGTGCTTGCATTTGCCTCGGGGTCTTAAACAGAGTTCCTGTACTCTTTAGGCTTCAGGGGAATAGAGTAAGTGATTTCACAGCAGCTGAAGTGTACCCTGCTCTCCAGCAGCTGCAGAGCCAGCCTGGGGTTGGCACTCAGTGGGTGCAAATCAGTGCAGCTGGAATGCAGGGCAGCAGGACACAGCCTCTCCAAGGCACGGAGCTTCCACTGGGCAGCACCTAAACCAGCTACAGACCCAGGTTTGTAAGTCCCTGCTAATCTTTCTTGTCGAGGCACTCACTGCTCAGAAGGAAAATCATGGTTGGCTAGTTAAAAAAGAATGGTGCTGGCTCCCCAGACTGCTGGCTTAGACTGGCAGCAGACAGCAGCATGAGCCAGCTGCGGGGTTTGCACGCTCCCCTGTGCTGAGCCTGTGGGCCTCCTGCACTGCCAGCAGTGTTGATGCCCCCTGTGTGTGTTCCAGGTGGATATCTGGTCCCTGGGCATCATGGTGATCGAGATGATCGATGGGGAACCCCCCTACTTCAACGAGCCGCCGCTGCAGGCCATGCGCCGCATCCGGGACAACCTCCCACCCCGCGTGAAGGACATGCACAAGGTCAGGCTTCCCGTGGGGTCAGGGTTTGCACAGTCACGTGTTCAGGAACACTGCAGGCACACACCTGCGTGCCCAAATGATAACTTACATCTCCAAGGTCCCACCTTGAGCAGTGGGTCCTACACAGGACTCCTGTGGGCAGGAAGTGAGGCCAAAGCCATCAGTCAAGGCCTTGTTTCTGCCTGACCCTGGCTTTGCTTTTGCAGCCAGTGATGGCAAAGGGAACTGGGCACAGCCTCGTGCTCCCTGTGCTTCCCACCCTGCCCAAAGACCAGAGCAGGTCAGCTCATCGGCCCTGCTGCGGGTGGGTTGGTACATCCATGCCCTGTGCCAAAGCCTTTGGGCACCTCCCAGTTTGGGTGTTGTTTCCATCAGACCTGAGCCCTCAGCCTACCTTAATGCTGTTCTGCACCCCAGTGATACCCAAATACTTCAAACATCAGCAGCACGTCAAAGGCCCACAGCCCTCCATCTCAGCACAGCTGTTGCCATAGGGAAGATCAGAGTGTCCCTTGTCTTCCCAAGAAAACAGAATGCAAAGAGCCAGTGTAGGCTGGAACTGGGTGTTTTTGTCCACCTCTAATGCCAGTGTGGTGTTTCAGGTCTCCTCGGTCCTCCGGGGCTTCCTGGACTCGATGCTGGTGCGGGAGCCCTCGCAGAGAGCCACGGCACAAGAACTGCTGAGACACCCCTTTCTCAAACTCGCTGGCCCCCCCTCCTGCATCGTGCCCCTCATGAGGCAGCACAGGCATCGCTGAAGCTTTTTGGGAAGAGGTCAGTGCAGAGCCTGGCTCACGGCCTGTGGGAATGCCAGCAGTTGTGTGGGATCCACAGGCACAGAGGAGGAAAACCTTGTGAAGGAAGCCAGCCCTGCGGAAATGCCGTGGTGTATAAAGAACCCCAAAGCCCAGGCGGTGCCCTCTGTGCTCCCTGCGTGCCAGGGACAGGGAGCAATCCCGGCCACGCTCCGCCAGGCACCGGCGCTCCCAGCACTGCTGTCTGCTGGGCCAGCCGGGCAGAAGGCACCAAATGCCAACGTTGGAAAGGTAATTTAGCAGAGGCGAGCACAGCCAGAACGAAACACCAGAACTTTACTGCAGGCTACGGCACTTCTGTTTCAGAAGAACACTTTTCTGACAAAATAAAGCACTTTTTATCTGGGTCAGAGCAGCGCAATGTATTTTGCAACAAGTTTGTAATTTTCTGTACAGTACGTTTTGATAACTTGCAGTACTTTGTCATGTAACTGTTGTGTTAGTTGAAGTAATAAGTGTAACTTAGGCGAGAATTTGAGAAGATGAAGTTTCCTACTTTTTTTAACCCTTTTGAAAACAGGAAAAAAAAAATAAAAAAAACCCACAACCACCTTTTGGAAGTTGTAAGGTTTTGCAGATTTCCCGTGGGGTGAGGAGGGGGCTCATCCCGCCCTCTCGGCAGCTGGAAGAGCCAAGAAGAAGTGATGCTGGTGGGAGCGCCTGGCTTGGGGCACTGGGTGCCAGTCCCAGCTCTGCTGAGGGCCAGCTGTGGTCGGGGGCTCCCCTTTCCCCCTCGCTGGGAACCAACGCCCCTGCCCAGCCTTGGCCCAAGGAGCCTCCCAGGCCGGGATGATCCCTCTTTTTTTATGCCACCATAAGGCTGGTTCTGCCACCACAGAAGCCTCCACTATTTCTATCACGCTCTGGCAGTGGAGAGGGAGGGCAGGAGCTCCTCCTCCCACCCCAGAGGGATCCCCAGAGCTCAGGCAGAGCTGTGGGATGGGAGGGGAGGGGATGGCATGTGCTGCCAGGCGTTTGCCATAGAGGAGAAGTCGTGCTGCTGTCTAGACCTTTCTGAATGTTGATGCAACAGTTGACTACTGCGGTACAATTTTGTGTTATTTGTTGGATGACTTTGCATGTTAACTGTAGGCCTAAATAGATTTGCCTTTAAAATTTTTAGAAGTGCTTCATAATTATTTCAATGAGAAATTAATTTTATTTATTAACGATTAGTTGGTTTTAATTCTGTATAATACAAAAGCCATGTTTTTCAAGTTTGTTTTTTTTCTTACTGACCTCATTTTATGGTATCTTTAAGAACCACAAAGCCAACTTTGTGAAAACACAGTTTCTTTCTTACTATGGAATTTCATAGTTAATAAATTAATTGTTATTTATTGTAGTAAATTATAACCAAACATCTAAACCTGGCAGGAGCTGTTGCTTAAAGATCTTCCTCTGGGAGAAAAGAGTTGCCAATAGTAAAGAAGCTCCTTTAGTTCTGCCCTTAAAAATGTAAAGAGTATTTGGAGGGAGAGAAGCAATTTAAAAAAAGGAGAAACAAGGAGATAAAGATGGTCTGGAACATGGAATAGATGTTCTTACATCTGTGTCTTATCCCCCCTGCTCTCTCTCCCTAACTGTTTGCACATTTTAAGAAGACACTGAGGAAAATGTGTTTGGCTCCTGCCGCCCCACAGCTCCCGGAGCCCACCCGGCCGGGAGCAGCACCCACAGCCTCCCAGGGCTCTCTTTTGTAGTCTTGACAACTCAGGAAACCAGGCTGCACCAGTCCAGGCAATGGCATACGGCACAACTTAAAACTAGCCACAAAATTATCTTTTTTAACCATCTTTGAATAAAAAAAAGAGGGGTTGGTGGGGGTTTTTTCTTCAATATTCAGCACATTTTAGGCTGTACAAGTGAAGAATTTTCTGCAACTTTCTTATCATTAGATACTTTAAACAGTGTTCATCGAGTTTACTGAGAGTTTTGTCAATTTCAAAGGGGTTTTTTTGTGAACACCAGCTACTGGTGAGACAAATGCACATGGAAGTTAAATAAATTAATTAATAAAGACTTTTAAGTTTCAGTGTGGGTTTTTTTCTCCCCATGCTTTTTTCCTAGTTTATAGATTTTACTCAGTCCCACAGTACTGGACCAAGCAGATAAGAAGGGAAAATATGTTCTTGTTTATATATATATATATATATATATATGATACACATATATATATATAAATAAATAGACAGATGTATATAAATAGTGATTTATAGAGCTGCCCCAAGTGATTTCTAAGTGTCAGTGCATTTCCACCTGCCTTTCTCTGCCCCCTAAATAATTCCTTTCTTTTTTTGCCTTACACATCCCTAATTTTTAGCTCACAGCTGTTGATCTCTCACACCTACTAGCAGCAGTTCCTCCCAGTTCCCCCAGCAGCATCAGTCAGCTGATGACTGTACAATGTTATTTGCTATCTTCAAGTCTTACAGATGAGGATTTATATTACTTTTGGTTGCTGATGTCAGTAAATACTTCAAAATACATTGAAAAAATGTAATGCCATCACCTAAAAACAAACAAACAAGGCATGTTAAGAGCATCCATTCACTCAGAAGCTGAGGCTGTGCTGCAGGTTTGGTGGGATATTCCAGTGAAATTATTCCCAGCTGTCACTAAGGAATGATGGCTTTTTCTGAGCTCACAGCTCTAGAACTATTCCCAAATACTCACAGTCGTAGTAGCAGAGGCCAGGACATTTACTGGCTATGTCAGCCCCCTCCTCAAGCAATACATCAATAATTTATAATTAAAGTTCTAATCACAAGTACTCTGTAAGTCATTAGCAGCTGCTTTAGTAAGTGCTTAATTATTACGGGTCCTTACAGAGCTCAGTAGGGTGATAAGGTGTATTTATCCACCTTCTACTGCTGTGTTCATAAACATCCATAAAGCAAAGCTTTCAATTTGCAGCTCACCCATAAAAAGCCATCAATGAATGAGAGCTAAATACAAAATTAAATCACAATAAAGTGCTGCCATCCTCAAGATGCTGCTGCAGTTTGACAGGCAGGAGAGAAGCTGGACATAATATCCTAAATAATTTTTCACAAATAGGCTTGAAAAGCTTAAAGCAATGGAAAAATCAGATCAATTTCAGTAAGTGTTGGCAAAAGGATGGTAAGAATTAAAAAGATTTAAAGGGTTTTCACCCAAAATGTTAAATACCTTTTTTTCAACCAAGATACATCAGTTTGGGACACTAACTCACTGAGCTGAAATGATTGTTTCTTTTTCCTTTCTTCCCACAAAGGAAAAACAACCAAAAAACAGTATTTTCTATCAGTTCAGAAAATCAAGAAATTAATTCCTGTATTCCTGGAACTGTGTCCCTAATAGCTTCGAAACACACTCACCCCCTCTGAAGGTGATGCCAAGTGCTTTCTTAGGGAAGCCCTCATCTGACATGAAAAGCAGCAAAAGTCCTTCAAGTTTGTGGACACGGGAGCTGCATCAGCTTTTGGGAGGGTTTGTCCCCATCTGATGGCCAATGCCACCACCTCAGTGCTCTGGCCAGTGCTCAGGCACTGGGGTCAGGCATGGACAGTTCCCCGTGAGTGCCCTGACGGGGTCAGTGCAGGACAAATTAAAAACAGTTCACTGAGCTCCCATAAATCAGCCTTTTTTCCGTCTTAATTCCACACAGGTGTTTGGGAGCATCTCCCTGTTACACCAGGCGGGCCTTGCTCACGGGGTGCAACAGGAGAAGCAACAGCAAGGGGCTGAAACCCACCAGCAGCTTTACCTGGACAAGGCACAGCCACCTCCCAGAGCAGCCTAGGAATGGTGTCCAGGCAGCTGCTCCATCCCCAGCCACTGCCCCTCCTGCACTGACGTTCAGCAGCTCAGCCAAGCCCCAGGTTCTGCTGCCTTCTCCAGCTCCATGTGAACCCCCTGAACATCCCCCTCATCCAAGGCAGGAAGGCAGCCAGGTGGGAATGTCCTCTTAGTGACCAGGATGGCTCCAGTTGGGTGCCATTTCTCCCATCACTCCCGCAGCCACCTTGCCAGAATGGCCTATCCAGGAGACAAAGGACAGTGGAGGGGCTCTGCTGGCATCTGCAGCTCAGCTGTTGGCTTCTTTATTTTATTATTCTTTGGGATGTCACGGTGGCAGATGTGCCAGGCTGATGGGAGCTGGCCAGGAGAGCCCTCCTGGCCCCAGGGCAGACAAGGGTGAGGCAGGACAAAGCTCTTCTCTATTAAGGATGAACCTTTAATCCTTTTATACACCCTCCTGCTACCTCTGGCTTTTTCTAACTGCCTCTAAAAGAACCTTTGCTTTCCTTTTTTAATTATCAGCTCATTGTAGGCAGTGGCGCTTGGTCAGCCTAAAGCTCACCCAGGCCCCTTGCACTGGAGTTTTAGAAGAAAAGGGCAAAGGCACAATCATCATTAGTGCCATAATTTGGCTTCTTGCATCCAAATGAGGAAACAGAAAGCTGAGCATAGCATAGAAATGAGACCAGACATAAGGCAGGACTAAAGGAGGGTTTGTGCTGCATCCACCTTCATCAAAAAAACTCCATACATTTTGGAGGAGACTACAGCATTAAAAAACAGTTAAGTCTCTTCTCTTGCCTTTTCCCAACATTGAAATTACTATTTTTCTTTGACTGTGTTTTCAGCTGAAAGAAAACAATAAAGCCTCTGTTGGAATTAAATCAGTTTAAGAACAAGGAAGTATTTTCCATACCCTAAATTAAAGACAAGGCCTGGACTAACTCCTGCTGAGGAAACACCAGAGCCAAGGGGAGTCAAAGGATTCAGTGGGAGCTGGACGGTACTGGAATAAAACACATCACTGCCCACACAACACACAGGAAAAACAACCAAGAGGTGGAAGAATATTAGAAACAACCAACAAATCACAGAATACTGAACCACCGCCATGACTTCACCAAGCCATTTGCAGCAAAACTACTGCTGGAATAAATCCTACATATAACATCCCCTCAGATGATGTATTTGTGCTCCAGTTCCATTTGGTACCATGGAGTGAGTACAAAGCATCATTTCAAAATAAGAAGGCAAATCAAGCATTATATATGTACATGTTTTAATTAATTTTAAAAACCATCTACATTTAAGGATAGATTTCAAGGGTTCCCTTATATTTTTCTGTTACATTAGATTATACCTGAATAATCTGCATAGTAACTTTAACATTACTGTTTTCTTTTTCTCTTTTTTTTTTGTTTTGTTGTGAAAATTATCAGTTGCAAGTAGCAATGTAACATCTCAACCACAATCACAATACGTGCAGGATGCCCAGCCAGAAGCATTTCTCAGTTGACTTGCAGTAGCACGGCACTTTATAATTTGTGTATCAATATTTTTTTCTTTTTTTTTCTTTTTTAAGTTTAGTTCGGATGTGGCTCAAGAAGCAAAAACAAACTTTCTTCACTCAGTCTCAAGTGTGGGGTCAGCTCCACAGCTGTGATCTGCTCCACTGGAGTTACTGACCTTGAATTTCTATTTTTTTTTTCCAAAGCACACCTGCATTTGCCTCCATGCTTTCCTTAACATGAGTGCAAACTTGATGTGGTTTGAGTCCCTTCATTAGAGGGCCTGAATGAACCCTGTGCAATGGCTCTGTCTCCCAGCCCTGCTTCCTGTGTGGACAGGAATGTAGAGGGCTGAATGCTCCAAAGGTGATGCAGGGGGAGGTAAGAATCTCTTGAGATGGGAAAAGGGGAAAAAAATAAATAAAACAAGAAAGCTAATTCTGCTCCCAGTGTGAAACTCTGACATGTGAAGCATTTCTGTTTCCAGATGATCAGCCCAGCTGCTTAAGAAGGTATTCAAACCACCTACAGACACCTCAGACACCGAGCCTCCTTACAGAGTCTGTGTTAAAGCCGAGCCTCAGTCTGAGTGTCTCCATGCAATACTCAGGGTTAGGTGCTGTGAATACCATCTCTTGCCCCGCCAGAACCTTTCCTTGCCCGCAGAAAAAAGTGCTTTTGCTTTTTCTACCTGATAAATGCTCGGGTTGCTTGGTCCTGCTCCCTATCCCATGTGTTTGTACTGAGATCTGTCCCGAGGGATCTGCACCTGGCTGGCTGTCAGCTTGTGGTGGATGTGGTAAATGCCGAGGGTGATCACGATAACCAGCCCCAGGATCAGCCCCAGGATCAGGGGCAGGGTTTCTTCCAGCTGCTCCCTCTGGTCCACCGGGCACTTGTGTTCTGCAGGGAAAGAAAGAGGGGAAAGAGGGACGTGACTGAGATGCTGCCGGCCCGAGCTGCTGCCGCGGTGGCTCCCCAGTCACGGCTCCGTGCAGGACGGAGCGGCAGCAGCCGCCAGGGGAGCCCCGGGGAGAAAATCAATTGCTTTGGAGCAAAGTGGAATCAGTCACAAAGCAGGGATGCAGGGAGAGGTAACATCTATCAAACCAGCCCACGCACTGGAAAAATACTTCCGTGGCCATAAGCTCAGCCCTCTCTGCCACACATGGATGGCCTTGTTGAGAATGAGGCGGCCACAGCCCTGACTGACTGAAGAGCTGCTTTGTTTATTCAGTTACAGAGTCTGTAGAGGCCTCAGCATCAGTAAGTCTTTAATTCTTCACCAGACTCACCCAGCACATCATCCAGAGAGTGCCCCTCTATCTGCAAATTGGCAGAGGTCCTACAGCATCGCTCCCCCATCTCCATGAGCTCCTCACAGACATGGTCCCAGCCCTGGCAGAGCACACACGTGTGTCTGGGGTCACACAGCACCCCAGCACCCCACATTGTCCATCAAATACGGCAAAGGAGGAGCAGAAGCAACATGAGCCCTGCCAGTGTTTTTCTCTCTGGCGGCTGATGAGTCTTTGCCATTGCCTAACAAGCCGCTGGAAAATAGTGATACAATGGGAAAACACTTTTCTATTGAGCTTGGAAAGGCCACTAAGGTCAGGAAACGTGTTACACTGGTAATCCTGGCTCAGCTCCCTTATACTGCCAGAGTCTGCCTGAATGGCAGGACCATGATGTACTTTTTTCCCCACAGGATTGTTGCTTCCCCATGCTGCCGAGATGGGGCTGCCAGGCTAAAAAGAAGAAAAATTCCAGTTCTGGGGGAAAAAAAAAGGTTATGTGATATAAGGACAATTCTCTGGCTCATGTTCTTCATTGTACTAGAAATGGGCTGAAAACAATGACAACTTTAAGAAAAAAAAAGGGAAAATAGAAAGGCTGTGTTTTAAATGAGTGAATACAAAGGGCACCACGAATTCTCCCCCTTGCTAAAGACTGTCCAGATGGGTTCCCCGGGCAGCTGATTGCAGAGGTCTGCAATAACCACGAAGGATAAATGCTGCACAAATCTAACAGCATGTTGCAAAGGGCAGGAAAAACCCAGAGACCCCCAGGCCCAGGCAGGAGATGACAGCAGGGACCCCTCTCCAGCAGTGCCAGCACCTCCAGGAGCTTCACTGCGTCCTGGAGTGCAGCCTCCTCCCAGCACCAGGCTCACAGCGATGCCATCAGGAAACATTTCAAGCTGTAAATGAGGTGAAACAAAAAAAAGCAAAAGTGAAAAGTGTCTAACACAAAAGAATGTCCTTTTCAGTTCCAGTTGCTCACTGTTTCACCAGAGGAGTGATTAATCACCAGGACTGTGGTACAGGCGACTCAGCAATTGCTGCAATGCAGGGGTTTTGTTTGTTTGTAGTAAGGAGAATGGGGGGGAAAATCCTGATTACTATTTAGCTCCAAAAATTGGGTTTCTAGTGCTCTATGAAATTGTTCCCAGTTTAGGATGTGAAGGCCTGAGGAGCTCAGAGAGACACAGCCCAGGCTGAGCTGACTGCAGGAAAAGACATACATGGGGCAGTGGTGTGGGGCCAGGCCTGCTCTGACCCCACTCCCCACAGGTACAAAGCAGCACTATTCCCATGGGAAGGATCCATGCTCCAGGAGCTGCTGTGCACCCCCCAAATGGCTGCAGACAGGCCATGCTTAGGTGCCAATGAGCAGGAGATCACAGTGACTGGACATTGATTTTTGCTTTGGAAGTGGCTTAGCTTAAACCCTACAGAAGATGGAAACAAAGCTGCTGGAAACCCAGCTGAGAGGATTCCCCTGTGCTCAAACACACCAGGTTTGCCTGTGCACCTTTCCCTAAAGAACAGGGCTGGATGCGGCAGGCTGCAGCCAGTGGAGAAGGCAAAGCAAAAGCACCAGTGCAGACCCACCTCTGAAGCACCCACTTGTAACACTTGAATTCCACCAGCTTTTGCCAAAGCAAACCAACTGCAGGGCACAAAACATGCCAGAGGACGTGGCCAGAGCTCCGGGGTCCACACAAAGCCACGGCTGTGTTTAAGAGTCTGTGTCACGACTCAAAAAGCTGTCAATTCTTGCAAGCAGCCAAAGAAGAGAGTTCTTTATCCTGATACTATTTTTAAGAGGATTAAAATAAAATAAAAAAATAAATAAAGCCAACAGGAAAAAAAAGAAAAAAAGCCAAGCAAAGCTGTCAGTCTCCAGCAGCACATCCCCAAACCCAGCTGGACCCGCTGCACCTCCCCAGGCAGAGCAGCTGCCTCTGCCCTACCCACACCTTCTTCTTGCCAGAAACATCCATTTTCTCCTTTTGGAGCAGACCACCAAAGGCTGGGCTCTTTGGATACAGGGGGAATGCGAATGGGGCTGGGGGGACCCAGCATGGCAGCACTGTGCTAAGCACAGACATATCTGCAGCAGAAGTGAGACTCTCTGGGTGCTGACTGCTAGGAGGTTGATTTTCTATTTTAACATTAATGTAATGTTAAACCACATCATCTTATGACAAAAATATTTTCACATTTATAACAATGTACTTTAACATTTATACAGCATTTTTCACCCCAAGAATTCAAAAAAAGCATTTTACACCCCAAGAATTCAAAGCAAAGGTGCTGAGTTCCACAGTACAGCAGGGAGGCAGGCAGGCAGCAGGTATCATTCCTGCTCCATCAGCACAGGAAAAGGCAAAGGGGGAGCAAGGAGGGGAGAAGGGTTTGCATAAAGTCCATGGCAGACAAAATTGGACATATGACCCCATCAAGTACAGGCAGGCTGATGCTCGACAAATGAAGCCCCGCTGCATTGGGAACTGCAACGATTTCAAAATTAATGACCCTGCAGGAAAACAGCCCTTTCTGTCAAATCTTCCCCAGTATTTCACTCCAGATCGCAGGGACCTCAGCATTTCCTAAATTGCTGGGGTTTACCTTCAGTCCGGGGAAGCAAAAAGGTCCCTGGCAAAAAGGGGAAAGTTCAGGTGATGCTGGGAGTTTTGCTGCATCCCAAACACGGCAGGGTCACCCCTGTGCCAGGGCGGTGTCACCCCTAGTCCCTGCCCCATGGAACCCCGACTGCAGACGGATACACAGGAGGTGTTTAGGTACATTCCTCACTGTTCCTTTGTGCTGTGCCTCCTCCCAGGCTCACGTACTGCCACGGTTTCTATGGTGAGTGCTCATCCAATTCCAGTACCAGGCTGTGAAACCACCTAAGAGCCCATTTTCCTCTTCCAGAATCCTTCTGCAGAGCAAACACGGCAAAAAACACAGCAAAAGGCACAGTGCCCTCCCGCAGGCACAAGCACGAGCCTGAGCATCAGCACAGGGATTGTCCAAAGGGTGGAAAAACAGCCCAGCTATGTCTGGCATGAAAAGATTTTTGAGATTTTGAGATTGGTGTTTATAAGTAAATAGCTTACAAAAAAATTAGGGAAAGAAAGACCAAGTACTTTTTTAAAAGTGGCCGTATACTTTGGTGCAAAGGAATCTTGAGAAAATGTGCCCTTCAGCTGGGAGGTGTCAGTTCACCCTGAGCCACCCCAGGGTCCCAGTCCCTAATTCTCAACTGTATCCCTTTGTATTCATATTTTTTCATCCTGTTGCTTTATTTTCAAATTTTTAGATATAAAATCAAAAGAGCTGACAGTTTCTCTGGAGTTCTTTTGTCAGTTTAAATCTTCTCGCACCCCCTTGCTCCAGCTCTCATTTTACTCGTTCTCTAAGCTGAAAAGTATACACATATTTTCCCTATTAAAAAAAATTGGTAACCTCTGAATGAAAAAATTTTCAGGTGCTTCTGTGTTGAAAAATAAAAATGTAAATAAATAAATATGTATATATATGGATTTGTGACGGTTGGAAGCAGTGTCTTAAAAAAAATAACACGAGTTTAAGCATTCGAAAAAACCAGAAGCAACCCAATCACTCCCTACAAGCTTTTGAACCTATCCCTGACAGGACAGTGTCTGGATTAAGGAAGAAACCTTTCCCCCATTTCTTCGTGGAAAAAGGGCCTCAACCTTCCTGTGTCTCTGCAATTCTTCTGCTCTAGCAAGTCTCTTTCTCTACTCTAAAATGTTTTAAAATGTTCTGTAGCTTGTTCATAATTAATAGGAATTTTACCTAATGGGAAATTAATGAACCAAAAAGGAGAAGGCTAATTACTGTAATTTAAGATTGGCAGTGATTCTCAGACCCCACAAAGGATCCTGTTTTGCCACGCGTGTGCCGAGGACGAGCTCGGCTGGTGGGGATGCGTCGCTGGGAGAGCGGCAGAGCCCTGGATGGAGCTGCATTGATAAATCACCTCCCAGGACTTCTGACCACCCTCTCCAGGTGCTCTCTGCTGCTTAACTTCCAGTGGAATTCAACAAAAAGGAGTGTAATTGAATAATGAGAGCAAGAACAACAAAAAACCCCATCGAGCTTGACAAAGAGAGAAGCCATGCTGTCCTCTGCAGGAGTAATTCCCTCCATGTGTTTAAAGACTGCTAAACCAACATCATCTCTTTGTGTCCTGGAGAAAAAAAACCCACCCAACTACAGCAACAAAAGAGAAGACAAAATGGAAACAAATTTACTGCCTGACAGGAATGAGCATATAATGAAAACAGCAGGTAGATTCCTTTGGCAATGAGCCCCGCGTTTGGTTGCTTTAAATGGAAGCTCTTGGACTTTGTAAATTTGGTATCACAGAAACACAGAGTTGCATATTTTAAACATGCTGTTCTCAGCCTCCAAGGTCTGCCCACCCAAACCCTAAGTGCAGGAATCCTGAATCCACAGGAGAAAGGAGAGGGTAAAGCTACGCCAACAACAACAAAAAATAACAGCAAACTATTAAGATCTACTTTTTTATCCTGTAAATCTAATAAAAACATGGTACTACTTTGATACAAAAATCCCTGCCCACGGAGAAAACCTACTCAGTATTACACTGGCCTTGCCATGAGTAATTCAGCCAGGCAGAGCTCCGCCAGAGCCAGCACATGCAACAGCACAAATTTACTACATCAGTGAGAGGATGCGAGTCGTGAGTGCAACCACTCGGCTCTGCAGTCAGTGCTGGCTTTTATTGTATTCCAAAATATTTCCCACATGCAAAATAATAAAGCTCCACGTTTTTAATGCTAGGCTTCAATACCATCATGTCTAACTCGTTATTAAAAGAGTTGGCTATTATACACTTAATTTGCACCTGGTTACAATAACGGGCTTAACTAATTGTAGTGCTGGGGCAGCACTATGAAATGGGACTGGTCTCACCTAATCCAGGTGAGCATGTTTACACTGCGTCATTTAACCCAATGGGAAAGCCAAGGGGGAGCCAGGGAGGAGGAGCACCATGGATTCCTCAGGATAAAGGAAGCTAAAACTGCAGGAATCCTGTCCCACGGCAGCACTGCTGCTGAGTCCAGTGCAACCCTTTGATACAAAGAGCATGTTTTACCCCACGTTTTCTTTTATCCACCGCGGATGTTAAAGAATTCCGCAAGAGGAATGGCACCCCATGTGTTTGGTGCTCAAGGAGCCTCACTGAAGTCCCTGTTACGCTTCCTTCACCCTCACAACAAGCATTAATCAAACTGAAGCCAGGAAAGAGCACCCCCAGTGTCTCCTGCCACTGCAGCCCCAAGCTTTCCCAGTGTGCAGCACCCCTAAGAAGCCCCTGGGGCTGTGCTGAAGAATTTTTGTACTGCAGTGGAGACACGTCAGCCTTGCAGGGCTCCCCAATGCTGCATTGGGGTTTGCTGACAATCTGACTCTACAAGTCCTTACAGAAGCCAACATACATACAATGATAGCCCATGTTTTGGCAGCTGGGCTGAATTTGTAAAGCCTTTTTGGGGACCACAGAGGCAAGGGTTGGAGGGACTGCAGAGAGCACTGGTAACAGGCTGGAGTGAGGGGAAGGTTGCTCTGGAAAAGGTGGGACCCAAATTCCTTCAGTACATGGCAACATCCTCAAAGGCTGTGGCAGCATCAGCACCTCAAGGATGCAAGTATGTGCCTTTCCTTACCTTCACTGAAGACAAAATCCGCGGGGATGTCGAAGGGCTGGAGCCTCACTTCCGACAGCAGGAGCTGCACAGACTTCTGGTGGTCACTGGAGACGAGGGAGATGGTCTGCTGTGCCTGGCACTCGTAGGACCGCCCGGCGGGGGTCACCAGGGCCGAGAGCCGATGTGAGCTGGCCGTGTGCTTCCCGGCTGGCCAGGGGACACAGACAGGTCAGGCCCCAGCCCCGGGCACTGAGGTGCCTTCGTGAACAGAGGCAATGAAACAAACGCGCGGGTGACGCGGCCGGGGCGCAATGCGGCGGCGGCCCTGCTGCTCCAGGAGTGTGCTCCCAGGGTGGGACCTTGCTTTGGGTGTGACGCCCCACACAGCCAGGGCAGCTCCCACACCAGGATTGCTTCCTGCAAGCGGGAACGCACGGCTGCAGCACGCGGTCCTGCGGCACAAAGGGGAGAGCTGGCTCTGCTGCCGCCAGCTCAGCTCCTGTCACAGCGCCTGGAGTCCACAACATTGGGGAAATGGTTCCCATTCATACTCAGGGTTCAGCCTGGGACTGTGCTGATACTCCCTACACTTGGGAAACAACCATTTCTGCTACTGCAGATTGGGCTCGCAATCCAGGTGGGAAGAAGCAGTGCCACTGGGGACCACACCACAAAGCAAGGCAGGCCATAAAGCCTTTCCTGAAAATACAACATGACCATTTCACCCAAGTATAAATTATGAGAAAATATTTTCCCATCACAACAAAGCTTGTTTTACAAGCGAAGGCCAAATGCAGCTGAGCCAGGTGGAATGAGGGATATCTTCCACCTCCCGCTCTTCGGCAGCCCTTTGTTCCCCTCCAGCAGCACAGAAAGGCAATCAGTGCTTCGCATTGGCAGGGGCTGATGAGCATGGCCACCACCGTTTTGGGGACTCAAACCGTGGAAACACCAGTGGGAAAAACAGCCCCAAAACCATCATGTCTTATGGCAACAAACCGAAACGCCCTATTCGCTGGAGTTGGAAAATCCTGAGGGAGAATGATTTGCAAATGACAACATTACATTTTGCAATTGAAGGCAACACATTTCTGAGCAAAAATGAAATAAAAACAAAATGAAAGCCAAAAGAATGGAAACCCAGAGAGAAAAAGAGGAGGCTGCTGGGTGCGGAGGTGTGTAGGGGTATAATACTGATGTCAATCCCAGTTATCTTGGGAAACTGCTGCTTTCCCACCTATTCAACCATCATCAGGATTAACCTTAAAAACAATCTCCCACTGGAAAGGAGACAAGCTTTTCCAGCCCAGGTGTCTCCCTGCCCCACCCCCTCGGGCCCTGGGTCCCACAGGACAGCCCGGGCAGCGCGGCAAAGGGCAGAGCTGGGCTCTCCCTCCCACGGCAACCGCGGCGATTAAAACAAAACAAACCAAAAAAGAAAAAAGAAAAGAAAAAAAAAGAAACAAAAAAACAATACGCGGTTTGAAGCCGGCAGCTGGTCCCGGCTTTGTCGGATGTGTTTGCGGCTTCCTTTTTCCCCTAAGCTGAATTTAGAGAGCAGCCCGCGGGGTGCTCCGCTTCCAGCCCGGCCCTGCGCGCACTAGCCCGCCCTCCGGGATCTGCCTTACACCCCGACCCCGGGCGCTTACGGCTGACGGCATCCTTGAAGTAGGTGCGCTCGGAGGTGTCGTAGGTGAACTGGATCCGGCTGAGCCTCCAGGACGCCTCCGGTCCCCGGGACGTGTTGTGCCCCTCCTGCCGAGACAGGGCCGGTCAGGACCCCGCGGAGCCGCCGCGCCCCCGCCCCAGCTCCCGGCGTGCGGGTAGCCCGTACCTTCAGGAAGGAGAGTTTGAGGGTGTACGCTTGGTCCAGCCACGAGAGCTCCAGCTCCGACTCGTTCGTGCCGCACTTGCCCTTCATCTCGGCGCCCCGCGAGAGCGGGATATCGGCTTGCTCCGTGATCAGCTGCAAGCGGGGAGCGGGGCTCAGCGGGGCGACCCCCGGGTCCCCCTGGACGCCCATGGGCCCCCCACTGCCCCGCCTGAAATCCTCGGAGGGGATAGAGGACTTTCCAAAAGTATGGGCGGTTGTGAGCGTGTGTGTGCGTGTGTGTGTGAATGTGTGTGTCCCCCCTGCTATCCCCGGTCCTACCGGAGTCCCCGACCCCCCGGGCCGCCCCCGGCCCCCACTCACATCCACATAATTGCTGGCCCACACGTCGTAGGGGACGATGAACTTGGCAGCGAATTCGGCCATGAGACACGTCGTCCGGTTTTCCCGCACCACGAAGATGTCCTTCTCGGGGTTAGGGGAGAGCCCGGAGAGGTTTTCAACTTCTTGCTCGGCGGCCAGGCGAGCCGCGGCGTCTGCGGGCACAGCGGGGCTGAGCGCCGGCAGCCCCGGGCCCGGCGCCCGAGCCAGTGCCTCTCACCCTAACAGCCCCGCCACCCCCCGAGCCCGCTAGGGTAAGCTACTCTATCGCGACGGGGCATCCCTGTCGCGACAGAGCAGGTGGAGGAGATGTGGCAGCCGGTGGCGGTGATGCGGGACCAGTGCCGTGACAGCGCTGACTCTGCGTCAGCGCCAGCGGCTGCCTCGTCGCGACAGGGCTCCGTGTCGCGACTCGCCGCCCAGGTACTCACGCAAGATGAAAAGCAGCCCCGGGAGGCGCCCCCCGGCCATCCTCCCTGCTCGGTCCCGGCGTGGCCGCGGCTGCTGCAGTTGCTCCTCCGAAAGGTCCGCTCCGGAGAAAAGAAAAAAAAAAAATTAAAAATAAAAAGGATGAAAAAAAAAGCCGCACACCTCCTTTCTCAGGAGCCGCACAGGCTGCAAAAGCACTCTGCGGAGTGGCGGGGAGGAGGGACGGGGAAAGTGTGTGGGTGTGCGGGGAGGAGGAGGAGGAGGGGAGATGCCGGCGNGGATCCCCGCGGGGACCTCGGGCCGCCCGACGTGGCGCTGGAGCGGAGCGGGGCTCACCCCAAGCGCTCCCCGCTCCCCGGGCAGGGCCGGCGCTGGGAGCGGGGCCGGGACGCCCTCGCCCCGGGGTCGCGCCGTCCATCGCTGCTGGAGAGGCCGCGGGGATGGAGGAGGGGATACCTATTCCAGCGCCGGCTGCTCACGGAGCGTCACTAATTTCGGTGAAGGCGAACAGCTGCTCCGCGTGTTAATTTAGGAAGAAACGTGCAGCTATTTTTGTGTGGAAGGTCAGAAGCAAACCCGCACCCTTCTGCGGACGGCCATCGACACACCTGAGCTCTAAGATGTCGTGATAAACCACAACGCACACCGTAATATAAAACCCAGCAGCCCCGAAAGGGTGCATTAAAACAGAAACAACACTGGCCGTGATCGTGTAAGGAGTTTTTGGGGGACAGGCAGGAGGTCACACCTGGGGTGCGCCTCGGAGGTGGGACGGTTGCCAGCTGAGTCGGGGCGCTCGGGGGTTTGTCCCTGGCCGGGTCAAGGATGCGGGACAGCGAGGCCCGGCGCTGAGCAGAAAGGGGGCTGCGAGGCGGGGTGAGAGAAGAGCGCACCCCTTCCCTGGGCACGGAGAGCTGCCCGCCCCCTGCCCTGCCCGGGGCCCCTCAACTCCCGGTCAGCTCAGCGCCTTCCCTCCCTCGCTCTCAGCCCGGGGCAGGAGCGGCGCTGCCCCTAGGCTGGCGGCAGCGGGGCTGCGGGAGGAGCTGCCGCTCCGTGCCGGGCTGCGAGGTGGGAGCGCGGCCGACTCCCGTGCTGCTCCCGGATGATGCGACGTTGAAATATTTCTTCCCGCCTCTCATCGGGACCTTTTTTTGGAGCTTTAACGCGCTGCCACCCTCGCGCAAGAGCCAGGAGCACATCCAAATATTTAGGATTTACAGCGACACCAGTCCCAGGAGCAGCGGGCATGAGGAGCCCGACGCTGAGGAGGTTTTTTTGGTAAAAAGCCAAAGGGACAGCAGCGATCCGGAGTGATGGCATTACGTGGATTCGATACCAATTCACATTTCTAGTTTAGGAAAAGGCATCTGGAGGAAACAGTCCAGGGTTTTGCAAAGCAAGATACTGCAAGGTGAGTTTTGATTGTGGACAGCTGCTCTTTCTCTGCCAGGGCACATACCTTTCTTTCTGGGAAATGGCTTTTTTAAACAATAAAAGCTGATAATGAATGAAGACATTGATTTTTGTAACTATAATGTTGAAATTCCTTTACTGCTTTCTGTATACATTAAATATATTCTGACCATTTCCTCTCTCTCCTGTTTCACGATAAAAAGCCATTCCTGCACACCCCTAAATAGTCAGACCTGTGTCAGTTGTGATACAGGATTAACCTATGGATAATCATTTCAGGGGACTATATAAAGCAAAAACCACAATCTTCTATAAAATATAACCTTTGACTGCACCAGGCTGCATTTCTGTGGTGATTTTCGTGCCTGGCTTCCTCAGGTCCTACACTGATGACCTCAGTGTAACTACCCTTTATTTCCTCCTCTAGTCCACTATTTAATTTGTAGGCTTTTTGAGGTTTCTAGGTGGATTCTAAGCCCCGAAATACACAATCCTGAGCAGCTGCCCCTGCATCCAGCCTGTGCAGGCAGGTCCAGGGAGCAGCTGGGAGAGAGCAGCTGTGCTGGAGACAGGGGAAAGGCTGCCCCACAGCACAGAACTGTGCTCCCCCAGCTGCACAGCACAACAAAGCCTTCAGCTCCAGTGAGAATTGCCACTTCCAGCCTGCAGACCCACCTTCATCCTGCTTTCCGGGGACAGTTTATGATCCCTGACAGGATCACCTGGAACCAGCCCTGCCATCTGCCCTTACCCCCAGCTCCGGAGACTGCCCGGGTATTTCTGAAGGCTGAACCCCCCTTGCTACCCCCAACGACCAGACGTAACAACTCTTATCAGCCTCCTCGGAGGGAGCACACAGCACGGTGACAGCCAGGCTGCAGCACTGGGACCACGGCTGGCACATCCAGCAGGAACAGGGCTTTTCAGTCCATTGTGCTGGCCGCTTGCAGCTGGTTTCACAGGCAGCCCCTAGGCAACAGCACCTGGAATCTGCAAGGAAATCAGCCCCTGAGGGGTATTTTGGGTCTCTGGTGATGCCGTTTAACCGCACTCAGGTGGTGCAGGTGTTAAATAGGCCCCCACCTGGAAACAGTCAAGTTAATGACCAACCCCCAAATTACTGGAAGTGAAAGAATAGCAGGCTGCCTGTAAGGCCAGGGTGTCATGACCCTCCCTATCACAGCTGAGCTGAAACTATCTGACGAGCTTCAGAGAGGGAGAATCTGCCACTTTCCTCGACGAAATTTCACTGAAGTGGAATCCATCACCCTGGCAGTCAATGATATTTTAAACTGCTTTAACTCAGTATCAATGTTCAAATTGATTAGCCTATTTCATCTCAATGGAAATTCTCACCTCATTACATTAGCGGCCAAACTTCAAATAATTTTTGAATCAAATACTACTTAAACAGTATTTCAAAACACTTAGCTGACAAAATTCATCACTTAATTTCAAATTACTGCCTGCATTTTATGCTAAATTGTCAGTGGATGAAATACGTATCCATGTGGGGAGCTGAGCCTGGGAGCTGAGGCTTCCTACTCGGCCGTTTCACAGAAGCCAATCTTTCTCTAAATTGATGGATGAGCAGGGAGTACAGACTCAGACAGAGGCTCTGGACAGTATTTTCTAGCCCTCCAAAACCTTCATTTTCCCCTGAGGAATTAAATAGGTTTGATCTTGCTCGGAGAGGGCCATGGGCTGAACCCAAGCCCTCCACTCCCAGTGGTTTCTTTAACAGGTAGGGCAGGGTTTTCCAGCCAGGCTCCAAGTGAGTCTCAGATGCTTCACCATCCAGTTCCCTCCATACCTGGTATGTCATTTGCTTCTCCTTACAGCCTGAAAGCCACTGCAGTAGGCAACAGTATAAAATTCCAGCTCATGGCACTGTCCCACCAGCTGTGCTTTAGAGGACATTTTTAATTAAAAGAAAAACCTTAATAAAATCCTGTCCAGCATGCTCTGAAAACACTTCTGCTCCCAGCTCCATCCAGCACTTCAGCCAGGCTTAGTGAGCAGGGGGAGCTGCTTCCAGTATACGTTCCAGTATATATTTTATATATATATAAAACTTGTCTTTTAAAACATTATGGATCATAACGGACCAGGAGATGCCTCCACATTCCCCACAGAATGGGAATTCTGAATATGCATCACAAGTTTGTTTGAACCCTGCTTTAAACACCTAAAGATTCACTGACCTCTGTCTCAGTTGCTGCTAAACTGCACTCAGGTTGCTGCATTTCCAGGTTGTGCTGCTACACTCCACTGGGGCAGTTCTCTAGTGCTGCACAGTGCTTCTATCACTTATATAAAAATAAAAAAAAAGACTCCTTTGACTAAATAAGCTGTGATAGAAATATATTTACACTATGCACATTTTTACAGGAAATACAACTTGCTAAAAATTTGCAATTAATAACACCACTACCCTGCAATTCACTGCAGTCAAAACTAAAGGATTTGAATTTTTAAGGTTTTTATTAGAGAAGTTGAAAGTTTCATCTCAGGACTGACAATAACATAATTATCTCTCTTCATTTATTTTGTTTATAGGAATATGTAGAATTTGTTTGTACAAGCATATACAACAAAGTAATTGGTGCTTAGTACATTGAAATCAGGAATCTGATTTGTTCTAAACTACCAGTTTTCCATGCAGTCATCTTTGAATTGGCAGCATGGACAAATTCCAAGCCAAATGCTTACATGCATTGTTTTGCAATATAACTACAGCAAGCTCTGGAAACATGCAAATTAACACATTAGCAAATTGTTTTTATATCTAATGGACATAAAAAGGTTATTCCTGATATGAAATTCTGAAAATCTGCATAAATACTTCTGTGTAAAATTAAATTAGTTATGTACTTCTCTTTTACTACAAGTATCAAGAATGCCCACGTAATTAATATACACACATATATATAGAGACCTTGTAATGCTAAAAGTCTTTGTAATTAATCAAACAATATTCTGTGCCACACATTTACTCAGTATTTACCAGCTAGTAGCATGACTGTGGTCATATAGTAGGCATTACAGCCTTAGTAGCATTTGTATCACATGCAAACATACTCTTAGCATTTCTGTTTACTAATTTTATCACGTGGCAACATGAATGTGATTTTCTACAATGTTGTGTTTCCCAAGTGTATAAATACTTTTTACATTTTCACAGTTACAAACTTTTTGCCAAAAGCCATTTAAACAATCTTTTAAGTTACAATGAACTGTAGTATCCGGGATCTGCAGCAACAGGATCAAAATGCAATTTCTATACAAGCAATGTAGGATGTAAACTTTTCTTAAAGTGCCTAATACATAATTCCTTAGAGCTCTGATCAGTTTTGGCACGAATACACTGTATTTCCCTCAGGTTACCCACTGCAGTAACTTCTACAGGATAGTGGCTCCTCTCAGACATGACAGAGTTGATATGGCACTTGTGAATGACATCATTAGGCTGCAGAAATATCCTGTCAGGTTACTGCTGCAGCTGATGAATTTGGCCAATGACTTTGTACACGCTGTACTTTTGAATATACGCAGTTACCTTTAAACTGCCTGCTGTCTGCTGCCTGAAAAAAACCCACTTGAAACATAATTTTAAATCACGCAAACTCAACTCCTTACTATCCTAATTATTACTTGGCATAAGGTCCAGTTCAGTGGGCTCAGGGACATCAGGTGCCGAGCATCTGATGAGGCGTGGTGTGGCAGGGTCTGGCAGCGTGGGGTTTCTGCACAGCACATTACACATGAGAACACAAATGGGAAATTACATGACTTGAACTACGGCTTTGTTGCCCTCTGAGATGATGTTAAAGGTATCTCCTGTGTTTGGAGGCTCTGATCGTGTGATTCTGACGCAGGCAAGGTGCCTGGTGAGATACAGAAAGGAAAAACAGGACGGGGTTCAAAAAACTCTCTTACTCTTCGGGTCGGGGTTTTTCTGAACAAAGGAAATTCTTACGGAAATCCAACAAAGGAAATTCAGTGCCCAGTGTTAAAAAAGAAACAATGCAAACCTTAAGACTTGGTGGTTTGTAGCTACACTTGATATATTAAGCACAAAAAAACCCAAAACAAACCCCTGCCAAAACCAAACCAAAACAAAAGCCCATTCTTCAACCTCAGCAATGTTAGTTTGAATTTTGCTCTCATTTTAAGGATGCTGTGCTCTCCAACTTCAATTTGCTTGTTGAGGCTTTAAACCACTGTTGCTGGCCTGCGATCCATCTCTGCTTCCAGCTTCACCATCTGCTGCATCTCCTTTGCCTGCAATCCAAAATAACCGCATGAAGCGTTGCATTAGACCTTTTGTTCCCAATGAAGCACGTTTCACATGAGAGTGTCTGAGTGAAACACAGGCAAAACACACTGCAGAGATAGGTAACAACATTATTTTTACACCCCTCATCCCCCCACCCCATGTCACTCTGTTTTCAAAATTGGATGTAATCCTTCTATCTACAAATTCTTAGGAAATATATTTTTATTCTATTCTGGGATTCATGGGCTGACTTTCTAAAGAAGTGTGTGGTAAAATGCAGAAGCATTTTAAAGCATTTAGCTAAGAATTTTGCGGAAGAAGCTAGGCAGATGCCAATTTACTGTTTCTCCAGATAGGAAATGTCTGGGAATGTATTGTTACTGCTGTTGTGAGAGTACTGCAATGTGTTAATGCCTGAAATTCATCTATGATCTAGACTTGTTTCTTTCATAAAGACAAGGAATGATAAAAATCCATCAGTGTAGCATCTTCCTTGCAGTAGACAAGATTTTCAAGTAGTGTTTTTTAAAAAATGGTACATTTTTTAGAAATAATTTTTGTCTGATCTGGAGATCCTTATGATTACAGAGGGAGTGTGTTTCACCTCAGGATTAGAACACTGCTATATGCTCCATGGGATTACACACTCTGAATCCACCTGAATCTGTATCCAAATGCATTATGCAGAATCCAGCAATGAATACATGCCAGACCTCACTATAAACTCTGCCTGCCTCGGGCTCTGCAGGCAGAGTTAAAGCTCTGGCTGTAAATGGTGACTGGCCCGGGAATCCCCCCTCAGAGGGCACTTTTTTAATTCTCTTCCTCTCTCTCTGATGCACACACAGCCACACTCTCTCCTCCTCTTACCGTGTTTTGGTTTGAAACTCTGCAGTTTAAAGGAACTGAGAGTCAGCATCTCCATTTTCCCCAAGGGTTCTCAGTCTAGGAAGTTATTTAAATCCTTCCCCAAGGACCCTGAATAAATTGACCCAGAGGGCAATCTAACCTGTCTATAGAATCAAACTCAGGAGAATTAGGACAAGTTTCAGGAAGAGACAATCCAAGTGCTATTTTCTTTGGTGTAATTGCTGTATATCCATCATGTAGGAAATAATGGTTAGGGGACTTGATTTATATTAACTATGTTCCCCCAGAAGTTGTAAGAGTTGCTTAGACAGGGAACTTTGCTATACAAGCTGCTACTTAAGGAGTCACCTTTTCTGGATGTGCAAACACATATTTGCATACGTGAAAATGGGCAGATGTAGGTCTAAAGTAATGAGGGTGCACCTCTATTCCTTTTGCAAGGTAAATGTGGATTTATGCAGATGTGACATACCTGCCTTCTTGAAAAATCTAGCCCTGCACTTGCTTAATCATCCTCATCATCTTCTTGGGGAAAAAAAGGAATTATGATAACAGCAAAGCAACCGTCATAAATATGATTAAAAATTAATCAACGTTCTCCATTTAAATGACTTAAAAGCTTGAAAGTAATGAAGAAATAATTTTAACATGAAATATGGAAACACAATAAATAAATCAATATGGACAACCTCTTCTGAAATGTTGGCTGGATTTTGCCTGTGTGTGAAATGAAACATCCAAATAAAATAAAACCCTGTGGTTGTTTCTTAGTGACTCACACGTTTCACGTTTCAGGCTTGTGACTTGACTACAAGCACAGAGTGTCCTATAAATATTCTGTGTTCCAGTGTATTGTGTACAGAATTATTTTAGAGAACCTGGCTTCAAAGACCACATTAGCACCTAGCAGAGGAGCAGGATCTCGTTTGTGCCATTCTGAGGCTGGGTCAAACGGTGCATTCTGACGCGAACACACCAGCTCTACAGGACAAGCCTCTGGAACCTGCAGTGGATCCATGGAGTCAGGGGTAGCCAAGGGACTGCTTTCAGGGTGCTCTCTACTGAGATCTCACAGGCTAGGAAACACATACAGTAAAAGAAGAATAAAAATATTTTTTCCCTAGCCTAATGAGAGTTTTTTTCATTATTATGTGTCAATAAATAAATGTTGTTACAGTGGGTGCTGTCAGTGGTGCAAGATGTTACCAGTTCAAGGGAGTAATTCAGATCAGGCAGTGCTGTACAAGGGGATGTTCCAGCCCAGTGCAGCTCTTTCCCTTGGAAAGACAGGGGTTAATAGAGATTCTTGGAGTAACGATTATTTAGGAAGCCACAGCAGCACAGCCACATCATAAAGTGTAATTGCCAGCGCTTGTAACGCGTTGGAATTTGAAGTGAATTTTAAAGTGCTCTTCCACAGGCACTAGGAAGCTATTTCCAGCCATCTATTCTGTATTTCGCTATTCTCAGCATGGAATTACTTATTTTATTACCATACTAAGATGTGTGGATACCCTTTGTCTGACTATCAGCATTAGCAGTTAATCATACGTGTGTTAACACTAAACTACTTTTCTTAGATCAACAGACATTCTCACAGACACAGTTTGGAACTCTAAGCAGATCTTCCAGTAACAGCAGCCAATGTACAAGTTAATCTCTAAATATTTCCTCTGCACTTCACTGTTCATATTCATCTGAATTTCAGATGCTAAAGCACAAAATACTGTCAATATTTTGTCAGGCTCAAATATCTATGTGCAAACAAGGTTAACACTGTGCTCACTATGTCAATGGCACTTCCCAATGGTTGCATTTACAAGGAGGGCTCCAATGATAATGATTTAATTTAGAAGGAAAGCACACTGAAATAATAGTTTGCTTATTATACGTCCATCCTACCTTGTGTTTGAGACACTGCATGACAGGATTTCAAAAGCTGTTTGTACAAAAATAAAAATGTCAAAATCGAGTAATACAACAAGAAGCAAATTAAATGAATGAAAACTGAAGTGAGATTGAAAAATTAATGCAAGAAAAACATACATAAAACAAAACAAATTTAAATTCATAACAGTTTGTACTGAAGGCTGTTTCCACCCATAATTCTACTTTTCTCCATTGTATATTTCTATGAAAATTTTCTTGCCTTGTTTGATCAGGAAACAAAAGGGTTTTGAAATTCTCATTAAACAAATACCTGGATCCAACTTTCATACATTAATGTATGTAACAATGAAACCAGAGCCAGCTGGGGGTTGCACTGGTGCACTTTTGGGGCTACAAGGAAATGGTCCAAACAGCACATATGGAAATACATGCTCTGATGGATCAAATGAGAGTGAGTTAAAAAGCTGTTAAGGACAACCGCCGTGGTGGAGGCCACCACAGAAGTGATAACCAGCACATGGAGGAACTTATTCCATTTAATAACTGATGATTTAAACTGACTTAAATGGCAAATGAGCAAGCTCAGTTGGCTGTTGCCATCCCTCAGCTGCAGAGCTGTAAGCCCAGGTGAGGAAGTATCTAATTGCTCAAAGAGGTGACCCTTCAGTGACTCACACTCATCCCAGCTCCCTTATACAGAATGTGGCTATCACATTATAGTCAAAAGCACAACCAGAATCATTCTCTCCTCTCCTTATGTTTTTAAAAAATGGATCCAAAGCTCTCTGAAGACAATGGAAAGAACTGATAACACCATAGCTCTGGATCAAGCCCATCATTTTTTTTGTCCACTATCACAGTGACGCTACAGATCGGCCATAGCCAAATTTCCTCCCCCAGCTCCTGCCTCCCCCAGCTCCTGTCACCATGCCTTTAGATACTGCTCAGGAGCAGACTGACTGATTCATTCATGCTGGATGTTGGAGATGGCATCTACAGCAACCCTCTGAGGGATCAGAGTGGGACTCACGGTTGTTGTCCAGGAGGAGGCAGAGTGATCAGCAGAGCATGGTGACAGGGGCTGGGTGGTAGCAGCCACCTGAGATCTTACAGAGCTGTCACCCGCTGGGAGTTACCCAGGCTGCAGCTTTGGGGCTGTAGGACTCTCTCCTGACAGTGGAAATACTTGATTTGCCTGTACTCTTCCCTTCCCTACCCCTCTGCAAGATGGCTTTAATTTTTATTACGGTGTCTTCCAGAGAGTTCAAGTTCTGAACATTTAACAAACAAAGAAGTGAGTACATAACCTGTGACAATGATGGGTATTAAATGGAATGTCATGGGTATCAAATGCTCCCCTCCTCTCTCAACTCACTGAACTGCTGAGGGTATTCCCCTTGCAATTTACATTTTTAAGTGCAGTACTGCAAGTTCATGCAATTATTCCAGCTCTTCTGGCTCAACCTTTCAGCAAGGGAACTGCTCAGAACATAGTGTTGATTCCACCAGAAATACGATTAGAATTTTCCTTTCTGTGCCAAGTAGTTTTTCAATTAAAAAAAAAGGGCTTATAAACTAGCAGAAAATAATAAGATATTTTAATTAGGAAAGGGTGTACTAGTACAGATAAAACTCCCTATGCTACTCATCTCTCCACGTACGTCTCTAGAATTCCGTCCAAACTCACTGCCTCTCAGAGTTCAGGGATGTTCTGGGCACATTTCACCTCTAATTTTTCAATCAGTACTGGAAATATAAGTTCCAAAACGAAGGAAACTGATTTGCTTGAGTTACTTTTGGGGAGTAATTAAAATGGATATTCTGGGTCCTTAATGACTGCCATATCTGACTAATGAGTATCAGTGTGGCTGACAGCTGAAAGAGCACTCTGGCTGAGCAGTTCAGCTCCCACAGGCTCAGCTGAAACAAATCTGGTGATGTATCATTATTTAAGTCACCTCACCTCTTCATTTTGACTCCCAAGTAGGTGAATGACCATGAAAAGTCCCCATTTTGGTTAACAACTTATATTCAGAAGGATTCTACTCAGCCTGACTCTGGTTACTGTTTTCTCTAGCGTGCTTTTCTCCTAAGCCTTTAAAACAAGATACCTGCTCATTCTGCTTCTCCAAGACTTCTAAGTGCTCAAGTTGAACTTTTTTCAACTGATCCATTTCCTTTGACTGCTTCATTGCCAGCTGTAATTGAGAGAAAATAATGGAGGGGAGAATGTAACACATTCTTAACAAATAAAATAAAAACCTGCTTGAAAGACATATACATATATGCCGTCTTGCCCCATTTAGATGGCACAGAACATCACAGGAAGCCTAATATTAATTATTTATTAATTAATAGATATAATTAATATACATATTGCACATAACACATGGACTTGGCAAACACACAGGAATGAACAGTAATTCTGTTAATTCAAAATAGCTTCGTCTTGTATAGATGTCAGATCTTTTATGCTACAAGTATGTGGAACAAAGCAAAGACAAAAATCTACTAGAGCACAGAGAAATGAAAAACAATATACAGAAACAGTCCTCAGTGACTTGTCAAGGTTATAGTTACCCTTTTTCTCTCTTCCAAGAACTTTTTTGTGTTGCTGCTGTTCAGTTCTCTGACTCGCCTGAAAAAATGCAAACGTTCTCCATGAAGACTCATTGGAAAAAAAGAAACCCAAAAGCTACAACAGAGAGAGGCATAAACTCCTAAGGTGTATTTTGTCTTCTGATTATCTGTACCAGATGGGACTTATGACAAATTGTACACTCCTCTGGCTACACAACTTTACACTTAGAGATTTCCAAGTAAATTAGCAGCATGATTGAAAACTTGACTGTTGTGAATGAAGTTTGCTTCTTCTTTACTCAAGAGTGGTGGTCAGAACTTCCAAAAAATGATTTAATAATTTGTGCATCTCTCTATTTTGATACATAAAAAGTGCTGTGTGTCTTAAGAATGGTAATAGAAAAAAAATAATCTGATGATTATAAGCAAAGTTACACTTATCAATACTGCAAGCTTCTTAAAGCTGGTATTTAAGCAAAAATATAAATATATAATTAACAGTTACATAAAATCACTTAAGTGTCTCTTCCTAAGATTTCAGCCATGAAGGAGAACAAAAATAGTTCAAATAGTTGAATCAGCCTGCAAACTGGAACTGCTTTCAGATCTGGGAACAGATTTATCTTGGAGTCATTAGTGAGGTCTGACACAACAAAGCAAACGGTTACCAAGGGCTCTGACAGCTCATCCTCCTGATGAGCTGGGAGTGTGCAGCACTCAAGGGACCTGGTTCAGCAGGAACAGGTTCAGGCTTTGGGACCAAAATAGCCCAGTGCCAAGGAGGGGATGTAAAAAAGGAAAGAAAGAGCCAGATGGCAAGGCCAAAGTGAAGGGGAAACCCCAAAGGCTTATGAGACATCATCATGTAGATTCTGCTTTTACTCCCTTCTCAGTCAGGCCCTCATTTTACTGAAAAACCAGAAAAGTATAATGCTCTTGAAGTACAGTAATTAAAATGTAATAGTGTGATTAGACCTACTCTAGTCAGTCAAAGATGATCAGGGCATCAGAATTATTAAAAGGATAAATATGAGAAAATCACAATTTTTTCCTAAAACAGTCATCTAAAAATATATGCAGTACAGTCATTAGACCTTGTTTCCATACATAAAAACATGGTTTTAACAGAATTAATCCATGACTTCCCCTGTCAGCCTTTGATAGCATTCTTGCCTTGTCAGGAAGGGATACTCACCTCTCTCTTTCAGCTTTGTTTTTGATAGATTTGTCCTGGCTTATGGCTTTGCTGTTCTCCATGGATATTTTAGCCTGGTTGGCACGCATCTCCTTGCTTTCCCTGGGCAAAACCAAACAAAGTCATTACTGCTTAAGATACAACTGTTGTGGACGTTGGGATCCTCTACACTGTGGTTACTTTTTCCTTGAAGTGTTAAGGAAGAGAAAGAACAAACAACATGGAAATTCCTCTCCTTTGGGTGGAATTTACACAGTTTGAGCAGGCATCCAGGAACCTACTTCTATTCCACAGAATATAATCTGAAAGACCAGTTTAAAGCATTTTTACACTTTGAATATTGTAAAAGGGTATAAAATACTTTCTTTTCTTCCTATTATATGGGTTGTCCTAGTATGAGCTACTGTCAAATACTGAGAAAATTCAATTAATCTTTTAGATCTGCCTAAAAAAATTTACAAATCCTGCACTCAGAAGGTATCAGCAATATCAACAGTAATAATATTTGCTAGTTGTGCTACGAGCTGACAGACTTCCTTTTAAAAACTTCTACTTTGGGCCTGAGGAGAGCTCTTTGGGCCTGGAAAGAGTGATTTAGGCCATGGTCAGGCTGGTGTTGGTTTTTCCTTCTGGCTCAGTGAACCTTTTAGCCTTTCCTGTGAAATGAGAGCTTTTTAAAATTTGTGTTAAAGAAGTGTGGTGCCTTTTTCCCCCCCCCCCTCCAAGGGTTCATAAGGCGAAGCATTTCCTGGACACAGACTTAAAAGCAGTGGTATCACAGCAAAAATTAGTCTGTGTTCTAAAAAAATGATGTGTTGAGAGCAGATTTCATTCCAACAGTCCTTTCTCCAAAAAAAAAGCTTTTATTTTCTATACTGAAATTGAAGTGATTTGCAAGCGCACTGTCTTAAGAGGAGTGCTGAAATAATTTGATTACTGTGCTGAAGGATATGAAAAAAAGTTAGTGTAGGTGTTCAAACTGACTTAGCCTGTTTGCATCAGATACAATTTTAGAGTGAAAGAAGTTAAGAGGATTAGAGGACTATTGTGCATCACTGATGATTTAGAAATGAAGCATTGGCCATGGAGGTAGCTGAAAGGGCCAACACATCACGTTGTCTCCAGGAAAAACACTCTCCCTCCCACAAGCAGAGGTGATTCCTGGAGCCAGAAGTAACTGGAAAAAGTGAATATGCCAGGATGGTAAAGAAAATGAAAAAAAAAAGGATTCTGAAAAAGGTGGCACTGCAAGATTTAGCTGCTGATTCCCTACTGGGTCATAGTGTCTGCACCTCTGAAATTTATATAAACATGTCTTTTGAAGGGATACTTAACTTTAGGCATGTAAGTCAATCCTTGGAATTTATATATATATTTAGATGACATCAAAGTGCATTAACATGTTATTTTCTGACACCACTATTTTTTGAATACTGAAAGAAATCTCTTCTACTAAAAAAACCCACCACACAATTTTTCTCTCTCTCTCACAGGTTATTTTATCTGGAGAACATAACGCTTGTGAGTAACAGCCTCATGTCCCCAATTTCTGACCTGCTGCAGGATCACCACATCCAGATCAGTCAAGGTAACTCAGTCTGGGGAGGCAGGGGGCTCAGCACCCCTGGAGCTCAATAAGCTTCACGTTTTTAGTAGTATCTGCTGCCTTCTGCTTTGTTTTTAAATGAGCCCAAAGCCCAGTCCGTAATTGCTTTCTGTGCTGCACATGGAGGGAAAGCACCTTCCCTACAGCAGGCAACTGCATCATTTTAGATTCTTGATTTCTGCTACCAGCCCTGTGCCCTGTGTTGTGATATCCAACTCATTACCCAGCTCAGGGAGAGGGAAGTGGTGAGAACAGCCTGCTGAGAGGCTGCTCCACCTCCCACGCTGCCCTCACACAGATCCCTTTTTTCCTATGGATATACCTGAATTGTCTCGGGGCCTCTACAGATAAACGCATTTGTGTCTTCCTACGCACAATAGATTACATTAAAAAGTTTACAAATTTTGAAGCGTGAAGTCTCTTTGGGGCATTATTGTTCACAGTTCAATATTCCACAGTCCAAATTCTCCTGAAATATTCATAGATTCAGACACTGTCTTAAATTTGTTTTAAACAGGGAAGTCCCCTGTCTGCACATTTAGGACTGCCACGCAAATTCCCAAATAAGCAGGAACACACAAAATTGCAATGACTAAAACAGAAAGAATATTGAAGGTTGTTACTCCTGGGACAGCTGAGCAAAGAAAGTTCTCAGTATTTACCAGGATGTAAATTTTCAGATCTGGTTCTTAGTAGCTTTAAACATAGAGCAACACATGGACTGAACACACAATTTCTAGTAAGAAAGCAAAATCCATTGCTAAGAATGCAAGAATCATAGAGAAGAAATGATAGAGGGCTGTTTAAACAACATACACATACAGAAATTCCTAACCCAAAGACTAAAACTATGAGAAAAAAACTTTTTAAAAAATTTAAGTTTTGCCTTAATGTATATATAATAGATGGCTGGAATGACAGCTTCTAGCAAAGCTAAGAGAACATGGAAATACATATGGAAAAGAAAACAAAAAATTTACTTTCACAGGCCATATATTAGTAAATTACCTTCCAATAATTCTGATGAATTTCAAGTAGGATAGAAAAAAAGACTCAAAAAAGAAAGTGATGTGATTTCCTGGGCTGATGCAGCCTAGTATGATTTAGAGATACGGCACCAAAGACTGCGCCTTCCTCTGGCTAATAACTTTTGAATGATGAATTTGTATAATAATTTAACAATTTTTGGAGTTCATATTTGACTGGATGTGTTTTGCAGGACAGCTTGAATATATGGGTTAACACAGAAATTAACATAAAGATGAGCTCAGTACAAGCCTTTTGCTGGGACAATTCTCTGTTGGATGGAAAGCTTGCAAGTCCCAGCATGTGTTCTCTCTGATGCAAAGATAAATTGTTTTTTCACTCAAGAATTTAAAAAAATAATTTAAATTCTTTCTTCATATGTGATTTATTTCTTTCTTTTCTCCCATGTTTTTTATATGATAGGTGCTGAAGACAATTACATATTAATCTACATATGTATGAATATATATGTGTATGTGTATGCACATATTTTATGTTCATATGCTTTTAGGCTGCTTTGGATAATAGAACATAGGATAAAAAAATGATTCCTCTACTTACCACCATTCTACCTTTACTTACCACTGTGAATATGATGTGTATTTAATTTTTTTTGCTTTCAAATAGGCAGGACGGTTAATTACAAAAGCAGTAGTGTCATGTAGCATATTCTCTGTGATTATAGCAGGATATTGTAAGAAGATAACATATCAGTCTAATGTAGCTTAACCTGCAAACCCTTTTGACCTCACTTTTCATAGATCTTTCTTATAGCCACCAGTGCTATAAACATGAGTCCACAGCTGACAGCAACACCTAAGGATATTTCCGTATTTGATACTTCTCAGTTTCCAGCCTCTGAGTTGAAGCTCCTGGGTAAAGCCAGTCCAAACTACCAACGCTTCATCATCCCCGCTGCCTTTAATGAAATTCGGGTGATCTAAACCAGCTAAGAAGCCCATTTCTATATCTACCTGTTGGAGGTTAGGATTTTTCCTTTTTTTTNCCTCACCATCTGCTCGGGTGCCTCAGGGGAAAACCCAGGACCCCAAGCCCCCACTCCGAGGGAGCCTCTCCCGGCCAAGTTCGGCAGCCAGGCTGCCACTGCCCAGCCCTGCCTTTCCTCTGCCACAGCTCTGGGTTTTTCGCTACACTGTAGCCCCGCACCCCCTGCCCGCCGGGACACCCCGCGGCTCCTGCTACAGCTGCCAAGCTACATTTCATTTGCTACCCTGGGTGTGCTCGCCTCTGCCGTTCCTGCTACAGCTCATTTTTGCCATATGGAGGGGCACTGTGACCGGCTGCCTGCCATAAGTTTGTAAAGGAAGCCCCTTATCCAGCTCTTCCGCCGGCTGTGCCCGCCATCACCCCGTGAGGGAGACGCGGCGGAGCTCGCCCCACAGCGCCCCCTGCAGGAGCGGGGGAATCCTCGCACCCGCCCTGCCCGGCCGGGAGCCAGCAGCGCCCCCTGCCGGCTGTGAGCGGAACCGCACCGAAGGGGAAAGGGCCCGCGGCCGAGCGAGGCCGGCACCGGGTTCTGCTCTGTTTGGTGTTGCTGCCGGTGTGGCTGTTGTTTGTTTGCCTTGTTATACATATATATGTATATACTAGTAAAGAACTGTTATTCCTTTTCCCCTATCTTTGCCTGAAAGCCCTGTAATTTCAGAGTTATAATAATCTGGAGGGAAAGGGGTCACATTTTCCATTCCAAGGAAGGTTCCCGCCTTCCTTGGCAGACACCTGTCTTTCAAACCAGGACACTACCTAAACCTTGTATGGTCACTTCTTTTACTTCTACCATGCATTCAGCCCAGTGCCTCTGGCAGCAGTACAGGAGCTGAATGCAAAAAACTAAAGCATTACACAGAACAGACCTAAACCAAGCCCTCATTATTAGGCAGCACTGCCCTGCTCACCTGTCATGGGAAAATTTCAGCTGCTGGGTTTGTTGTTCGTGAGCATTAATGAGCAGTTTCTTCAGTAGTTCACACTGTTGGTTCAAGTGCAAGTCGCGGATTTCTTGCTCCTCGGCGCTGTGCGTGTTGATCATCTCGGACCACTCCTTGGTGTGCTGAGCCACAATCTCTTTGACCTGTGGGGAGGTAACACCAGCTTTGTTAGAGGCTCGCAGATAGAGCAACTCTTCCTGCTGCTGAAGGTGATGTAAAGACAATCATAAAACAGGTTCTAAAACCACAGATAAATTGTGAAAAATGAAGTTGCACAAATGAAGTTGCTTCACAGATAGCAAAGCCACTGAAGACACTGCTGGGTGGTATAAAAACAGATGTAAACCAACCCCTACTATTAGGACACTATTATCTTAAGTGCCCTGAATAGACTGGCTGAATAAATAGGCTCTTCACTGTACTACCATTGTTTTAAAACCTTCTCTAACACCAAGTTAACAACAATTCAGTTTCACACTATCGTTGCCAAGAAAAAAATATATATATTAAAAGTACTGAAGTTAACAGTGGAAAAAACTAGTGAGCAGGATTTCTCTGAGGACTTAAAGATAGTCTTTGATTTTGTGGAGATCGTTTCACAAACACGGATCGTTTCCAGAGAAATCCTGTATTTAGTACAACCTGAATCCAAAGATGGGCTACATATCTTTGTTTTATATTCATTAATGCAGCAGAGAATCTGACAAGTATTCTTCTCTTGCTTATCTCCCAAGACTCACAAGAATAATGAGATTAAAGTTTTGGAATGTTCCCAAGAGACAGTATTAAGAAGCCTAAATCACCGGAGTGGTTATTATAATAATATATCACACTCATTGATTTTGAAAAGAAGCTAATAGAAAGATATGTTTTATTAACCTTTAATAATTATCTTTGGGTATTTTGACATGCTATCCTACTTTTCCATAAAAGGTATACAATATGTGCCTCCCAATAAATCCATTTTCAGGCAATCATTTCAACTGCAACCAAAACCATCTAGGTCATCTTCTACAAAAGCAAACTTGATCCTTTCTATCAAAAATTGCCACCATTTTGCTTAGAAAGTGAGAGAATGATGCCAGTATTTTAGCTGGGGTTTGCATAATGAAGAACAGATTGTCTTGCACACAGTGGTGAAGGTGAAAAAAGTGGAGGTTTTATCAGCCCCAGTCTCCGTTCTGCCCTGGAGAGGCTCCTCTGAAGGGCCTCTTACCTAAAGCTCATGTTGTCTAATAAAGAGGGAATCTAATGAAATAAAGAAGTGAGTAATTCTGGAACAGATCAGGATGACTACCACTACCTAAAAGCCAGATTTGCATTTAAGTATAGCTAAATAGTGGTCTCATATCAAAACAGGTACAAGCAGCTGGTAGAGAGCAACCCGGAGTTTTCTACAGAAAACAACAAAAGCCTTTTGAGGCAGAAGTTGGTATGACTAACAGGGGTCCAATTCATCAGGGGGTTTAAGAGCCAGTGTGCCTCCAGCAAAATGAGCCATGCTTATTTTTGTGTGTGTGGGAAGTGTCCTACTAAACCCAGAGCCTGTCAACTATGAAATGATATGAAGGATGTGGTGCAGTTTGTGGGAGTAGTATTTTTAATAAGGTGTTCATAAGTACTGCCGTCAGAGCCAGAAAAACATGGGGATTCAGTTTTAAAATTAGTAAAAAGAAATGCTTGGATATTGTGAAGGAAGAAAGACTAACTTTTCAGGTGGAGTTTTTGAGAGGCTGAGGGGCAGACATTCCAGCTCACCTCTGGCACCACCTAAGGCACTTCAGTTTGGGCCCAGTTTACCCCAAGCTCCCTGAACTGCTGATGTGAAAATGTGAGCAGCTCCAAAGCAGGATTTATCACTCAGATACTCTCTGGAAATGCCCCTCTTACATCTCCAGTGCCTCAAGCACCAAGACACTTGAGTTACGTTGTATGAATCTCCTCTCAACAGTGACCTTATTTGGCTTATCAACCCCCAGGGAGACCTAGGATGGACTTAGCAGGGCTAAAAGTCCTGGCTGAAGGTTTTAGGAAAATATGTTCCTTATTTATTTTCAATGCAGAGTTTCCAGATGGAGTCATCTCCATCCACAATTTGAATTAAAAGTGGTACAGGTAGATCAGTCCAAAATTCGGGGTGTAATTTGGAGCACAGCAGCAAAGGGACTGTGCCCTCAGAAAACAGTCACAGTGTTAGAAATTATTAATATTGCAAAAAGACAAGTGCGGTGATGTGGCCCAGGGAGCAGGAGGCTAAGTGTTCATCACCACCACAGGCATTCCTGTGTAAACAAAGAAGAGTTTGCTTTTATTTAAAGCCTCCTTACGCTGTAGAGAAAATGCAAAACAAACTTGGCATGAAAAAAGCAGCATGACAATAAAATAGTGAAATAAATAGTGGAAGCCATGGTGAAAGCAAGTATTTTGTGACTTAGTTGTGAAGGGTTTACAAAGCCCAAACAAAGAGAGGAACAATGGCTCAAGGGCTCATTGCAAATGAATAATGTGATAATTGTTTTAAAATAGTGAATGTTATAAACCACAGAGGAACCTGAAGGTTGGAATTCTCAATCTCAGGTACACTGATACCAAAGAACCATAGAATTATTGAGTCCGATAATTTTCTCCCAAAGAAAAACTCTGCAAGGTGATAGTGCGGTAATAGTTAGATATAATCTAAGAAGGAAGTAATCATCAGAAAAACACCCTGCCTGTCTTCATGGACAGATGTGCTGCTAATTCCAGGAACAGCAGGCAGTCTATGAAGCAGATACACCTCCTTGTAAAACAAGCTTTTCTCTAGGGATGTGAGAGACAGAGCTGCTTTCTTTTATTACACTTTCACCAAGGCAGAAGTCTCATTTCAGCTACAGCGAGATATAACCTGACGAAAAGGATGTAAGGGATGTGCCAAACACCAGTTACAAGACTTTAAATACCCAATTTGACTCAGATTCCAAAGAACTTAGAACTCATAGCCATTAAATCATCTAAAATCCAATTTAGCTGCAGATCTGTGATACACTTCAAAGTTCAGCTGTAGTAAATTCAGAGAACATTCCTGCTTTTCCCCAATTTATTAGCAGCATAGTTGAAATGACTATTTAATTTTCACTGGGCTGTGCTCTTGTCCTATTTTCTGCTATTAAGGCAGTGTTGCTTGTCCTAAAGGAAAGGAAAAATAACCATTAGCTAACTTCTCTCTTTCCTGTTCCACAGACTGTGTTTGCAAGCCTGTCCTTTCATCTGTTCCTACACTGGGCCTAAGAGACTAATTAAAATCCCGATAAGGAACCTTCTTTTGCAGAGCATATATGCACAAAGTTTGTTTAGTCACTAAGTTCAAGCAGGAATGGTTTTTGAAGTAATCTTTCCTTTCCTTTTTTTCTTTTCATCCTCTGCCCACTTGATACTGGGACCTACTTTCCTAATGCAGGGGAATAATTTGCATTTGCTAGGTTAATTGAGTGTGAAAAACACGTTGGGACATTCAGATTTAATTTCAATATTTTATGTCAAACTCAGGCTGGATATTTCCTCATGGCAGGAGGAGTTCTGTAGATGAAAAGGTCTCTTTGGTGCTAAAGGTGTGTGCAGGCACGTTGTGGCACAGAGCTGTACTGGAGGACTTGAGTTGTAATTAAAAGATGAATTATGTTCCAATCTGATACCAAAATTAGTGGGCCAAATGCTGAGAAATGCTGAACAACTGTTAATTAATCAAACTCCCACTGTATCAGTGTAATGCATTCAGCATCTCAGAATTTAATCTAATTTAATTGCACCTACCTTCATCTAAGATAAAAGTTAATTTCCCTGTGGTCTTGAGTACTGTTTTCCAACCTGTTGCTTGCAAACCTTTGAATGATCTCCAGGAATAATTCAAGGGCCCACACACAGCAGTTGAAACAGAAGAGGTTGGTAAATAATCTGGGGAATTTTGATGGAACCACAGTGAGCAGGACATTGAAAATCATTAGAGGAAACCACAGAGGGAGATGACTTGCATAAGGAGTTCTTTGGGAATTATCCAATAATCAGAAGCCTGGAATTTCAAGTCTTACATTGAAGTCTTACATTTCAAATCTTACATTTAAGTCTCCTTTCAAAATGTCATCCTAAAACCTGACATGGGAGCGGCCAAAAAAAATCAATCTTTTTTTCCAGGTATGGATTAAATTAAACGGAACCAGTTTGAAAGCAGGATTGTGAAAGGAACAGGGCTCAGAAACTGAATATATTTGTGGAAAGGGAGAACATGAGTCACATTTACTGGATTTGGCAGATTAATGAACATTTGGATGTTCCTTGTGTACAAATGACACTCCAGACTGTGAGTGACACAGGTGAGAGAGAGATCAGAGCAAAGAAATTTCTATGTAATGTAACTTCAAATGAGTTTTGGAGCTTATGTCTGGAAGATTGGGAGCCAGTGCTCCTCAGAGAGTTTGTTTCACTAAGAGAGGAATGAATTTTTTATTTTTTAAGTTAACAAATTTGCTTTTATTTAAGGAAAGGGTTCTGGACTCTTCGTAGGGGTAGAAGATAGGGAGATAAGACAGTACTTTAGGTTTTATTCCATGGGGGTTTTGCTGCATCTACAATTGAGAGGGCAGCAACAAGAAAGCAAACCTTGTTTAGAAAACCAAGATTTTCTCCACATGAAATAGTAAAACCAAAGACTAAAGTTAAAAGAAGGCAAGATGAAAATTAACTTATTCTAGCCTCAAAGATGTGGCTGTGTTTGTGTGTATTTTCTGTTCTTGTCTGATTCTTTTCACAGGTTTCAGCTTTCACTGGGGTCCGTCTCCAGTACTGTTCTCCCTTCAGGTGATTTTGTACATGGATGAGCCTTCTGGTGTCCCTGCCACCCTCCAGTCTGGATAGCTTTCAAAAACATGTCAACAAGTCCTGGGTAAAACTTCCGAAGGAAATAGGAAGTCAGTGAATCCAGTAGTGGGATGGAAGTACAGAGAAAACAGCTCTGAGCAACTCCATGTGAGCCATGAGCTTGAGAGCAGCTTTTCTAAATTAACTGAGGTCAAGTCCCAGGGCACTTTTATTCCTTGACCTTGGAGAAAACAAAGCTATGAAGCAATGAGGGGGAAAAAAACCAACCCACTAGAAATAAGAAGGCATTTGGTTCAAGAGCAACTTGGAGTCCTCATTCGCTAAGAAACAGATTACCAAGGCCACGGTGACAATGATGGAAAATGAAATAGAAACCTCTTTGTGCATATATTTTGGGAATGTATTTAGCATCCAAATTCCATATAACACACATTCTCTTTGTTTAACTAGAACTGACACAAATGACCAGTTTCACTTCACGAGGCACGAATATGGCACTTTCTTCAAAAATTTCAAAACAGCAGGAAATTGATGTTGCTTTAAAAATTTTTTTAAGAAACACTTTTAGACACTCAATTACTCCCATTCTTTTCAACATGTTATTATTGCTGAAAATTATTCATATGCTTCCAAGAAAATTAACTACCACTTGGGTCTCAAAATTCTCTCTTTCCTAAGTTGCATGTGTTAAAATTGGCTGTTTGCTTACCTTAGATTTGTGATCTGATGTTAGTGTCTGAATTTTAATTTCCGTTTCTTTCTTCAATTCAACACAATTACTTCCTCTGAAAAAAAAAAAGGAAAACTGCAAATGTGTGCCCCAAGTTAAACAGCTCCCCATTCAGTCAGCTCTTACTAATTAAAATGTTAATCAAAGTTGAAGTGCTGCACTGTATTAGAATGAAATTATTTCTTCTGGCAATTCATTCACAACTTACAAAATACTGTTGGATTAATGATCAGTCAATTCAAACACCACATGATTAAGTCTAGATTGGCCCAGCAATTATTCTGTTGCTGAGGATGTGTCAGGCATCTCCATTTATGATGCTTGGTTCCTTTTCCAGGCTTAAAATACCTTGCCAAGAGAAACCAGTTTCTGCCTGAAAACTTACAGGCCTATTCAGTGCCTTGCCATGATTTTAGACTCTGTTTTAAAAGTAATTTTGTTACTCATATTTAGTTTGAGGCAGAGAAAATGAAGTCATTTGAATAAATACCTCCCAGGGTGATTTGGGTTCAACTAAATTTGAACACTTATAGAAAGTGTAGGTGTCTCTCTGTGAGAATAAGTAATTGGGCTGCAAAGGAGGGGCCTGGAATAAAACAGTATCTTGAGAGAAGTGTGTTTGGACACCACTGTAACATTTCTGTGGTAGATTATCCACTGATGTGAAGTGATGCAGCTCCACTGTCTGGACAGGGACACGTTCATTTATCAGCTGCAGCTGGCCCTAATAAGGATGGTCATTGCTTGACTGCAGTAGCATTAATCCATGTTTGCTCCAGAAAAGGAGATTTATGAAACTCTTAACAAGTTTAAATCCCATTTTCATATCAAAGTACTGCTAAACTTAGAGAAATTAGCAGAAAATTTTATCATCAAACAGTACCAGGAAAGCCCTTACTGAAAATAGGGTGGTGTGTCTTGTCTTCCCAAGCGCCACCAGTCATTTATTTTCTAGCCAGAGCAAGGGAAATTGTGTAGGTAATTCTAACACTGATTTGATACTTTGGAAGCAATCTACAGTCATAGAGAGAGGTTCTGACCACTGTCACCTCTGCCTGAAAAAACCCAACAGCTGAAAGGGAAGTGTCTTTGATCACACCATGATCAGGGTGTGGCTGCAATGGAATATTTGATTTGTTGTACAGTATGGAAGACATTGATTTCTTAGGTGTGAATCAGACACACTTTATCCCAAAATAGCCTAATTAGTTCAATCACTGGACTCTTCAGAATCCCAGACATCCAAACTGCCAGCTGATCCCTTCTCTGGAGACACAGCTTTCATCATATCCCAAGGCAACTTCCAGCCAGTTTGGACACTGGGCATAATGGGAATTGCCCCCAGCTCCGGTGGCAGAGTCCATGGTTGAACCACGGAGTCACAGCTGGGAACAAACACCCAGGGACAGCCCAACTCAGTGTCACCTACTCATGCTCACGCACACAGACACACTTGGATGTCTGGACAGCCCCAATAAATCAGAAGGATCTTTACATGCCCTGGCTCCAATTCAGAGTGGGAACACAACCATACCTATCCCCCTATGCCTCCCTGAGATTTGTAAGCATTTGAAGTATATGACAGAAATAGCACAGGCAGCAAAATCCTGTCCATCTGTCAGTGAATTAGCCTGTGATTAAAAAATCCTGCTTTGCTGAACAATATGCAGTTGGCATTTGTCACACCATGTGGCAGAAATGGAGTGCAAAAGAAACTGCACAACAAGATGAGAAGAGAAAGTTGTCTTTACACCTATCAAAGGCCTTTTTGTCAGGAAATAATCCGACAATTTCAATACGAATGCCTGGAAAACGCGTTTTGCAAGTTCTCTTACAACTTTTATTGCTTGCAAATGCTCCAGAATGATAGCCAAGGAAATGGAGCATGTCCTGTACTCACTGAACCCAGGTCTCCAGATTCATCAGAGAGCACTTAAGTTCAATAAAATTTGTGTCAACCGATGTGCTCACTTTTAAACATGTCCTTTAATACACTGCACAGCTGGGGCGGGCATAAGTACCTTGCAGAATGGGCTTTCAGGGCTCACCCTGAAGGAAGCCCTTAAAATCTTTTGCTATGGCATTAAAGAGTGTTTTCACAGAAAGTCTGTGTTGACACTGATTTTGGTTTGGCTGCTAATTAATTGCCAACAGTTAGTCCTGTAAAACTGAAAGAGCCATCAGGTGACTGAGAGCTCTGGAGTCCATGGAAACTACGGAATCATGGTAAGGAACAGTATTTGGGTTTGCATTGGAGCTGCTTCTGGAGTGGTCATTTCCAATTTTATTTTAAACTCATAACAGGAAACTGTCATAAAGGCTTTGGTGTCCATGGAAGAAGTGTTATAAAATTAAGAAAAGATGCTGCAAGTAGCCAAAGAAGTGACCTCAGTCTGGGAATCAAATTGTCCCATTTTGGGGTACTCTGGACAGCATTGTTATCCAGAGCTTCCCAGTATTTATTGCACAGAGACAGCCATTTCCACCTTTACCTTTCTGACACACCTTCCTTGGCTGTTTAGTCTGGACAGGCAGAGCCACTGGCTCCTTCTCAGGCCAACAGGAACAATGAGATTCTTAAACACCAGAGCACAGGGAAACCTTTCTGCCCCCACAATAATAATTTATGTATATTTATTTAAACAATAATTTATTTATTAATCATTATGGTGCAATGCCCAGAGTTCACTTCTCTGCCACTGTAGTAAATAACCTGACTGTAATTAAAAATCCAGCTGGATCAGTAACATTCTGCTGTGTTGTATTCAATGAAATGCATCAAAGCCACATTAAATTAATCAGTCCTGCAGTTGTCCCCTCTGTTTTGAGAAGTAGCAATTTTCTAGAAGAAACTCCTTGGATTAGAAGTATTTGTGTGCATACAGTTCTCCTGTCTTGGACAAAAAGAAGTACAGCATGAACTGTGAGCTTCCAGTACTTTAGTGAGGAGAATTCTCCTTACCTTTACTTCTGACACTTCTGTTCCTTTGCCAGTTTACAACACGCACACTCAAAAAACCACCACCATTCCAAATAATTTATAGAAAAAATATTCTTGGAAGAATCCAGGGCCAAACAGGCATCTATGTTCAGTATCCAGTGAGTGAGCTGCTGCCAGCTGTTGTTGCCAGATGACAACAATATGAAATTAAGAGCAACTATTAGCATAGCTGGATACGGAACTAAAGTAATTCCTGCTGTCTCAATCAAACTCCAGTGACAGGGTGAAAGGTGCAGAGGAGAAACTGCTGCAAGATGAGAAGCAAGGCAACAGCAGGTCCTGCTACTTAATTCCAGATTAGAATTAGACATTTTATTAAAGTCATCAGCATCTTCCAGGAACCTTTCTTTTCCACACAGATAATATCCCAGGCCATCACCTTGTGCAAATCAAAACAATTCCACTCCAGTCAAAGGAGTAAGATTCATTTATCCCACCTGAGGATCTGTAGGTGTTTTGTCAAAAAGAAACTTCAACTCAAGAGCACAGTAAAAGTCTATTATTTTCAAACATTCAGGATTTAAAAGCCAGCTTATCCCCTTAAATCAAATCATTGCTACTTTCTGGTCATTAGGGCTGTTGAGGACCTTAATCTGCTTTCACTGAACATGACAGTGACATTCCCTGGGGACTGCAGTGAGACCAGACCAGACAGAAATAAAAATCTGAGGCAACTCCTTTGCTTTCACTTTTAAAATTCTGATAGCAGAAGACTAGAGAAAGGCAGAGTGAGTCCCATATTTATGAGCTAAGTTCATTCTCAGGTTGATGTAGGATGCTGATTCAAGCTGCAATGACCTTTTAACGAAAGCTTTATTGCAGACCACAAAAGCATAGATGCCAAATAGATTTTAAGTCTAAAGAACAGTAATTTAAAATAATATCTTACCCCTTCTTCTTGATTGCCTTCTCTAACATTTTCTCATATGATACCTTTTCTTTATCATATTGGGCCACTATTTTGTCAATTTGTGTGCAGTGCAACTTCTGCATGGCGCTGTGCTCCTGGAAAACAGTAGGACCTTACCATTAGGTTGCTGGCTTTCTGATGTTCAATTTCCTTATAAAGAAAGAAATATCAGTGTAAGAAATATCAGTGTATGAACGGACAACTCTGACACTGGAAGTTAATCTGGTCCAGCTGTGCGGTATTAAACATTCCAAGTATTCCATCACAAGCACTAAAACACTCCTTCTTTGTTTGGAAAATTAAAACCTGCAGTGAACCGTAAAAATATGGTCTATTTTGAAACAAAGGAATGATGGGAAAAATGGCATCTGTTGGAATAAATGTCCATTTAAGTGCAATTCTGAAGATCTGTCCCATGACCCCCAGTGACTGCAGCACTCTTATCATTAAGAAATCCAGCCTTGTGGCAGAGTTTCTCCTTTAGCAAGTGACAGCAAGCTGTGCAGTACAACTTAACTTTATAGTCTCCTTTATCAGAACAGCAGCTCATAATGATGCAAATATTTGACCAGCATAGAGAGCAGCAAATAGTGAATTTACACTACAATAGGAAAAATGGTTCTTTCATTTATGTTATTTTATTAATACCCAATTGCCCTGCATTTTATCTAATCGTGGCAAAAAGAACCTCATTAATTAATATGGCTTCCTCCAGGACTTTATCTCTATTTTTTATAGCTCTTCTTGCATCTATTCTACACTTGCTATTCTACTGCTCTTTATTACTATTTTCTATACACCTGTGCTTTATCACTGTTTCTTCCTCCAGAAATGCTAATTAAATACTTTTACACTCACTTCTACCAAAACACTAATACAAATGCTACAATGCTTTTAAAAATCTAGTTCTGGGCTGCACCCCAGCACTCCAGCATCTGCCAAGCATTTCCCTAGGGAACACATACAGCTTCCAAGTGTTGTATTCAGAGTGGGGAACTGAATTTGCTGTTCCACAGAGGATTTAAAGGGAAACAAATAGACTCCGTCAGTATTAAAACCTGCCAGCCTCACCAGGGGGTGTTTACATTGACTAACCAGGCAGGGAAAAATAGGGACAGTGAAAAGAATGACTCAAGCTTGACAGCACCAGCCAGCCACAGGTGAAGTGATTGAGAGCTTCTCTCAAACTACCCAAGTCCCTCTGAATGAGCAGAACTGCCCAATTCTTGCCATAAAAGACTAAGCACAAACTCTGCAAAGCATGAGACTTCTGCCCACTCCATGATCTAAGAGGGCACTTCACACAGAGCTAGAATTCCTGCTTTCCCTTCAGGACAACCATCAGTTAAGCCCTCATTCTTTATCACAAGCCCACTGAAGTCTTTTGCAGATCCCTCTATTGCTACTTCCTGCTCATACACAGCTCTTGCATCTGAAACATATCGTGGAAAATATCCCCCTCATTCCCTTCCCTGGTCTTCCTCCCCATACGAGTTTGATTTTCTGTCTATGCTCCAAAGAAAATCCATCCTACCTTGATACTGCACCCCAAACTTCTGTCAACATTCTAAGAAATATGAGAGGTTTTTTGTAGAATCTTTTCTTTTCAAATGCAAAGTTTCAGTTGGTAACACGTTCTAGGTTGATTCAGAATATGTTTGAAGGTAAAAGTCTCCTCAGGTAGGTTCTCACGATTTCCTCAAGCCCACTGAATTGGCACACCTTTCACATGAATACATTCACAAATTACATGTCATTACAGACTGAAGCCACAGATCTACCAGTGTTCTGAGAAGCCACCTAATTGGTGCAAAAAGACTCAAATCACAGCAAGTATCCATGGGAAAAGAATAAAGAGTCCTAGACTGTTCCTTTGGGGCATGCCTGTGTGTGTGCAGAAATCACAGTTCAGTCTATTAAAGGGAAGAGGAAATAAATTCCCATTATACAAACTGTTATTCCTGCCTGGTATCTCCCTAAAGCAACACAAATACTGAGTACAACTGAAAACCGAGGTCTGGGGGTTCTCATTACAGAATACAAGGATGAGGAAATGAAAAGAATGAACTAATATTTCCAATTCAAAAATCCATTTTGCAGAACTTTATGAGTCTACAATCCCATTGTCTTTTATAATCTTGCATTGTGAAATGGAGATTTTTTTAATGTTCTTTTTTACTAGGCTTTAATTCAAACAGTACATATTTTCAATGTCAATATGAATGTGCAGGAGATGAATTTGGGGATTTATATTAATTATGCAATTCTGGTTACTGTCTAGAACCATACTGATTTCCTCAAGGGGCACTTGTGACTATCCCTGTTGTGTCTGAAACCTCCAGAACTGTACACCACAATCCTCTGTTGTGCTGGTAGAGAATATATCAAGGTAATCCTTCACTATCCTTCCTCTTCTGTCTAGCCCAAAAAGCACAGAAACTACCTGACAGCCCTGAAAAATATTAAAATTAAGTAGGGGCCCATAAGAGTAGGCTGCTAACAGGTGAAGTTAGTGACTGAGTCTCTTCTATATGTCCTTTTCTTTGCCCTTATAGCCCGCCTGCCTGTGATGCCACCCCAGATCATTCACTTAAACAGTACTCAATATATAACATGATAAAAGAGATAGAAACCAAAGGACATCATTCAGACACATGAGCTGTTCTGCACTTGCACAGTAATATCCACACAGGGAGATTAAAGTTACTTCAGGGGATGCAGGCAGGAAATACTTCGCCTCAAAAGCAGCCAAATGCAGGTGTTTTTATGGATGAATTGTTTAATAAAAATACATTATTAATAATAAAAAACATTTCTGCACTATGCACAAGTGACTGGACGCATTCTTTTAAAATTACCAAAAGCACAGGTTACCAGAGCTAAGATTCAAGATAAGCTATTCCTAACAAGGAGTTTTTTAAAATTGTGACAATTACGTCAATTTGCCATACAAGGAATACTACAGCACCAGAGGCTGAGAGTTTCCAACTGGACTGAGGTTTGGATCATGTTCTTTGCTCACAAGAGCCATCATCTGCTCTTCAGCAATCCCAACAAAGAGATTTGTGGAGAATGTTATCGTAGCTGGTGGAGACAAAATGGCTGAGATGCTGAAGAGAAGTAAATAAATGAAAGGTAACATCAAAGAACAACACCAACAGAGTGTTGTTGGGGGAGGCCTGGCACCACTTAATTTCCATTTTCCATAATGCATTTTTCAAAGCCAATTTTAGATGGAAAAGAATTAGACTTTTCTCTCCTTAGACATCATGAAAAATTCCCTTCTGCTTATTTACTCCTCCAGATCTCTGGAGTGTCTATGCTTAAACAAGAGCCAACCTATTTCTGGAGCTTTTAGGTTCAGTCTGCTTCAAACACAGGCTTCCTGAGGCTGATCATGGATAACCAACTGCAGAGTTCTCCTGCTCCATCCCAGCTGGTAAAATGCACTAAGAACAGTGATGAGCACACCGAGCACTGCCCTGAGATCAACTCTGAGCTAACCTGGCTGCACTTCCCTGCTCAGACTCTCTGAATTCCAGGAGCTGCCCTTACTGGAGCCTTTAGCCAGGCATGCCCCAGGAAGGCACTCTGTTGTTAGGACAGGCTCACACTCTGTACTTAGGACCAGCAGGACTCAGGCTGGCTCAGACATGAAATAGCTGTGCTTGAGCTAATGCTGAAAGCCCTTCTGAGTGCACGGCATTTTTAGATTATGGCTGGCAATTTTCTCCTCAGATTAGAGGAAGCAAGCACAAGCCTGAACAGATGGATCTTTTTTTTAAATACTAGCAAGCACAGTCTTGGCTCAGATATCCTGTGGGTCACGTGTTTGAGGGAGAGAGACCCCTGAGTATGTCTGTTTTCTACACATCCACCACTCTCATAGCAAACTGCTGGCTGTTGGCCAATGAAATGACAAAGTAGTGTCTAAAAATAGGAAGCCCCCCCAAAAGATTGACCCTATGAAGGTCTAGAAACTGTTGATATCAAAAAGTGTTGGTGACAGACACTTTGAGCATGGGCTTTGCACACAACACAAAAATGCAGAAATCACTCATTTCCCCTCTGCACAGAGTCAGTAAGGAGGCTGAAATGCAACTACTTAATTTTCTTAGATGGCTTTCAATACTAAGAGCCCCACAAAAGTGCCCATTATTGAAAGTAATTTCTCCATACTTCACTGTCCAGAGGCCCAGCCCAAACAATAGTCATGAAAATAAACACAACGACTGATATTAAAAATGCCCAGGCAACCACATGACATCAGATCTGCAGTGAAATTCGTAAGCAGAGACAGCAAGGGGGAAACTGCCCCAAAAGCCCAGAATGGATTTTCATGTTTGCCAAAATTCAGAACTTAAGATTTATTTTCTTCACTTATTATAACTCTGTAACAAGAGTAAGGGTTTTCTAACGAAAGAGGGCAGGGGAAAACTGGCTGTGATTTTCTAACATGAAGTATATTTGTGGTAGTGTTGTATGTAATTGGGGTATCACTGCCAGGAAAAAGCTGGCTATAAAGTGATTGACACAGACATAAATGAGGAGAACCAGGGCACTTCATTTCTCAGCTACACATCCCAGTCCTCTCTGGTGGTTTTGCAGCTTCTCCAGCGCCTGCCTTCAGTGCAGCACCACCTCCCATCATTACTGCCCTGTTTTTCCATGCTACCTGTCAACAAGTCATGCAAGAGGGAGCAAGATAAAATCACTGCCTGGAAAAGGTGAGCCTTGGATGTTTGTATGGGTCAAACAAATGTGCACCCAGTCTCAGGCAGACATACAAAGGGTTGCCAAAGGGGAAACGTGCTCACTGCAGCATATTTCAGTACATTTAAAACCTATATGCCTTTCTTGGGAGTCCAACTACCATTCCTTAGTTTTTCCCTATAATTTAATTAGGAACTGCCTGTGCTAGTGAGCAACTGTTTTCAGTTAGGCTCAGAGAACTCTTAATGATCATACCTTGGCATGTTTCTTCTTTAAGGCATTCAGCTCTTTCTGCTGCTTCTTTAAATGCTTTATATAAGCCTAAGAAAAGAGAAGCTGGATCAATTTTTCTGTGGCCATATTGACTTTAACCAGGTAAAATCCTGGCTACTTAGAACAAAAAATTAGGAGCACATCCCAAAAAGCTTGTGTCAATACTTACCTTCATTTGCTTTAAATCTTCTATCTTCACTTGAGGAATGAGATCTATACCTAGGAAGGCATTGGTACAGTTTACCTAAAACTTCATACATACTAGCATATCTCATATTTAAAATTTGAGTTTTACCACAGCAACCTACATTTAACTTCACAATTAATTAATGTCTTTCACCACATAAAAAAGTAATCACAGGTTAATGAGAAAATTATTTGTAAAGATACCATTAATTTCCTTTTCCCATGCACTCTTCAATCAATTGGCTTGTGGAAAAAGAACTGAATCAAGGAGTATATTTTAGTCTCTTACAGTTCTGGACTGAAGTGTCAAAACACAGCACTCTAAGAATTGGAAAAAATCTCCTTTTCAGCAAACACAGCAAACCACTTATGAGTATTAAAACAACTTCAGAATTCTGGTCGCTAGCTGGAGATTGCTCTGGCACCACTTCTTTCAGTGGTGACGTTTCTTGGGTAGGGTTCTACATGACTACAAAAAGATTAACTGAGGCTAGGTGTGCTTCTCCTCAGGTTAAAACCCAGCAGGGAAAATTTACCTGCAGCCTGTGTGGTAATGAAGGTAAAATCTGCATTTTGGTTAACACCAGGCCATGGGAAAAGGAGCAGAAGTATGCTCCAAGACTAAAGGTGAGTTTAAAAAATGAAGGAGAAACAGAAAACCAAAAGAAGTGAAAATTCTAATGAAATTTCAATCAATCACACAAGACTAACAGTCCTATGTAGAGGAAAGAAAATATGTTTTGATCACTTTAACTGCAATGCAAACAAAATCTGATCTCATTTCATACTTATGCTTTAACAAATGTTTTGTGACATATGATGGGGTTTTTTTAAACTACTAAGCACACCCTATATGTAAGTGTTAATAAAAATGTCAATATAATGCCATGAGACTTGTAATTTTCAGGCTTTTCTGAGGTTTCACACAGAAATGTCTGCCTGTGTATAAATACATTGCAAATATATTAAGTTAACTGCTCTTAATAGTGCCTGTGGACTATAATATTTCCTTTGCCTTGAAAAGGAATTTCTGGCTTTTAAGGTGAATTTAACTGGAAAATGCTCAGACACTGTAAAAAGGAAACAAAAAAGCGGGGAGAAGAGGTAGGCAATCTCCTTAGGGAATATGAATTTTTTTCTTTTCTTAGAAGCATAAGACACTGCTCAAATATATGGTATCAAATGAGACAGGAACAGATACAGGCACAGATAGGGGCTGAAGTTTTCAAAAACACAAGTCATTGAACTCTTCCTGAAAGTCAGAGAACAAAAAGCCCCACATTCTTGTGCATTTGAAAGCCTTCCCCATTTTGCTGGATAACTAATTCCTAATAGCAAGATGAGCTGTATATTTTAACAGTGGTAGAATTATTCAGATCTTAGTAAATCATAGTTGTCTCTATGATTTACATATATGTATACATATATGTATACATATATGAAATACAAAATGAGGATCATTACATGGGCTATAAAAACGAACAGCTCTATTATAACATGCAAGAATATGGATAAAAATTGCAGACAGAAATGTGTTAAGCACTGAAACCTCCGTTTGAGAGCAGAGCTGCATCAGGCTGCTGTGTTTAAACAGACTTTCTGAGGATTTTAAAACATTTACTACATAGAATTACCACATAGAACATTTCCTTAGTTGTCCAGGTCTGACTCCATGGCCATCAGGAATCAGTTGTCAACCCCAGCAAATTTCATGCTTAAATTCCTTTAAATTTCTTTAAATGCTTAATTAATGTACAATAAAACCAACACATGTGCATCCTGGTGATGATACATGAAATAAGAAAACACCTCGCTGCATAAACTGCCCTGGGCTTTACACCAGGGAAGAACTCTTGAAACAGTTCAGGTGCCAGAGACAACCCGAACCTTTGATTCATTGCCAAAAGTGACTCCAGGGAAATGGCATTTTGGTTCTCAAGAGATCCCTTCACAAGTGTGTACTCAGCCATGTGTGCTTAAATTTGAGAACAAGAGCCCCCCGTGCTCCTTTTCGCTTTGGGCCAAGGTGGATGAGTGAGTGAACCACATTCTAATTCTTGTGGCCCATTAACAGAAATCCTTATTGTGTTTCATTCAGCTGTACAAATTTGTTTTCTCACTTAATCTTCATTACCTGTGATGGTATGGGAGAAACAAATAATCCCATTTGACTGTATAAAATGACTTCGTAGAGTGAACGGTGAAGAGTTAGGAAAAAATACTTATTCACTTCTAAATGAGCACATTTATTATTTTTTTTCCAATAAACATGCCATTTCCATAATCACTATTCAGAGTAAAACCACACTGTGAAAACATTTCTAATTGTTGGGAAATCCCTACAGAATCCAGTGAATTCTAAATACCTTTAATTACTTAAATCTGCAACTTTGCCAAGGGATTTGTGAGGGGAGAAAAAAAGCAGAAGAGTTTCTGTGGGCTATGCCAGATAACAGTCACTCCTATTGGCACTCCTCCAGGAATCTTTACTAGTAAACTACTCCCAGAGTCATGCAGGTTATGTGTATAATATACACACATATATATTAAAAAAATATAGCTGTGTACTATAGGTGTACAGCTACATGAAGAGGCCACTTGGTGAAATAAAGCTGTTTTACCTTTATACAGTCATTTTAGTAATACACAAAATGCATTTGCAACTAGACAAAGACAATTCCCAATGGCAAAATGATAAGAAAGAATAGAACTGCAAAACGAAACTTGAATAATGAGTCTTTCCCTGTGACTTCCTGACTCACTTCAGAACAGAGGGAGTGGTTTTTGTGTACCTTTCTTAGCGTCGGTCCCAGACCCAAAGCCTGCGGTGGTGCTTGGTCGAAGCTCAGAGCTGCTCTGAGGTGTTACACTGGCTTTGGGATTATTGGCTTTTCCTTTCCTGTCATTCTTTGACGTGTCATTTGGTACATCAGCTATATCACTCTGAAAGAAATATCCACATCATAATACACTGATTGTTCTTTTACCTTTAGTGTAAAAAGTTGGGGAAATTTCTGAACTTGCTTACTTTAAACATAATAGAATTGCAACATATTTTCAAACAACACTCCAGTAAAGCATTTCTAACCTATTTCAAATAGCTACTTACTAAAATACAACTCCGTCCCCATTTATTAAAATCTCTCCTTCTAAAGGATGTATTAATGTGATCCATGAAAAGCCAGTGAGTATTTCAGTAATTGACATAAGCCAGACAAAGAAGCTTATATTTGAAAATGAGAAATGATAAGGTGCATTGATTGGAGAAGGACCAGTTTGCTTTAAATGAAGAATGCACTAGGGACATAAACGGGCTGTTTGTCATTGACTCTACTTACAGTTTCAATACCCATAGCTCTCATTTGGTCTGCTCTTTTTTCTGTGATAGACAAAAATTTCTTTGGATCTGATAAAGCATCCACAATATCTGTAAGAAAAAAAACCCAACAACTTTTTGTGACCTTTGGAGGCATTTGGAAATCAGTATTTTACACAAGATTTATTCTATCCCTGTTTTATGAGACATGGCTTGCAACAAGAGTCCAGCTTTCTGTAGTGAATTTGGCAGAACTGGAAGTGTTTATTTCCACAGCACCTGGAACATAGATCAGCTTATAATGTACCAAGGTGTGGTATTAATCCAGGTACCTTATTTAGGAAAAACCCAGTGACTCCATCAGATCCAAGCTATTTTAACTTCCTCTCCGTTCATGACTCTAGAATTTGAGAGCAGGATGGGATCTCCTGAGGCACAAAGCACTAAGTTTCTCCCTTGGTTATTGAGGGTGTGCTGACTGATTTGGGACTGCAGGGAATTAGAGCAAATGCCATTATATTTCCTAGCTAAAGAGCAGTTTCAGGTGGGTTAAAGCAATCAGGTAAATCTGTTCTCACTGGCCTTTGTGATATTCCTTGTCTGGAACATGACAGGCTGTGAAACGGCTTTTCTAGGAATGACCAATATCTGAATCTTGCACAGTACCACCGGTGGTATCCCAGCCCTGGGTTATTTATTAATTACAGAGAGATTACTGAACCTGTTTTCCATGTGCAGTGATAAATGTGCAAGCACAGGTTTACAGCATGACAAAATCCCAGGAATTTTTTACCTGCATATTGAATAATCCCTTTCCATGCTTAACTGCAACAGCCAAAAAAAGTGAAAATATCCAACCCGTCAAAAGCTTTGGCAAGACACTTCTTGTGTAAGGTAGGGGCTGGGCTTTATCATCTCCCTCCCAGCCTGAGTTGTTCTGTGGAATGTTCCTCGGAAGCCACAGCACAGACAGGTCTCCCATTCCCACAAAAGTCGTGTTAAACACTTAGCACTACCCTTGAAAGCTCTGTTTATCTACACAAACAGGTCATCTCCAATAACTGCTGTGACCCATTGATGTCTTCTGAAATTTATTTCACATACACAAAAGCCATGTAGAATTTATTTTTAGCCACGGCAATGGATTGTGGCTCAGCACCGACTGTTTCTCCTCTCCCTAACTCATTAAGGATGTCTTTTTGTCCTTGGCACGCACTTTTCAATGAAAACCCAGGGCTACCCTGCCAGCACGATGCGTCACTTGAAAATTGAACCTGATTATCACGAGCTTCTAGGTAGAAATGACTAACGTGTTTGGGAGAGCAGGACCTCTGTGCATTGTGTAAGTAACCACACAAGCACATCACCAAAGGCTCAGCACTTCTGAGGGGGGTGTGACTCATCCCTGCCTCTCACATTGCCATTTGTCCTCTGCTTACGCTTCCCTTTCTCCCCAGGGAAGTGAGCTGGGGGTGGGGAGCAGCATTCTGTGGGAGAACCGCAATTAAATACAAAACTCGGAGAATCACAGGGAGAGTACATTACGGAGGACACCAACCACTAACCTAAGCAGCCAGGCTTACTCACTACAGATTTCTATTACAGAAGCTTCTCTTTGGAGAATGCTGCTTCGTTTGCATCAATTTGTGCCATTGTTGTGTTTTATTGGGAACACGGGGGCTGATGCAAATAAACCACAAGAAATTACTAAGCTATAAAATAAAAAAAAAGAAAAACACGCATCTTTTAAAGCCTACAATGCATCACCCATTCTAGTTATTATTCAGGGCACATTTTAAAATCTTATTCATACAGGTTAACAAAACAAAAAAGAAAGAAAAAAGAAAGTAGGCAGCTACTGACTTGAGCTCTACCTTCCTACAGGTTTGCTGAAACAACCATGGAGATCCTAATGATAGCTCATAAAACAATGAGAAGTTCACTGCAGATGATAAGTAATTAAAAACCACATGCCAGCAGAATACTAATGATTCCACCTGAGTGTCAGAAGTTATTTCCCAGTTGTTCATCATGCTGCTGTTCTATATCAGTGAGGAAAATACATGAGGCACATCCAACCGACGTGGGAAGGGAGAGGAGAACTATAATTGAACTCATTTAGTTCCTATTGATGTGGAGTCTGTTTTTGCCACTGCTGACAGTAAACTACAACCAACAGTTCTCTCATTCTAGCAGCATTTTACTGTAACAATATTGTTACTTAGGGGTAGCAATGTTTTCCTACCTCTATCAAATAAACCATCTCCAGCAATGCTGACAGTGTAGCACACAATTTGCAAATTCTAAACTGGTGTTGAAATTCTCTTTGGAAAACAAGTCTGTCACTTCTCTATGTGTAGTTTAAAAAAATAAAATGAACAAATCTTTTCTCCTTATGGGTCCAGCATACTCAGCAGCTCAAGCCACATCAAACTCAGTGCTAAGTTTAAATTCTATTCTTAGAAAAGGTCTGGTATCATAAAACATCACTCCCAAATCAGAAGCCTGTCCTTAGTTAAGAAAATATTTTAACTGAGTCATTTCCTGTCAAAACCTTCGGTTCAGGTAAGAATTAAAGAACACACTTAAACATGTCTCTTAGATTGATGGTTCAATTACCCTTGAGAATCTCAGGTTTAAGCAGAAGCTTATATTCCTCTTGAGACAAAGTCCCTGCAGTTAAATACTGTCCATGAAGCATGCTGCACAATGGCATGGTGGTGCTCCAAGGCCTGTGGCAAAACTCCAGCTGCCTTGCCGGAAACCAGGATTTCACACGTGAACAACAGAAATGCTTCTGTAACATCTTTTTTCCATGAAATATTGTTACTGAAGTCTCAGCCTATTGATTTTTTTGAAGTCTGGATAACACCAGCAAACACAGACTTGAAGATAGGTTAGGTCAACCTTCCCTTCCTTCGGTTTGTACCATGGAAATCACACTCAGAGAATTGCAGCTGTTCTTTGCATAAGCAGCAGGTTTGAAATAGGTTTTGTGAAGAGAAAAACACAAGAGAAGAGAATTGGTTTGATCAATAATCTTTCACCAATAACCCCTAAGGTAATTGCTGCTGAGTCAGAGCACTAACATTTAGTGCAATTCCTATTTTACGGTTTTAAATGGTTCACGTATTGTCCAATGTACAAGCAAATTTCATCTGGGGTGAAGAAGCCCTTTCTCTGAGGGGGAACTCACCCAGGACACTGATTTTAGTGGTGTAATGATTATTCTCAGCTCTTTGTTCCAACACACACACACGGCAATTTGCCACTGTTCAGTATAAAGGACCACAGCTCTGCCAACCTGATCGTGGAAATGGCTGACATTAAAAATAACTTTCCTGAAAACCCAAAGCCAATGAAACCACACTAAAAACATGCAAAATCAGGAGAGAAAAGTGCAGAGAGGTCCTGGATGGTGAATTATTTCACTGGGCATTTCTAAAAATATGCCAATATTCCCAAGAATATAGAATTGGTTTGTGTGAAAAACCTATGTTTCTGCATATAGTTTTTTATACTTATAGGCCAACCAGTATAGGTGAAGTACACCTTACAGATATTTATGTCAGACAACATGTAATAAAAAAACAAAAAGAAGACTCTTTCGAAATTGTCAACAGAGAAAATCAAATTGAGCTAAGTAGTAGTAGCTTATTTTCCACATTATTTTTGTCACTAAGTAGATATATGCTATTATCATTAACACTGAGGCAGGCACTTGGTCAAAAAGCAGATTTCTTAAGTCAATATCCAGAGATGCCACGGAGTGAAGATACTGAACCTGTCCATCCTCCAGCACTGCATGTGTGCTTCCGACTGGCACAGTGACACTGAAGCACCTCAGGACTTGCACACCAACACTCAAGAGCCACAGCACACCAAGATAAAGGCTTATCTCACCTCCAAAACCATCAGGCACGTATGTTTTAAGCACAATGTTGCAGAAAACCGTTGGAAGCGAGAGTGGTTTGTTGCCCTCATTCCGAAGGGAAATGTGTCTGTAACCTGCTTGCAGCCCATCCAGAGGCAGGATCCTCTGACCAATCAGCTTATTATTGTCATCATACACTGCTATTCTCAGGACAGCAAGATCAGGGAGGATAACCTGGAAAGCCACAAAAGGCAGACATTCAATGACACTGATAGAGCAGCTCCCTCCCCGCCTCCCATGTGTGAACTTTGTATGCCAGAAACTATCATCACTGTAAGATCAGGTCATTCCCTGCAAACCCCAGTTTTCAAAATTAATCTTCCCTAGAAGAGCTTTTTTCACCCTAAATAACTGGTCGATTTCAGATTATGTAAATCCTGCAGCTCACAGTTACACCAGCTAAATATTTTGTGTGTTTATTTTTCATTACTGAAGACTGGTGACACTGATAAGAAGGCAGGTAAATACTGCACGGGAAATGACAGATACAGCAGCAATCAAAGGGCAGGTAGTGCTGGATCAGGAGGAATTATGACAGAAAGATGGGATTTGGGATGCATCCAAAAGGGCAAGGAGAGTGCAAGCACAGGCTGATGGGGATGTTTGAGGTGCTGAAATGCTGTGCTGCCAGCAGAGGTGGGTGTGCTGCTCTCAGGACATGGGGGGTTCAAGGCATGCACGGGGAGCAGGGATGCTGCAGCTCCCTGCATCTGCCAGTCCCCACCTGGGCTGGCCAGGACAGTAACAAAGAGATCCCCTGCCCTTCCTGGAGCAAAGGTGCTGCCTCTGTGCACAGAGCAGTGAGGAGGAGACAGACTAACAGAGAGGTGTAGCTCCTCTGCCAGCCCACCTCAACTGTATGCTGGGCAAGACTTCCCACTCCTTCCCTACCTGGTGCTATTCACCAGGGCCTCTGGGACAAAAGGGAAGACCTCAGTAAACTGTGTCTGCCTTCTCCCTTAGACTTTCCCCCTGCCACTTCTGTTTTCAGTCTTGGGGGGCACAAAATAAAAGTCTGCTTTCAGTCTCTGAATCCATGTGAGCAGTTCATGGATATCCTGCTCTAGACTACAGCTTAGCACTCCCAGCACAGGTCACCACCAGCACTTACCCCCTCCTCCCCTCACACAACAGAAGGACAACACAGAACCCAGGTTAGAATGACTGAAACTTTATTTTAATTAAAATAAAAACGAGAAAACATGACAGAAGAACAATCAAACACAGTACCTGAGAACAACTGTGTAGGGTTAACCATCAGCTTGAGGAGAACACTGCAACCCAAACAGGGCAGGTAAGATCTCTCCCCTACAGGTCACAGATCAGCACATCCTTCATTACATGATGGTCTTTGACATAGATTTGCCAGGGAGCAGAAGTGGGGACTAAGTTTACTGTTCCCTCTCCATTAATTTGGTCTGTGGTACCCTGGTAGGCACTTCCACCCTCATGACATTATAGCACTGTGCCTTCAGTATTTCCAGCTAGAGAAATCCTTCCTGTAGTGTGTTTATGCCACTCACCTGCTTGATCTTCAATGTATGTTGATTATAATGCTAAGATATGATAAGGGCCTGAGGTGAAGAAAAAGAATCTCCTGGCTGACCTAAGAACTCAAGAGAACGTGTGCCCACCTGATTGCTCACTGCAGAGTAGCAATGAGAAATATTGGCATCAGCCTCCAAACCCACGTCCCAACACACAGGTACCCCCCTTTCAGACCAGAGCTGTGCGCACTGAAATTTACAGCCCTTTTAATGTAAGAAATCAGACAGCAGCACATGCTGCTCATATGGCCAGCAAGCCACGGGCAGCAGAATTGCCTGTACCTAAGCATCTTCCCTGTGCCTCCTCATGCACAGAGAAAAGCACTTGAAGTCACGTATGTTCCAGAATATGAGTTCAGAAAAAACTCTTGCATCAACTAAATTTCTATTAAAAACTGGCTATGCTGTTAGGAAAGCAGATTAAGTGTGTAATATACCCAAGTGTGAAGTGTTATCACCACTCAGCAAAGTCTGAACTTTGGAATGGAAGTCTGAACTTTGGAATAAAAGAGCAACAATTCTGCATGACAACAAAACAGGTGTAAGCAAAACAGATGTTATCAAAGACAGCACTGTAACACATGTAGTCCGGATGAAACTCCAGGCAACAGAAAAAAAGTAAAATAAATAAATAAATAAATAAATATATGTGTATCACATATATATAAAGACTGAGAGATAAAAACTGAACACAGACAAATGATCTCTCTCTTTAAATCCCCCAAGCCAAGAAAAAAAGGGGTGTTTTTCTTTTTGTATTGAAAAAAAAAATAAAGAAAAAGGTACATGATGCACATGGACTACTGAAGGAGGGAGCTGGCAACACGCCTGAGGAACACAGCACCCTTCCAACTTTTCCATGTAATGACATTGACCTTAGCTTTGGATGCAGCATCTCACCTGCCCTCTGGGCTGAAGGAACAGTGCAAGATAGCAGCCACTGCCAGGGCAGGGAAGAAGAAATCTCCAGGGAATGATGGTGTCCACCAGCGGGGCTCATTCTGAGCAGACTGCATACCTTGAACACAGGCATGGTCACACAGGAGGTGGCTACCTCCAAGTGGGAGAAGGAAGCAAAGGGGAGGAAAAAGCCAAATGGAAACAAAAACAACAACAAAAAAATCATGTGATAGCTACAGAGGTTATCCATTAGAAAAAGAAAACCAAAGCAAAATTAAAAAAAAACCAAAACAAACCAAAACCAAGCAGCCTCTTGAAAGCTGATTTCAGCTTTCCATTGTTTACTGCAGTAAACAGGGGCCCTACAAACCCTCTTCCATGGGAGCAGCACTCATCCATGTGAGCAGGAAGGCTGAAGCAGGGAGGGCTGGCTCAGGAGGGCAGGGAAGCTCATGGGCACAGGCACTGGCAAACCACAAAGTGTGCTTTCCAGAGATCCCATATCCTACCTTCCTAAAGACAAAGGATTCCTCGTTGTAAACAGGGTTCAGGCCGTTGTTCATCACCATGCGCGTGCGGAACTCCTTGCGTATCGTGTCCGTGGGCAGCCCGTACATATCCACCTCCACGTACGTCCCAATCTTCTTGTCTGACAGGAACTGGCCAGATATCACCTGCAACACAGTAACAGAGTAAGGAAAAGCAATACAAAGTAAGAATATTGGAAACAGTGGTCACTTTTCACTGACATCATTCCGAGAAATGGTTTACAGCTAACAGATGCGTTTAGTTCCTCATATGAAAATGGTGAATTTCAAACTGCACCTCTTTAGAAAAGCTTTTGTCATCGGATATATAAATATAACCTTCACCTAAAAAGACTGTGGTATGGTATTACCTGCTGCCAGTCATCCCAACCAGCCAGTGTCTCACAGATGCATTCACTGTATGAAAACACTGAATGGAACAACCAGAGCTGGCACTGCTATTCCACAACTTCAAACATTCTGTTCAGAAGCACTTTTTTCTATTATACATCTTGACCACAAGAGGTGAAAGGAAACTATTGCTCTTAGGGTTTGAAACTAATCGTGTGTCACTCTGACTCCATATTAAGTGTCTGGAAAGTGTAGGATGCTTGAAAAGTGAAAAACAACAAACCAGCACGACTCCTCTGTACTGTTATGTATATGAAGATTTGTTGCCCTTGCACTCCAAGTCAAGATTAATCTAGCCACAGCAGGTGATTACTCCAGGGAAAATTTTTATTCCATCAAAATGATCTATTACTTAAAAATACAGCTAATGTTTTCATTACTACAATCAAGAAGGGAAGAAAAAAAACCTGAAACATGATTTCACAGACCTAAGATCATTCCAAACCCTTTGGTTTCCATGACATGACATCCTTCCAGGGAACACTCTGGATAATATATCTGAAAAGGTATGTGGCTGAGGGCTATCACTGATAGCTTTTGGTCAACTCAACTCCTTAATTACAAAATTTATACAGAATTTTATACTAGTTTTAGTCACAAAAGACATCAAAATACATGACCTAGGAGCTATCTGATCCCAGTTCCTTCTTGGAGTGACTGTGCTTTCATTACCATTGAAGAAAAACAACACTAATAAAACACATTTATCCTTCTAGAGGTGCAAATGGAACTTAGCTCAACATCTAGAATGCATGAGGAATGCTTGGCCAGAGAGGGTGTGACATGTAAACGCAGCATATGGAAACTGCTAAATGAAAGCTGAAGCCTTTTGCTCACAGAACAGTTTTTGCAATCATCAGCCTCCTTCCAAAATTTGGTACCTTAACCATGCTTTAGAACTACAACAGGAGCTTTATGGACTTTGTTACTCATAGATAACTCCAAAGTGAGGACCTGCCTCACATCAACCATTTTTCTCTATTCATTTTGGAAATATTCTGTTCATGTGTGCCCAGATTCCTCCCTGCTCTGTGGTGACAAGCCATGTTGTGCAATTTCATATTGCACAAGGGAATGAACTTCACTCCTTTATCCATTTGTGTGGGCTCATGTGTTTCAAAAAGACCATGAAGGCTGTTAGAATATGACAACGTGTAATAACACATAATTTCTAATTCTCTCATGTTCCACTCAGATCAAGTAAACAAAGGCATCTTAGCCAGCAATAAAAAAACCAAACAAGTGGAAACAATTTGCTGAAATCTACAGTCCAAGCACATTTACAGCTGTCTGTGGCTGTTTTACCTGTACAGAACACGTTGCAGCAATGACACCATCTACAGGAGTTTCAGAGAACGGGTCAAACGTCCTGTCTGGTCGTCGCATGAAATCTGGCTTTAGCAGATACCTTATTTCAAGGCAAGAAAAGGAGAAAATTATTCTGGAGTGGAAATTAAAATTGTACTAAATACATATGAAATGGATGTTCTGCCTTTAAACAATGAACTCTCCTACAGCACTGTAAAATACAGACTCATTCCAGCTGCAAGTGTGAGGAAGTAAAAGAAAGTATGATGGTTGTCTGGAACACATATAAGTATTAATCTTAATTTTGAATTACCAGCGACTGAGAGATGAAATCAATCCTGGATTTTAAGATAAAAATAAATGTAATATAGTCAAGGACATTTCAAAACAACTGAATAATACAGTTTAAATATATAGGGAGTTACCATATAATAGAACACAGATGCTCTCATTTGTTTTAATGCTTTAACACTTTGGAAAAACACAGAGGGATTTTTCAATTTTATTTTTCCAAATGAAGCAGTTCCTTAGAGTTCAAGACTCATATACTAAATTTCAGCTTGAAGCTAATTTTTTCATTGTGGTTATGAAACCTTGGGGGAAACAACTGATAATGTCAGTGCTGACAGATTGTTAATTATAGCAGCATGAAAGGTACCACCACAATAACACTTACAATACCTCCCTGAGGACCTTACACTGGATCAACATATCAATGAAGCCAATATGTGCTCTGATGCACCAAAACCCAAAGATTCTGCCACCAAAATGAAACAGCAATTGATCACAGAAAGGCTGCACGTTACAGACATTCCCTTCCACTCATGGAAGAAAATGCCTAATTAGAAAAACCTTACTAATTCTGCAACCCTGACAGGCAAAGCTGCTAGAAGATTAATTTTTATCCACCCTCAGTCTCTCTAGTGAATCACTAGTACACAATATTATAAAGGCCTAGAATTCAGAAATTAAAAAATGCCAGAAAAATTCCAGTGGAAAGAATGTCAATGTTTTCTCCCATTTTTTAATAACATGGTTTCTGTTTGAAAATAATATTACTCATTTTTCTTCCGTTAAAAATGTTTTTCTTCCATTAGGAAAGTGATTTCTTAATATTTTGTTAATTTAAAGTAGGTTGGGGCAGAAGGGAATTACTGGAAACTTCCTTAGTCTCTGTTTTCAGTCTGCTGAAATAAAAAAATGCTGAAACCAGAGTGGTTTGATCTTGTTTCATCAGCATGAAAGCTGCAAGTCTGAGAAAACAGGAGTGCAGGCAGAAGGAAATGTTCAGTTTTTCATTTACTTTCTGTGACAGGAACACCACCACATTTACAATGCCTATCAAAGTATTACCATGCATTACCACTACATTATTATGAAAAGACTGATGTAAGAATCCAGGAATTTAGTTGATAATTTTACCTGTCCTTCAGAGAATTTGGCAAAAGTGAGCAGGTACTCTTTTACTAAGCTGGTGGGTCCAACAGGAAAGGAACCAAACTCTGCCATAAGAAAGCTGTGGTTTTCTTCTATTTTTGTTATTTTGATTGAAATTACAGAGACTGCACCTTTGTCAAAGCCAAGAGCCTCCACTGGAGAGCTCACAACTGCAATAAAGGCATGGAATGGCCAAGCACTGTGTGCCCATTCTGCAAATGAGGAATTTTACCAAGCTCCATCTACTCAGGTTTTCTTTCTGAATAAGATCTGCAGTAGGAAAAGAGTAATTCCTTCCCTGGAGGAGTTTGCAGATTGTAATATGTTCCTGGACTGTCACTTCCTGTGATTCATTAAACCTCTCCTTTCTCCTGATGCTAATGATCAGTCTGTCCTATTAAGGTCTATACTCAACATTTGAGAAAAATCTATCAGCATCACTTGAACATCCTTTGTCATGCAAAAATCACGAGCAAGAACTCAGATGAAACACTTCAGTATTCTCTGTGAAATCCGTGCTCCAATTATGAGTACACAGATTTAAAAATGTCCCCTATGTATTCAGGCTCCACTTGTCCAAGTAAATTTGGCAATTCTGTGAACTGTGCAATGAATCTCCATTCTGAGGCATATCTTCAAAGAAAGGCTGAGAACAGAAGGTGGAGATGTACTTAAGTAACTGTGTAGAGTATTCATGATCTTCACAGTATGAACACAAAGCCTCTTCTAGCTCATTTAAAAACTGGGCATAATTAAAAGCATATTTCATTAGAATACCTCCTTGTGGGGGAAAATTCTCCCTGAACTCTGCTAATTTCTACTCTTCACCTAGCATCCCATTTTCCTTTTGTAACACATAATTAATAGTGACAAAAATTTATTCAAACCTTAGTAAAGGACTCTGATACCGAGTGACAACAGTTTACACCATATCACTCACCCGCATGATCCATTGTACTCAAATTTTCCTTGATTCAACTGCATTGCTAAATCTGCCAAGAGAGAAAATTTACTTATTTTCCTGCTGAATAATGCAGATCATTATAAACAGAAAATAAGACTGTTTGCCCAGAATAATCAGTTTAAATAAAAAATAAATTTAATGCATATAAAACACACATCTAAGAAATAAAAGGAAGTAAAGGAAAACTTTGGATTTCTTCACAGGAGTAACAGCTTTACCAAGCACTCTGAAGTCCATGCTATGCTTAGGAAACAGTCTTTCCCTGAATCCAAACACACCTGGCAGGCACGAAAGCAACAGACTGTGGACATGTTAAGGGCCTGGGATGGGATTTCCATCATCTAACTTTTGGTATCTACAGTACAGATGTCTCAATTTCTGCAAATCACTTTGAATAACAGAGGGATACCAGAGCTTTACCAGTGCAAATAACCTCAGAATAAAAAATATCCTAGAGGAGACATCTTTGAAGAAATGTATTTCTTCACAGTGACCTCAGATAACCACCTCTGATGAAGCTGTCTCTATCCTGATGTTTTGAAGAAGGTGAGATGCATATCCCACTGGTTTCCTGTAGATTTAGTTGAATAAAATACCACACAAAGAAACCACAAAGATCACAGCAGCCTTGCTTAGTTTCAGCATTTACAGCATGTGAGTTTTAGTGGGTGCATTGTTACGGCACTTGTATAGCAAGACATACCATAAACATGTCATAACCTCCCTCTCGTCCAACCCTCTCCAGAACTTTGTAGAAAATAAAATGTTTTCCTGCAGGTTTCCACCTACAGGAGTAGAATCTCTTTGTTTAGCAATAAAACAGGTATTTCTCTTGCCCAACTGATTGTACCTTCAAAGGGAATAAAATCTGTTCTGTTGGTTCACTGATACACAAAATACAAGACTGTCATATGCCCATACTAGCTATTCCTGGATTTACTGGGCAGCTGTAATTTTTATTTCCTCAATCATCTTCATCTTGACAACACAGTCAGATCACAGAAGAGGAGTACAGGAAAGTTGCTCACTTCCACTTATACAATTACTACTCTTAATGTGCAATATAAAGGGGTTGGGAATGGCATGCAGTGGGAAGAGGCAGTGCTGGGAGCAGAGTGAGGTTTGTATTTCTGCCCCAGCCTCCCTATCATGTCCAGTGGAGCGCTCTACAAGCAGCATATTCCAGTGTACCCCTTCTCCTGCTTCCTCAGCTGGTGAAACTGGGGCACAGCTTTGCAGGACAGAACTCAGGGGACGACCGTGAGGAGTGTCCGCAGTACCAAAGACACGGTTCAGGGAGGGGGAAGCAAGCACAAAAGCACTGCCACAGCCAGAAAGAGGCAATGGAAAACTGGTCTGATACATATATATGACTGAAGACATTCCTAGATAAATTAAAAAACCCAATCAAAACAAGAAAAAGCCTGCCCTGCTACACTCACACCTTCACTGAACAGGAACAATGCATCTCCTCTCAGATCACCCTGTGGAGAGGCATTTCCATTCCCTGGCATCATTCCCTCAGCTGGGATCTCAGACCCCATCCGCTGCTGCTGAGCACATGACTCCTAACACTTCACAATAACTGGTCTAGAAATGCATTTGTCACACAGTCATTACTTTTTACCATCTTAATCTGTGCACTCCATCTTTGCTTTGCAGACGTGCACTCAACTGTGCCAGAGCTGTGTTTTGTGAAAGCACTGACTTCCCTGTAATTAACACTTTTTATTAATAAAAACCATTTCTGTGAGAAGATGCAGTACTCCATTATTTTTCCATAAAAGGGGACTGAATTTTCCTTCTGTGTATGGCTTTTTTTATTGCTCCTTGTCTTACGCTTCTGTAATTCCACCCCGCTGTATTATTTAGCCATATGTCTGTTTCCTCAAAAAATGCCAGAAGCAAATCCATGGCATCTGTTGGAGAGTTACTGCCCAAGCCATTCTTTAGGATTGAGGTTCACTGGTCGTTGCTGCCTACCTGGGGTCTGATAGTTCAGTGAGACCATCTGGCAGCCAGCGTTCCAGAAAATTTGAGGCATGTAATTACTGGAATCCACACGGCCTCCCTTTGGGTATATCCGACTCATTTGTCGTTTATTGTAACTATAGAATTCATCAAGGAAAATGAAATAAAAACATCATAGAAATGTAGAGCCATGTCCTGGTATCTTCAGTTTTCCCACATCAAAACACAGTTCTTATGTTAATCTTACTGTTCCTCCTTCCATGAGTTGCTTCCCCTCTTCCTTTGCAGACATGCAACACTAAATCTAGAAAGGTGCTCTGGTGTATTTTAGGATTGGTAGAAAAGTGGGATGAGGAGGCAAAAGGATACTTCACAAACTCAATGGCGTGAGTCTTCAAATACCCTAGTCCGACTGATTCATTGAAAGAGGACATGTTATGGTGAATATTACGTTCTAGAAAGAAAAGACAAGACATTTTAAAACACTTCTGTAATGACAAATCAAAACTCAAAATCATGCACTATAACAGCAGGATACAGCAAATTTTGGTCTCTTTCCCCATTATCTATTACTCACAGAACCAAATTATAGTGATAAGAAATTTCATGGAATCAAACTACAGTGATGAGAAATTTCACAGTATTCCTGACTTGCTTTTCTGTTTCACTTCTTGGGAAATTAACAAAACTTTCATTTTTTGTTTAGGACAGGATTGTTATTCAGAGCCTGCATTGTGTGGTAGATAAGGCAAACAGACACGATAAATGGTCTGGTGTGCAGGATCAGCTCACTGCTGACCACTGTGACAGTTGTGCTCACCTTACTGCAGAGAAAGATGAACTAAAAAAAGCATCTCAGTAGGAAAGGACCACGGAATCGAATCAACCTCAACAGCTTCAGATTCTCCCAGTAATGTAGTGACTCCATGTGGATGACTAATGGAATAACATGCTACCTTTACATTTGAGGAGACAGGTCTACAAACACTGATGGTGGCCATTAAACTATAAAAAACTCTTACGCCTTTATTTCTAAACTCAGGAAATGTAGAGAATGAAAAACTACCTAGGTTAAGCAAATACTTGTATTTCATTCAACCTTTTATGTTACCTTCTGCTACATCGAAACCTTGAAATTTTACAGGTTGAGCATAGTTGACCATTGTTGATAAATATGGATGTATATTGGTTGTGGCACCTACATATTTGTAAGATGCCATCCACGCTTGTTCATCTTCCACAGTTACTAAACCCTGAAAACACATTAAAAAGAACAATCACCATTTCTGTGTGCAAACACTGCTGTTGGGTTTTTCAAAGGTGGGACAAAATTATACCCAAATCTGCAGAAGGTTAAAGACAGTGCAAATTAATACAAGAAAAGTGCAAGTTTAGTGTCACAAGTTAAGATTTATTTTCTTGCTGATAAAAGACTCTCAGTGTTACAGGATGCATGCAAGAGGGCTGATGATAGAAAAGCTCCTAAGCAGTGGGTAAATATTACATGAAGTTAGTAGGATAACACTGGGATAAAAGCTAAATATTCCAACAGACTGAACAATGCTGGGAGATAACAATCCATCTTTGGCAAATAAATTCCAAAAATTGTGATTTAATAAGCATTTTCTGACAGAAACTGTGTACTGCTGGCACTCAGTAGAACTTCCTCAACATCAAAACACAAATAGGTTCCACTATTAATCTTTACTAACAGAAGCAAACCAAAATGTGGAGATCACATCCTTCACTGGACAAACATGTCACAAGACCAACAAGAGACACAGTACCAAGTTGATATTCTTATCCACTTCAACTGATAAAAATCTGAATCCATCACCTATATGAATATGCACTTTATTTACAACAGAACTTAACGTTTTCTACATATCTCATCTGCTAGGAACCTGCATCAGGAAGCACTTTTTAACTCGCTCTGCCTGCCCAATATTTTCCTTTCCCTAAACCAGTCTGAAACACATTCTTTTCATTGAAATGAAAAAAAAACCCCACCAAAAAAACTCTGTCAAGCTAAGACATCTCTGCAAATCTGTCATGTTTTTCCCACACATGCATTTTTGGTTGTTCTCCTACCAGTGAACCAGTGACCAAAAACTCTGACTGTAGGCTGACACTGAACTTCTGCTGGGAAGTAGGAAGTGTATTCAAAAATTCTTGCAGTGCTGCTTTTTATTTTCAGACTGCAGCCTGTGTTTGTCAGAAAGTTCTCCCTCATTACTGACTCAGGAAACAGACAGTAAGAGGGAGTGCAACCAAGCCCTTTCTGGGTTTGGAGGATAATGCAGTTCATAGAACCTACATTATTGCAACTCGTTTACTCCCTGAGATGGGAGAGTAAAGGAAAACTGAACCCACTTGCCAGCATTATGGCACCTCTGCCTGCCAGACAGTGCAGGCACATCTCAAGGAATGAAAACCATGTGAAGTGGAACCCTTTCTGCCTTGGTATAAGATGATTATAGTCACAAGGAACACAATTTTCTGACTGCACAGAATTACTGAGTTAGCAGAACAAGTCCAGGTACACACTGTTGTATGTGCATTTTAGACTGCATTAAACTTCCAGCAGCCCGTGAAATCAAACTGACACCATATTTTAATGCTGATCATCAGGGCTCAACCCAACTGCTTTTCAGAAATGTGCATACTGAGGGTTCACAGATCTGATCCCAAAATATGCCAAGGAGTACCTCCCTGTGTTAGAAAACAGGCTTTTTTTTTTCGTTGCTAGGTCAATAGCTGTTAATAGAGCTTAGGTCAAATTCAGGCAAAATTTACTCAGTGAAACAAGTTCTTTTCACTGTCTCAACTCATGAAAGGCCAATAACTCAGGAAGAACTGACCATCTTCTAAAACCCAGGGTTCTTTAACGTGCCTCCTGTTGACTGCTCAGAACAGCTAACCATATTTGACTATCTTGACCCATCCACACCTACACCTAAAGGAACCCCAGGAAAAAGGGAGTCAAAGGGATTAGGATGCCTCAGTGCCCAGACAATGGCACCTGCAGGTACAGCTCTATGACTGCACTAGTGACACTTTGCCTCAAACACAGTGTCCCAAGACAATGTACTGGCCATTGATTTTATCTTACTCACTTCCAGACCCTTAATTTTTAGAGTAGGGCTATACTCTGCACTGTTCACAGCTTCAAAACTATGGATTAAGAACAGGGTAAGGATGAAATGCTTCTTAAAGTCTACAGAAACAAAGGAATGGTTACAACAGCACACGACCCTGTTAGGGGATAGAGAAGACAAGGGGGAAAAGTCGATCTCCGTGTTATTTACACCTCCCCACCCCTCAAGAAAAGAAGCAGAACCCACTTGGAAAACAACACAGACTGAAACAAAGTGTGGTTAGGAACAGGAGCAGCTTGAATGAGAGAAGAGGAGGAGGAGGAGAGTGGAAAGAGGTGGGTAGAGTCTTACAGAAGGGATTCCTGGGAGAAGATAAATGCAGAAGTCCGAAGGGAAAGCAAAAGGAAGAAAAAGAGAGAGGAAAACAAAGTGCAGTCAGGGTAAGGGCAGAGGAAAAAATAAAGCAGGGATGATACATCTCAACACCATTCAGGGAACTGGTTTCCCAGTGCATGACACTGGAGACTGAGATCAGATACTTCTAAGCAGGCAAAGGTCATGCATTCCTGTCTGTCCCCGAATTTTCTGACAGCCCTAACCCCAGTATAAAAATATAGCAGAATAAACCCTAGAGGACAAAAGGAGGTAGAGTCACTTTCAAAAATAGGTGCAGTGAAACTGAGCATAAAATTGTTAAACCACTGAGAATGCATGGTAAGTAAAATGCATGTTATATATAAAGCAATAAAATAAACTACAGAACATCCTGTGTCACCTTTTTATTGTTTTCTTGCTCAGAATCTTCAACAGCCTAAGGGAAAAAAAATATATATACATTACCCAAAGAAAAAGCAATAGGAAACACTCACAGTAAGGAGAAAAAAATCCTCAAAAAATTAATGTATTTAGCAAAAAGTAAACCCTTTTCCACCTTCCTGCGTGGCTCATCTGTCCCATACACTTTCAAAAATTTGTAGTCTTTTCCAAATTTGGGTACACAAGATATGAAACTCAACAGCTGGCTAGCCATGGGAATAGGATGAAGGATGCCAGACAGTTAAGCCTGAACCAGAGCTATCACTAGATGGTGGGGACAGGAAGTTTCAGAGAAGAATGAAAGAATAACACACCCAGATAAAGATACCACAATAAAGATCATCTGATCTGGATGTAAAAACTGCCAGGCTCTGAAAACTGAAGGGTTAAGAGTGCTGTAAACTGTGTTTGAAATGTCCACACTGGAGAAGGTCTGTCTCAAGATGTTATTTGTAATGATACAGTCTGGTGTCTGCCTTCAGTTAAAAGCTACCACTACCGAGAATCTTGGATAAATATTGTCTTGGCACTGAGTGTACATTCCTACAGAATAAAGATCAAGTCACTGATCAGCAAAGAAGCAGAGAAGTTACCCAAGGACATGTGCTGAGGATGAGTGACTAATCTGGAAACAAAAAAACAATCCTCAAAACAAGAACAACAACAACAAAAAAAAGCCCCACCCAACCAAAACACCCCAAAACATTCAGGTAGTTAAGGACCAGCTGACTTAGAAAATTAAACTGCCCTAAAGCAAATAAGTGAAATGATACTTCTGGGGGAGGATCCATAAAAGTCCTGAAGAAGCAAAGATGCTGACTTGAAGAGATACACAGAAGGCAGGTCTGACCTCTCTGGTACTGCTACAGACATACTGCTATTTTCCACACCTATACTTTTGTCTGGAGTAAGATCCAAAGGAAACCAAGCAGGAGGGAAGAAGTGGCCAAAATACTTGAGTGACAGAGGAGGAGCATGACCTGATAGCCCTCACACGTGGGGTTGTCTCTGTAGCAAGCAGCACTAATGCCTTCAGTGCCAGAGCAGCTTAGTTCTGAATTCCAATATTCCGTATCTAATTACCATCAAGTAATATTCAAGTCACTGAGCACAGAGTGATAAAGTGCAATTGTCAGGTATGAGTGGAATAAAGAGAACTCTTTCCCTCTGTCTGCCAGCTGGCTGCCTGATAGAGCCCCCCTGCCATACCACCCCACTGGGAATTATTGTCCTATTTTGCCTCCACTGCTGTAGGTGGAAGAGAGAACCTACCCTAAGGCCTAAGCCTGAAAAATGATGCAGGAAAACCCTGCAATGAAGGCACAGAATGCAGCCCTGCAAAAATACTGCTGAGAAAGGAAGCCCATGTTCCACCTCTTATTAGGATTCTGCACCTGAGATGCAAAGTAAAATATCAGAAGCTGGAGCAGGAAACTGCTTGCTGAATTTAATTAGTATTTTTGATTAAATCCCCCACTTGTATGCTGTTCCCTACATACTGATTCTGTTTCCTCAATGAGTGTATCCTATCTGAACAAGGAGAGAGTATTTTTGGCTCCAAAAAAATACTTTGGCTTTGTGTTCTCATGAACCTAAAGGTAAGGGGCACCTGGTGAAGATCTCAGGTTTGACTCTTCTGACAACAAGTGCTCTGATGTTTCCACAAAGCAGAGTGCCTTTTGCAACAACCTCCATGGAAAGTTTTTGTAAGAATATGTATGAAAGAAGCAATCCCACCTTTTTGACACTGATGGCAACAGCTTCTTTTTGACTGTAATCATCTACGGTAAGGTCACTTCCAAATTTGTACTCAGGATGAGCTTCTTCTTCCTGGTCAGCTGCACAGAAAACAAAAAGGATCAGTGCAAAAACCACAGCAACTGCTGGTTTTTTTGCAAGACTTGAAACAAATGACACTTGAATTCACAGGTTTGGGTTTGGCAGTTTTTAAAAACAGAAATAAAATCCAGGGTATTAGATTTCTAAGAGTTTGTTACTGTTCGCTGTTTCCAAGTGTAGTAAATTACAGCCAAGGCCTGAGATGGTTAGTAAGAGAAATTTTATTTGCTGTATTTTGGAAAGAATCAGTAATTTGCTTAGCAAAAGTGTAAAAAAAAAAGGCAATAGCACTGGGGAAATAACAAGAACTGATGAGAGAGTTCTTTAAATAAAGATCTAAGAAGATGCCAGTGTCCAGGCTTCTCATGCACAGTCAGACTCCTTGTGTGCCCCCACTACAGGGAATTGTTCTCATTTGCTTTGAAGGTGATTTTCCATTAGAACCTACAGTACTTGGAGCTAAAAAGTAAAGGAAAAAAAAAATTTATGAGAGGACCAAGTGGTAGGCTAGAGCTGAGACATTCACTATGACATAGGTCACAGGCCAGTCCTGTGGTTCGGACACTTGCAGGCAGCACGTGATTTACATCTTCTGCAGGTGGACCTTTAAAACAGACAGGGTGGATCACACCCTTAATATGTCTATTTTTCTCTGCTGGCCACATCATTGGCTCAGAGCCAGACTTTTACACTGAAAATATCTGAAATTTGGCAACAAAAATCCTACCCCTCATTTTATCCTTATAAAGTATAATGCAATAATCCCCTCTGATGCTGACACAAGTGTTAAACACAGTGACAATACATGTTTTTATAGCAAAGATCACAACTTCTTAGTCTCTCTCTCACAGACAATGAAAATCTGACTTGGTTGGTGCTCTAATAGAACTTCTGAACAGTAAATGGTAAATGGTAGTTAAAATTGTCTGGGGTGAGGTGGCAAGGCTGGGGTCTGTACAAATGGTGCTGCACTGAGCCCAGACCTGCTGCTGCTGCCACAGACTACAGGCACGTGGGTAAGGTGCACCCAGCCCAGTGATCTACCACCCACAATGTCTGAGAGCCCTTCTTCAGGAAATCCTCACCGCTTTCTATTTCCTCTTCGTTATCATCCTCCAGGATATTTACAGGAGCAGCAGTTTCCCCAGCCTCCATCATCTTTTTCAGAGCATCAAGCTGTTCTGTTAATATGAAAAATAAAATCAAATTAGTTGTGACATGAACAGTTTGTAGCAGAAAGAAATACAAAAGAACCATCACAAATTATTCTCCGAGTCTCAGATCTACTTCTATTTAATGAGTTCTCTGAGTTTCAGTTAGTAGTAAAATTTTACAGAGTAAGGAGCATCATTAAACACAGGCTGTTGTTAGATATGAAAAGTGGTCAGTAAGGGCTATATCCAAAGCTCACCGAAGTTAAGGAAAATATTTCACAGAATCAATTAGGTTGGAAAAGGCCTCTGAGATCCTCGAGTCCAACCTTTGACTCAACACCACCTTGTCAACCAGCGCAGAGCTCTGAGTGCCACGTCCAGTCTTTCCTTCAACACCTCCAGGGATGGTGACTCCACCATCCTCCCTGGAGCAGCCCATTCCAGTGCCTAATTATCCTTTCTGTGAAGAAATTCCTCCTAAATTTCCATAGACTTCAGAGGTCTTTGGAGCAAGCATCTTACTTGCTCACAGAACAAACAGCCAGCTGTCTCTTCGGCAACTGATCCATGCAAATGGAGGCAAAGTGCCTGGATTTTCAATTGTGTTTCCATGTGCATTTCAGTCAGACAGGAGGAGCACAGCCATGTATGACTGAAGCCAGTGCAAGTCACTGGGTGCTTATCTTTGAATGGAGAAGGACCAGGGTTTATCATTACAGCCATACTGGAAACGAATACAGCAACATTATTGTTACTGAAAGAAGATAAATATCAGAACTGGCAACAACAGCAAGAAGAGCAATTTGAAATTCCATTTCATTTCATGCTTATCCTGGAAAAACACAGCAATGCAACCAGACCAGTGTAGGCAGAATTTACAATAGATTCTATCTGCCTTATATTTTAGCTCAACCAGCAGTCTGATAAAAGTCCCAGGATTACATTTCTGGGTCTGTCTGTGCCTGTGCAGCATGCTGATATCAAGGCCTAGACTCTGGCACTCACATGAAACACAAGGGCAAACAAGATGTTATTTACATATAATTCATATTCTTCCAACACTAAAGTACAAACAATGTGGAAACTTTAGTAACAAAGTCTGTTTGTAGCGATCTGGACTTTCATTTATTTAATATTTGACAAACTTTACTTACTCTTTTCTACTTCAGGTTTCAGCCTTTTATTCTTTATGAGAATCTTTCTTTTGAGGTCATTAGGAGATGGTAAGGCTTTACCTTGTTCAAGCTGTAAAACAATCCAAAGGAAATGCTTAATCATAACAGCTTTTTGGACCCTCTGTATCCCTGTTTTGGATTTGGGTTGTAGGACAGCAATACTAAGGGGCAGTGAACAAGCAGTGCCACCTCAGGCACAACCCCAGAAGGTTGTGTGACTGCAGTTACAGTTTCCTCTGCTTCTCCCCTATCCCAGGGGAAAGCTGTGCTCAGGTAAAGCTGCTGGATGAAGCCAGCACTCAGGTCTCCAGCCTGTGCCAGCCTCAGCTGCACTGCTCTAAACATTTTCCCCCGTCCTGCCTAGCAGGGGGTGTGGATGTGACCTGCACCTCCTCATCTGAGGAATTCCTACTTTCCCTCCCTCCCTCCCTCTGGTTCACACAGCCCAAGCCACAGCTTAGCCCGTTATCATTTGATCTCTAAATAAGTCACCTTTTATGGTCCCCTCAAGCTGCAGTAACCCAAGTGAGGCAGCCCATGCACACTTGAAGAGTGGAAATGGATTGGTACTGGGGAATGGAAAACTACCCAGTCCTCAGCTAGGTAATGGGGACTGGTTTTGCCAGTAAGGTCACAAATTCAGTATTTGTGAAAGGCAAAGGGCAAGTTTCACATACACAAGGAAGTTCTACTAAAAGGTTGTTCCAGCATGGGGAAGGAGAAAAAACTGAGAAAAGAGAAAAAGTACGAAATCCTCTCATTTAAGCCCCATCACATCATTGAGGCTAATAAACAGAGATTTGCGGATGGTAGTTACCACCCTCTCCACCTCAGACTTGATAAGAATATTATTCAGGCAGCTGCTGGTATAATCACACAGAATATTCTGAGTTGGCAGGGACCCCTAAGGATCATTTGAGTCCAACTCTCAAGTGAACGGCCCATACAGAGATTGAATCCACAATCTGGCATTCTTAGCACCATAAGGGACTGAGGTTTTCAGTGAAGCCTAAACGTACAGGAGTTGAAGGTATTTCCATAAGTAGTGACAATTCTTAGAACTATTCAGATATTCTTATCTCTAAATCCAAATCTGAGCTACAGAGAAGCAGCATTCCAGGTGAACAAACAAAAGAACAAAGCACCACGACTTGAAACCAAATAAAAGCAGCAGAGGTGACAAATAACAACCCAGCAAAAAAAGGCCCCCATATCAAGCCAACCCCAGGAGAATGGGTGCAAACCTCCTTGTGGGAGGGTAAGGGTTCTCCACACCCACCAGGCTGGCTGAGGCAGGGAGTTGGAGCCTGCTGGATGAAGAGAACACATTTGCTCCCGACAGCACTGGGGCTGTAACTCCACTAGATGTCAGTGCCGCAGAGCTCATTTATGCCACGCTTCCAGGATGCCAGGCTGCAGCCCCAAACAAGGCCATACTTGCATGTCCATTTGGACAAATATTTGCTTTTTCTTAAAACCAAATCTGCTTCAGCCAAGTGCATTGTCTCTCCTGAGCCTGCTCCTCTCAGTCACTAGCCCAGCTTATGAGGATCCAAACACTTGCAAAGGACACGTTCCAAGCTCCTCCTGCTATCTCTGCAGTGTTTGCTTTGTGAGCAGCTGGGGGCTGAATTCACCCACGAGGAGGGAAGGACACAAAATGCAGAAGGCTCAGCAGTGCTACAGAGCGCAGGCAGCTGAGGCTAAATACTGGGCCCTGAGGTAGAAGCATGGCAGCCTTTGGCCAGCTCTATTTTAGGCTTCCCAGAGAGCTGCTGGAAGCTTTGCGTGAGGGATGTGGCAGCGTGCTACAAACATCACAGGGGAACACCACGGATTTGGTGTTTTGGGGTGCACTTTTCAGGGCAACCACCTGACTTTCACCAAGCCTCGTGTGCTGCTGCTCCTGCAACGTGCAAGGAAAGCCAGGAAAAGCAAAGCTCTAGGGATGCTAATGCCAGGAGACCCCTTTGCCAGGGTCACACGGAGCTGAAAGGAAAGGCAGAGCTCTCCTTGCTGTGGTCTCCCCCAGCACAACAAAGCATCTGCAGGCTTTGGGTGACTGCTGGCACACGGTGAGCTCGTTGTAAGGAGCAAGGAAGGTCTGGAGGAGGAGTTGCAAGCGCTGTGTAACAAGCTGGTCTCAAATACTGTGTTTGTGAAGGAGTGTCTGTTGTGATCTCCTGCCACGGAGGAGACTGAAGTGCATGCAGATTACAGTGCACTCGACAGTCCAAAAGAGACTGCAGAAAACTCCTGGTGCTTAATTTGATTCTGAATGCAGTAGTGGGGCCACCTAGACTGCAGGACCTGACCTGGAGCGTGAAACATACAATGTGCAGCTGAAAGAGGAAGTTTCTTCAGCTGAGACCATGCAATTTATGATTAATTGTATTTCAACAGTGACTGGCAATTTCAGAGTGAGGTATGACCTGCAAAGACAATGTATGTGGTGTATTTTATGTAGGTGCTGATATTACGTCACACATCAAGGGGAGGGGATTTCCCCAGGCTGCTTGCCAGAGCCCTGTACAGAAGAGATTAAACAAATCAGATAAAGACAAGTTTGTACCAAAAAGCACAGCCACCCAACACCACTAGTCATTTCTGAAAGCACAGGACTGGCAGTGAACAGCACTAAAGGTGGTATGATCTCAGTTAATCATCTCTTAAAGCTAATATAAAAAAAAGAAGGAGACTGGCAGAATAAAACGTACTGGATGTGTTTCTAGAGGCTGCTTCAACAGGAGATCTCCAAAAAGATCTTCACAGTATTTTGACATCTTGTACTGTTGGTATTTGCTGGAAAAGATTATGCCAGTAATTTTTAAATATAAAAAAGAAATCACTATAACTCAGCACAAAAGAATAATACTAAGTAATGCAGACATGCCAAATTATATACTGCCCACTTTGTTTCAACTGAGAAGTATTACTTTACTGTAATTATACTGTCAATAAAAGTCTATTATCTGACATAGATGAATTCAACAAGACCAAAAGAGTAGAATAACTGAATCTCACACAGCTAATGGAACTTCCAAATACATTTCACAGCTTTATCACAGATAAAAATACTGCCATTATTAAGCTAGATAAAGATTGATAGTATATTAACAGTATATTAAGTGACATTCAGTGTGCCTGCATACCCCCCCAGTTTTCAAGTATCGTATCATAGTATTTTAAACTATATCATCTTCTCACACAATGCAGCATTTAAAAATTAAAAATGGGTACTACATACCTGCAGTGATTTTCAAATGAAAGAATGACAGGGTACTCTGATGTAACAAATGCTGTTTCCTTAATGGCTTGAATTACGTCCTATAAGAATGCAACAGTAGGATTCAAGTTAGAATGGATCGAATTAAAAACATAACAAAAGGGATTTTTTTGTTACCCACCCCATCCTGAGAAACACAGGGCTATGTCTTAAATGTGCAAGTGAAGAGAGGAGGAGAACAAACCGCGTGCTCCTGATGCCCCACAGGAACCTGGACTCCCAACAGGAGCCTCCCAGCACCTGCAGCAGGATGGCACCTTCACCCCCACCCATCAATGGATCTACTGCTGTCACCTATTGCCAGGGAGAATTCCTACTCCCAGAGAAACTCCTGCATCTTCAGCCTTTTTCCACAGCTGAGGAACTTCTCAGACAACAAAGAAGATATTCATTCTGTGGTGCAAAGACCCCCAGGATGTGAAAAAGTGGGACAAAAGCAGCAGGCCTGCTTCCTGCAGTTTCTGTGGAAAGGCAGATGCAGCACAGGGGTGTACGATGCAAGTCAGAGATTAACCCCAAGGTCTGGGCCAGAAACCCTGCCCATGTCAGTCCATCACACGGGAGCAGCATTCCAATGCTGAGGAGGGGAGGGTGCCCTGCTTGGATTCTTGTCCAAGGCTTCTCCTGAGGTTTGCTGCCAAGCGTAGAGGGCAGGCATTTACCTTGAAGAGAATGTCTGTGCACATCGCTTTTCCATGGGTTATTATTGGTTCCTGGTCTTCACCTTTGCCATCCCAACAGTCCAGCTCGACACACCTAGAGATCCAAGAAAAATTAACTTAGTGTTTCATTCCAGGTGAGCTACCTGGGACATGTTTTAGCAGTGATGGTCAGAGCAGTAAGTTGCAAATCAGTTTTGGGTATTACAGAGCTGTTTCTAAGCTGTGCATGTGTTATTTCAGGGTTCTTCTCTAAGTTTGGATAAACTACCTTAAATATGGCATGTGCGGGTCAATATATTTTCATCCGGACAATAATGTCTTTAGCACTATGCTCTTATTCTCATTCTCACTCTTCTTACTCTCATTCTAGTAAATCAAGAAATTAAGCAAGAAATCATAAACTTCCTGATTCTCATTAACATATAAACTCCATAATTATAAAGCAGAAAGCCCTCTGAAATTCTTCAGCTGTCATTTTGAGATCAAACTTCTGTCAACTTTCTCACAAACTCTCTCCTTATATCAATTTCTACCTTCCACTGCCTGGATTTACTTTTGTGAGAAAAATAAGATCCTTAAATAAATACAAGTGTTTTCTCTTACCACACTAATATATTTATACATTCAGTTGTACAATGTATCACCAGCAAGGTATATTAAGTAGGTTTAAAGTATTAGATTCAGAAATATTTATTATCTCCTGCTTCCAACCTGCATCCAGCCAAAAGCACTTGTCTGTACATCTCCACTGAAGACTTGCCACCAAACTGCCTGCCTGTTAAATACGTATTGTGAGAGGAACTGATGAAATAATGAGCCAGAGGATGGTCCATTTCTTGATATAATTCCAAACGGTCTAAGAAAACCGGGGCATTTTCATCTGACATCAAGTATCTGCAAAAGCCATCACTGGATATGACTCCTGGAAGGAAGAAGAAGGCATGGTAGATTACCACGAGAATAATTAGAGTCAGCAGAAATCCAACCACCTCACAGAGCAGGAATCCTAGCACAAAACCTGTTATTTACACAGGTTCCTGCAAGCCAACAGCTCTCCCCTTCCCCTGCTCCAGGCTGACCAGCAACTGGTGCAAAATGTGCCATTACGTTCCCAGATAACCCAACTAAAAATCAGGTGCCCACCAGGTCAACAACTGATGCCCAGCACTCACCATCAGCAGAACTAAGGCAGCAAAAGGATGTGAAGAAGGCAAAGGAGTAGGGATATCTCCTCAGAACAGTCCCAGCAATTTTGATCTTTGGGACTTTTTAAGTCAGGAATTGTGAGCTTGCATGAACCAGGCTTCTATGGCCCTTTCCTCCCCTCTTTCATATTTAGTCCTGTGCTACATCACTGTCAGCCAGCTTGTGCAGAGGCTGTTCTCCACTGACAAAAACATGGGGACATGTATATAAAAATGTTTGCAAGGGTTCATTTACAAAATATTAGGAAAATCTAAAATACCTTCCAGGTTACAGTTTGAAATACAGGTTCACACCTTTGTAAGTGAAAACTGAAATCTACAATGAACGTGGGACATACAGGAATTCGGAACACAGATTTCATAAAAACTCTCTCATCTCTCTGCTGGTCTATGCCTCAATGAAGCGTAAAAAAATACAAATCAAGGGATTTAATGAAACCAAATTAAGAATAATCAGTATGGCAATATCAATTTTAAAGAGGTCAAGAGTCTGAAAAATGAAAATGATCTGTGGTAGCGAAGAAAGGATTACTCACAAAGAGCTGCTGCAGGGAATGGTTACCTGGCACTAATTTTGACTTTGCTTTCTCTGAAGTAATTTATGAACACTTAGCTATTGTTAAGCCAAGGTTGCAGCAGCCCTATTTTTATTTTCTTTAAGTCTATTTTTCTCTTATATGGAGAAATGAAACGATCCCAGTTTCCATTCTACTCCTAACGTTCTGAAAAAATCCTCTACTGGAGATTAAATTTTCTGTGCTTGGTGTCAGCCAGAGGTGAACTGTTCCAGAATGTTTTACTCAAGTCCTCTCAGCTGACTCTGAGTATGAAAGAAAGGGGGCAAAAGGGGGCAAAATGGAATTTTCAACTTGAAGAATGTTTTTATTTTGTTATCACCAAATACTTTAAAGCAGCAGCATAGCATATCTCAGATGATACATACTCCTAGTATCTTGTGGTAAAATCATCTTGTGGTAAAATGTCACAGCTGGATGGATGTTCTAGACAGACCACAATTGAAACCTCAGCAACTGAACAGAGCTCTATGTGTTCAACAGCTCCGACTTTGTATTTTTGACTCGCACTCCCCAGCTGGAAGAACTGGGGTTTGTAGTGTGTCTGAGCAGACTCTGGTTACTGAACTGCCCAGCATTAACTAGTTCAGCTTTACTCATTCCTGCTTGTTCATCATTTACTCACTCACTGAAAGGTGACTGAGGAAGAGTCAGCTGCTTGTTGCTACTGCCTTTTGTACGTCAGCCTTGTTTCTTAAACCACACAATTTAGCAAAACAAACAACAAAAAAAGGGTTGTCCTCAAGTATTTTGCTCAACAGCAAAGTTTTATCTAAGGAGGGGAAAGAAGCTGCAGAAAACAGCCTCTGCTCAGACCAGTTCCTGCTTTCTTTACATGCTAAGGTTCAGCATGTTACAGCAAATCATCTCTCTCTCCTACTGATTGCACTGGGATACAATCTGCACCAATGAATATGATCCCTGGAGGAACACTGACAGGGGACTTCTGCTGTTTTGTTGTTATTCTCCATAACCCCATCCCTGCAGAAGGTTTTCCACATTTATTGAAAACCTGATTGAAATAAAAATCAAAGAAGCTAAATAATTAGCCAAGGTTGATTTTTTTTTTCAATTTTAGATTTATTTCCACCTTCAGAAAATATATTTTTACACCTTCCATCCTAAACAGGTGGCAGCCACATTAGTAAACCTTCCTCATGTTGGAAAATATTTAAAATGCATTAGCACCAAGTATCAAAGATAAGTGTCTTTAAATAATAAAAAAAGTGGGATAGAGTTGACAAAAATTCAAGTAATTGATACTTAGAATTCATGTAGAGAGGGAGGGAAACCCTCAGGCTTTACTGGGGCAGCTTTAGAGGCTGCCTCCTTCTGTTGCCCGCTTTGCCCATCCCTCACCCTGCTGCAGCACTTCTGGATATGTAAATATTTCTACCTTGATGCATGAGCTTAAATGTCTGTGAAAGAGGATTCCTGGTAGGGTGGGCTTTGCAAAGCTGCAGTCTCCTCTCTGCTTGCTACAACAGCAGCAAATCCCAGCAAAAAGGGCAGGGAGCACAGATGGGGAAAGCAACATTTTTCATTTCTGCAGTTGATCCCAACACAGCTACTGCAGCAAAATGGGTAAGAACTGGGAACAAAGTTCAGCCACTGACGCCTCCTACACTCACAGCAGCTCAGGACACAAGCAGTCCAAGAATGGCTTGCAGGTACCTCCTGCAACCTTGCTCAGAGAGAACATTTTTCAACATACCCACATAAAATACCCTGCTCCGAGCTGGGCTGCTGCCCTCAAGCACTAGAGAGATTATATTATAAGAAGGTGGATGCATATGGCATTTTTTTTTTAATTTTTGCACAATATCTGTAGATTGCAGAGCTTTGCAGTCTCTCTGAGACCTTGACCACAGCCACTTGCATGATGCCTTAGTTGCTGGAAGGAGTCTCCACTGTTGTTCCTCAATTTACTATTTACTCAGTCCCAGCCTCTCCCTTTTCTATCAGGATTTGTAGCCACAATGTAACCTGGATCAGGGGAATAATTCCTTTTTAAAAAATATCTGATTTTGAGGGGGAGGTATTTTTTTCAGCAGAGCAGTGTCCTGACCCAGTACCCTGGGAGCCACACAAGTGCTTGTCCCCAGGCCACAAAGACTGCAAACTCCCTTTTAAAACTCTGGATGCTTCAAAACAAATTCTCCAAAAGCCTAAACCCAGTGAATACTGAATTCCCTTCCCCATTTACCTTTCCTCTTCAAGTCTTCATCTGGCTCATACGTCTCAATTATCTGCATTGCTCTTTTTGTGTCATAAAAGGGAAACAAAATTTCATTGAGCCGAGGATCTCGTTGATGCTAAGGTTAGAAAACAACGGAATTCAGCAAAACAATATAGTGCATGGCTATCATCCAAGAGCATTTCATTACTGCAGATGAGAAAGAAAGAAGTGGACATTTAAAAAAAAAAAAGGTGGCCCTAAAACTTACAGACTATTCAACAGCAACCTCAGCATTAGGTAGAAAATGAACTTTATCTTTCATAAGAAACCTAGGCAGTATGATCCCAAAAATATTTTTTAAAAAGAAAAATCCAGTGCAATCATATAACTGATATTACTCTTGCTTATTCATGAAAATAATGACTGCACGTGGCATCTGTGCAAATGAGATGTTGAAAATAAATAGCTCAATGTCTCTTTGTAAATTCTCTCTAATCCTTTTTTTTGTAAGCTGACAGACTTGACTGGTGGCACTGTAATCACCTCAGCAAAAATGCAAGTCTTACAGAGTATCTACAGATAAAGCAAAAAAGTAAAATAAAGCTGTACTATAAATACAGAATTTGAAATCCGAGTTTAGAAATATGCAAGTACTGGATGATTATTTGTGAATCGTGGAAACATCGTGTTTGTAACTATTCAAAAACCAGCATAGGTTCTTAGAAGAAATATGCATGAGAATTTCACAGCATCATCTCTTCAATTCAACATAATTTACAATATTAGGATTTCATAATATATGTAATGTTTAGGTACAATTTAGCAGTGATTTCTAATAGAATAATGAAATTCAGAATTTTTATGTTTTCACTGCATAGTGTGCTATGCAACTTTGGTTTTTCTCTGTGCTGGATTAGAGCTGCACACTGTGTGCCTGATTCTCCATTAAAAGAAAATTAAAACCAGAATTGACGGAGTAGTGGCATGTAAGCAGATGCAACAAAACAAAGAAATAAATATGACTATGAAAACACTCTTTTACCCCAGAAGGTGCACAGTTTCCAAGCTTTAGTTTAAGCAGAATTCAGAGATGTAACAGGCCACCCCCACACTGGCAGTCAATAATTTGGAGTGGACAGGATGGTGTTGACATGGCTTACACAGCACTATCAGCATTTGCTGTAATTCCTTATGTGGAAACTTTTTTGACCTTTTTTTTTTTTTTTTTCCCATGAGAAAAGCAATATCCAATCCAATCTCTTTTCTTACAACCAATCCATTGGTGCATGTGCTTAATTAACTCCAAGAAATTACAACCAATGCCAACTCAATCATGCAATTAAGGAGGGATCTTTCAAGTAATGCAGTCTGCGGCACCCGAACACAGCAGGTTTGTGCCCCAGTAAAACTCAGATGAGACGAGAGCAGATGGATGCAGGACATGACTTGCTCAGCAGCACACACCAACAACACCACAACACTGGCATGCAACAGTACCACGGTGACACATGACAGGGCTCTACACCATTAGTGACAATACACCACTTTAAAAAATTGTAAGAAATAGCAGGGAAGGTTCTTCACTCGAGGAAAGGGCTCTTCCCCACTCGCTTTCTTCTACGGTTAGTCATGGGCAAACAGAAGAAAATAAATGGGATAAAGCAAAAAGTCTCCTCTTGAGAAAAAGTCCCAGAGTTATCAGAAGGAGCTAAGAGCAAAATATTCTTCCAGCAGCAATGATCATTGCTCATTATCAGTTCTCCATTGGAACAAAAGCGTATCATTATGTTCGCTTTGTTTAAAAAATAAAGTTGGCAACTGATAAAGATTTACTTGAAAAAAAAAGTGAGAAGGTTCTGTAGTGTCTCTCGGGGAAACGTTCTGCACCACAGAGCTGGGTGGCACGGGGAACTTGTGACACACAAGCAGACCAAAATGTAAAGTGTGAAGCTGCATCTAGAAAGATGACAGCGCTAACTGCCTATGTCCAATGAAGTTGTATTTGGTTATTCTAGTTACCCTGCCAGACAGGGCACCCTTACACCGGGCATTCCCAACCACAAGGGTGAACTGATTAAAAACACGGGGAGAAAGGATGCCTGGAGGGCTCTGCAAAGGGAGAAAATCTCATTCAGCCTCCCCAGCCTGCCTCCAGCACCTTGGAGTGGGTACAAACTGAGACACGCAGCAGTTGAAAGTGGGCTAAAACCAGTTCTGCCTCTTGAATTTGCCCTGTGAGTGGTGAGAAGGTCCTTTTGGGGAGATGAACTGGGGGATGGAAAGAGTGAATGGGAAGGAGGGAGGAAGAGGAAACAAGTGGAAGAGAGAGAGAGGGAGGAAGAGCAAGGAATCAGGAACAGGAAAGGATCTCCCCATACTTCCCTCTCAGAAGAATGGATGAATCCTGGTCAGACTACTGAAAATTCCATTTTAGCTTGCCTTGTTATTTTATTGCTGTAAATGAACTGCAAGAGCAAATCTCAATGGCAGTGATTTCAGTCCCTTTTCTACTATTTTTTTTTTCAAAATTTGACTTTAAAAATTGGGAGACCTAGACAAAATACTCAGTGCATGACAATAATTAAGTTTCTAAAAACTTCCCAGAAGCTTTAATACTGAAGCACAATTAAATCATCTGTCAGCCAGCAGCATTTAAAAGTCAAATAGAGACAGGAGTTTGGAAAAACTCCAGGAAAGCTCCTCACTCTGCTCTCATACTCAGGAACATCCTCATGCTCTCTTAAAAACCCATAACACTTAGGGCTTCTGCAGCATGCCTTGGAGGTTACTTCAAAATAATTTAAGTTAAAGAGTCTCATGAAGAGTTGCTCTGCCAAGTAACTCCCCTCTCCTATGTAATGATAATAACCTTTTTACATTTGCCGGCATTAGACACCACTGCTAATTGCAGTGTTGGCCAGCTGCCAAGGGGACAGAAATGAGCCCTTCAGGAGGCACATTCTGGGTCATTTTGTGCCTTTCAAATTATGACTGAAACTCTAAACTCTATTTGGAGACCTCCAGCACAGACCAAAAGCATTGGTTTCAGCCACCACGATAAATGTCCTACTCTATAAAAAGCACTTGAGTAATTTTTCCCAGCTCTGGTCCCCAACTAAAGGGCCAACCACAAGGTTTGCAATTGCAAAATGTATTTTGTCAGTATGAACGTAGCCACCAAGATGCATTTTTCCCCACTACTACCTATAAAATAAGGTTTCTAATTCTGTGAAAAGAATTGCTAAAGCAACACAAAATTGTGAGCACAACAACTCAATTTTGATTTGTCAATCAGTTACAAATGCTGGCAGCTTTTCTTCAGAAGTTTAGGCTTCAAGGAACTTTAAACTAAAACAATTAGAGCTCAATTTTTAAATAATGATAAAATAGTAATTTACCTGAAGAGTGACACTAAAAAATCAGAAACTAACGTGGTTTCAGGTGGGGACAGTGCTGTGTGCCTCAAGCCATGAAGTCTGTCTACCACTACAGGTGAATTGGGGGCTCAGGTGCTTTAAAGGGATGATTTATAATTTAAATCACAACACTATCCTTTCTTTCTCCAATGCAAAGCAAAAATGACAAGCCTTAGCTCTGACCCCAGCCCTGCAAACATTAGGCACTGAATTGTGTAAATAGCTGTGGTAAAAGGATGTCTCACAGCAGTAAGATCAAGCCTGTGCTTCAATTTGCCAATAGATATGAACTAAACCCCCAAGTATGTAACCCCAATTATGTAATCAAGCTGTTAATCTTCTGTGTTTTCTTTTTGAATACCCTTTCTACAAGTAATTCAGGTTTAGTGAAGAGTAAGGCACACATTCCGTACTGAAAAATGAAATTATATTCTAAATTTGATATATAGGGAACTTACAGCTTGGATCTTCATACTGAAGAATCCAATCTATAAACATATATATACATATATATAAAATGGGACTATAACTAGTAAAACAATTTTAGATGGAGAGATTTTTTGGTAATGCACCTAAAAATGTCACAGAGTGAGGTCAGCAGCTTCCCATGTTCCAGATGACAATAATCTACTGGTACAAAACCAAGTAGGATGTGTCTATTTTCCATGGGTGTGGTCTTGTCAAATCCACATAGTGCATTTATTGCTGGAATTCCATACAAGTCAGTTTTCTATAACTTACTGTGCTTTAGGAGTAGAAAAGAGCCAACCCCACACTGTTTATTGAACTACTTCACACACTCACAATGCTTTTAAGAAATACTAAATACTTCTGCCAACAACTGTATTCTAGAAATACAGCAATAAAAATATTTCCTCTTATTCTGCACACATGGTATTTTAAAAATCATATACAAACTCTTAAAATATCCTCTTAGCTCTTAGATTTGTAACAGATTGAAGTACTACTGTTGAGGACAATCAAATCCCTGTTTATAAACGCCTACTTCAGTTTTTTCTATTATTCTAGAAGCACTAGCAGATATATTTAGCTGGGGCCTACAGGTGAAATAATTGCCTGCAATAAAATACTGGGTGTATTTTAGTGGAAACTGCATCGAATGTAACAGTATAAAAAGTCTAAACCACACAGAACACACACCATAAACACAGCAGCAAGTAATCAACAGATGCAACCGCAAAGCCAACATGTAGAAAGCACAACACCACACACGGCTGGAGCTGATTTTTGCACCTGGATGTTACCATAATGGAAAGATCAGCGGATCAGAAGCACAGCAAATAATGGCATGGTGCATGCAATGGGAAGATTGGAAGAAGCAAGCCACTGCAGACAGACTTGTATGGTAGTTAATGTATGAAAAAGCTTACTTCATTTAGAAAGCTCACTAATTGGTCTACCGTTAAATAATCAGTTTTGTCTCCATTGCTGAAAAGGAATTTATTAGAGAATGTAAGTTTTTATACACGATGCTACAGTAGGTATGATTTACATGTTGACATTGTTGATACTTTTAAAACCACCTACTATTCTCTATGTGAAAGCAGCTCTATAATCTCACAATGTACAGTCACAGAAAACATACTAGCTGTCTATGCTTGGCACAGTATATCTCCCACAATATATCTTCCTATCACTTAACAAACATTACTGCATAAAACAACATGTAAGTCCTCCAGCTGAGAATAAATTGAGTGAAGAAACTTTTCAAACTTCAAATTTCATACTTAATTTAATTAGTTCACATACTGTGTTAATCACCTAAAGGAGCAAGTTAAAAATTACAGTAGTTAGTAAAGCCAATGCAAAAAAAAAAAAAGAGTTCCAGGTGCTTCCTTTAACTCATGTAAAAGTTGCTCTAAAATAGAGTGAACTTTTACATTAACAGTCTGAGAAGGGAGGAAGGGGTAAAACATAGACTGGAGTTTGTGCTCAAGTACTGCTGATGCTACTAGGATTCAAGGGTAGATCAATTTTACAGTGTTCTGTCACTATTAATTATGGACTAAAAATACAGCAAAATGTCTTTAAAGCAAGATTATATTGAATTTGAACTTACATCTTCTTGAAGAGGTCCTCTATGTCAGTTCGGGGACATATCTTTTGGGTGAGCTCATAAAATTTCTCGTAAGTAAAAGCTGCAGGCTCAATTTCATCATTCTGCAATGAAATGCAAAGGTACATTTATCCAAACAAGAGAGCTTACGTGCTCTTTGCCCAAGAGAACATCTTATATCAGCAAAAAAGCAACTGAGAACTGGTTTAGCTCTTTACCAAGTATAAATTTACCTGGTTTCTTTTGTGCTTTCTCAAAGTAATTCTAAATTCATCTTTATCACAGATCTGTTTGATGTGCTCATATTATAACCTCACAGTAACATTAATTCTGCATAAACACAGAGGTGAAAAAAAGTCTATTTTTCTTCTGAAGCATTAAAAAAAAAACCCCAAAAATCCAAGAAGTTCAAGCCATCACCTCTCTGGGGCTGCTGGCAGGGGCTCCCGCTGCAAGTGGGACAGAGCTGGAGAGCAGCTCTCCAAAGGAGGGGAGCAAAGAGCAGGAGTCCAAGAAATTCAACCAAAAAAGGTATTACATGCATATTCTGTGCTTATATATTTTGCATAAATGAACAAAAGGTAGTTTGTGACAGAAAAGATGGGAGGCCTCCTCTAAGAGGTTTAAGGACCTCTGTGTCATACAGATTTAATTACATTTTGGCTCCAGTAAACAACCTCCAGTGATTAGTAAGTAACACACAATAGGCACACTTTTTGTGATGCAAATGACTTAGATTACAGCTCCAAACATGAATGAGTCATCAGTTTATTAGTACACAAAAACAGTTATTCAAAACCACTAAATACCTTTCCGCTGGGAAGACCTAATTCCTTAAGTGCCTGAAAGATCACTTTCTCTGTTTTACCTGATGCAAAGGTTCTGGTTATGCTAAAACAAAAAACAGTGGAGAGAAAAAAAAAAAACAGAGAAATGTTAGTCATTTTTTAAACTATCAGTTCTCTCTCTCTCTTGCTTTTAGTGCCAACATTTTCCTCTGGCTTCAACTGATGAATGTAAGCAGCTTCCAACTAATAGTGCAGTTGAAGAAGTGCTCTAAGCTCCACAGAGCAGCACTGCTCTGCCTGCAAGCCAGCCATTAGAAAATATATCAAAATAATGAACTGCAAACAGAATAAAAGAGGGTTTGGTTTTTTTTCCCCAATACACTGGGATACAGAGCCATGCAAAGCATTCTTCCGTTTGCTCTTTTAAGCTGTGTGCTGAGATAAATGGCTGTTTGGAAAGCAGCGGATTCTCCAAGTGAGGAGACTCGTGTCTCCAGTCATTCCTGGTTGTGGTGACTTCCCTTCCTTTCCAGGCATTAACCTGCACCTCCCAGGTCACCTATAAGGTAGGAGCGAGCTGTTCCCCATGGCAGCTTCCTTCCTCTTTCCTTTTCAAGCAGCTGGTGCTATCAAGAGACTCCCAGCCACGTGCCAAATCCCACTCCCTGCTGCGGGACTCACTCCTCCCTCGGGATGCTCCCACACCTCACAGCCATTGAGAATATCCTGTCCGAGTCATTCTACACACAATCCTTTAGGCAGGCCTCAGTTGCCACTGGAATATTTCCACCAAACTGATCAGCATCCTGCTCCTCCCCAAAGCGTGATTTCACCATACAGACTGACAAACTGGTTTCACTTGGAATGAGATAAATCCCACAAAAATGTAGCTATTTAGTATGATTAACATGAAAGTGTTTGGTCTAGTTCTGTTTCCATTTGAGATGACTTTGAATAACCTCTGGCTCTGGACAGGGGGATCCAAACCTGACAGCTCTCCTGCCTGCTGTTTAGGGTTTGAGCTAAAATGGTGTGACCTACAACCCCTTGAATTTGGTGTCTTAGTCTGGGGAGAGGAACTGAAGTCTCTATCCAATACAGATTTCTAACAAAAGCTGTACGCTGGGAAACACTCTATGGCTGCTGATAAGAATGTGTTGCTCTTTATCATCAAGTGAGACAAACATTTGCTGAGACTTTTAGTTAATCTCATGCATAATAAATAATTCCACATGGCAAGAGACGTGAAACAAATTGTTGCTGTTATTTGCTGCCATAGCAATTCACGGTTGTTTTACTCTCCAAAACACTCTAAACTGCCTATAAAAATATTTTCATACTAATAAAATTAAGATCAGAAAGTGAAAATATCTAAATGATACAAAAATATTTTAACAAAGCTTAGCCATTTTTTTTTCTTACTGGGTCCTTACAACAGTTAGATTTTCTATGTCCCTATTTAGGTATCTAAGTTAGCTGTTTGATTTTCTAAAGCTGATAAGTACCAAGATATTTTCACTAAAATATCGACTGAGTTTAACTTTAGGCACTTGTTTCTTAAATAAATCCTCAGGCATCTATTTTTCTACTAATTCTAAAACAGAGTAATGTTTGCTCTACAATTTACAACCTATTTCCAGCCCTATAAATTTCTATGTCTGTGGTAATGAATCGGGCTCCAATAATAAACGTCCTGTAAAACATGTAATATTGGTGTAAGTAATTAATCAGATGTGTGCCAAGATTCCATGGCTGCAGGGAACTTATTTTTGATGCCAAATGAATTTTTTTCTTTCACAAAGGCTGACAGCAAACATAGCAATAATTTGTAATGAGAGCAGCAGTGTGGAGAAGATTGCATGAATCAAAAAAGATTGTAAAAATGCAGCGTGACACATTCATTTTGCTAAGGCTATTGCAAATAAAACTTCCTTTCCCTCTATCAGAAAAGACTTCATCCTAGCAGATTTACATTCATCTTGACACCTAAAGGTGTTTACTCCTCATGTTCCACCTACAGTGGTTTGGGGCTTATGGTAACATGCCAATGTACTTCCTCATAAATATTTTAAATAGTTCCCAACTCTGGAACTGAGGGATATGACTCTATTGTGCTCGCTGATGGATTAAAGAACTTGGTTACTTCAGACCTTCACCACTTTCCAACCATGACCTCAAAAATCAAGCCAGCACAACCTGTGGAAATCAATCTTCTGCCATGGCTCCACTGAATTTATCAGCTTGGCTTGACCTGGAAGTAGCCCTGCCCACACTGAACAAGGAATTGTCTAACTTTGATATCCGACCAACACTGAAGTATTGAAACAGATTTCTTCCAGACACTCTGGAGTAATCGATACGAAACACATTTACAAAACCTCTACCTTCAAATTAACCTAATTAAACTACTACAAAACAGACTCAAGCTTCATCTGTCATAGTTCAGCTTTTTCTTTTTTTACTACATATTTTCATAATTAGAACCTAAACTTGCTTAAATCCTTTTAAATATAGTTATACAAAGGGAGAAGCATAGACTGAGCAAAGCTAATTTCCAACCAGGCTCTAGATGAGCAGGTGCAACTCACTCATACAGAAAATCTATTTTCTGCCAGCAGAAAGTTGAAGAAACGAAGCAGATTTTTTTTTCTTAACAAACACTGACCTGCTTACTCGTCTATTACAGCAGTGTTAAAATCTGAAAATACAAAATATCTTACGAATGGCGTGTGGTTGCAAGATCTGTAAATGTAATTCTAAACTCAAAACTTGCTAAAATTTATTAAAGCCCAAAAGGCAAGACCTACTCTCCTAAGGTTTTCACACTACTGACTGCCAGAATTTCTTCTCTCCCAAACGCAGTACATCGACAGCAACAGAGCTATGCCCCAGAATATATTAAAATCCAAAAGTAGCTTGAGAAAAATGTTTGTGACTTTTCAACTCCCAACTGTGCAACCAAGGAGTCACGAGTATTTATGGCATTTACCACCAACAGCCTGAGGAGTGTCACCTTCTCAAGGCTCATCATTCCCTACGGGGAATGGGAGAGTTGCAAAATTTGTTTCAAAGTTGGGAAGAAATGCAAGGAGCTCTGATTCTGCAGGTGAGATTTCTTTTTTTTTCCTTGGTGTTTTACTGCACTTCTGTGTAAAAATGAAATACAGGTGGGTCTTGTGATACACATTCCTACTGAACCTGAACAGGCTGAACAGACCTGCTGGTGCTTCTGTTTCTGAGAGAGAAACCTTCCCATCTGTTACCACGGAGCTACACCAATTGCTACAGGAGGCCCTGGCAGCAGGAGGAGTGTGAGGAAGCAGGGCTGAGTTGGATTTAAAACGGGGAAGAGGGAAAGGTCAGTTGGATGGGAAGCACCGGTGGTTTAGCCAGTGAAAGGGGTACTGGGGGGGAGGCTTGGGTAGGAAATGTGAAACTTCGGTGCCCCTTGTGTAGCAGAGCCATTCAGCTCACACTTCCCAGTGCTTCCTGGCTTCCCTTCCTCATACACACATCCCTCTCCTTACACATCTCCCTCCTCCCGTTTCCTTTGGATCTCTCCACTTCCCTTCTCTGCACTTAGTGTTCGTGGAAGAAAGGGGGAGGCAGTGAAATCCTCCACATGCCAGGCTGCCCAGTGCTGAGACCCCTGGGTGTCTGTGTCCCACTTCATGATCAGCAGCTCCTGCTGGATCAGGCCAATCCCATGGTGTTGCCATCCTACATCAGGGCCCTGATTCCTCCTCTTTTCCAATGCAGCTCTGCAGAGCAGATTGAGTTTTTCTCTCCATTCACATTCCTCTTCTCACTGACATCTCTCCTTGTCCTCTCAGGGGTGACACAGAGCTTCCCATGTGAGCCCCAAAAATTTGCCACATTTTACTCCCACCAAGATAGCACATTCCTTCGAGTATCCAGATGTAAAGGAGATTCAGCTCCATGGAATAGTAGATCCCCTATGAGTTTATAAGCAACCTACTTTTACAGTAAGTTAAACTGCTAGGGACTGATTTATGTTAACCTATAAATAGTGCAAATTCAAATTTAAAGATTTAATACAGTGGACCCAGTGAACTGGATTTTTAAGCAACAGACAGGCTTGTCTGCATACACAAATCTGTGCTGGAGCACAACAGAGAGAATTTATGCCTCACCAAATGTGATGTAAAATATTTAATGGCAGAAACCGTTTCAGACAAGCTAGCACACTATAAATTCATACTGTGGAATAGGGTTCTGTGTTCAAACACAGGCATAAAGCTGTGAAGTCCTGGAAATTGATTTGTCCCCATGGTATTGTTCCCTCATTGTTACCCTCCAGGTGATGATATTCCTCGTGGGACTTCTGCACAGGAGGTGCTTCATGGCAGCTGACTTTGAGAGAGAAGCAGGGACTCGGCCATGTGAGAACTGGAAGATTAATACACTGAAGCAGCTTTAACACTGTCAAAGTGTCACCTGAGTCATGAAACTAGAGAACCCTGGAAAGCAGCATGGCAGGCCCTTTGTCTTTTTGCAGATTCTATAGATGCAAAATCCTCTTTTCCTCCCTTGAGAAAAAAAAAAGTGTGAGGCTTATCTTACAAAGTCCTCCCTCTTGCCCCAAAAATGTGGTTTGCAGGTACTTTATGAAGAGAAGAGCAGCTCAATATATGAGCAAGAATGAAGTTCTAGAGCAGGAGGGGGGAGTATTATTGCCTAGCCAGAGAGGCTAGAAAATCAGTAACCTTTAATAGAAGGTTACAGAAAGAAAGAGGCTGTTCTGGCTTTGCTGTTCCTGACAACAAGTAACCCAACAACTCATGTACCATGTGGACAAGACCAAATATTATCCTGGGGGTTCCTATAAAAGCAGAAGTATTTTTGGCAGACACATATATGTCTCTTTTACAAGGAACTACAGCTCAAAAGTACCTTTCTGTCCTCTACTTAACCGGCCTGCAAGCTTTTATGGTTATTTTTTAAAGTATTTTATCAAATTTTGCAACTGAAAAACCCATCCCAGGGTTTAAGAGTGTCAGGCTGAGCAATCTGATGCTCCTAACTAAGTGACTTTGAGAACTATTACAAGAACTCATATGTTCATTACAATGGACTGCAAAAAAATAAAAAATTAGTAGGCTGATAAGAAGTCCTGCCTAGCTTAGCAAGGAGGTCAGATAAGAATTCCTAGTTCTGTACTTACTCTTACATATGTATTAGTAAAAATTTTGATATTATATTCCATTATTAAGCCACAGAATTTGATTAAAATCATAGAGCTAGAAACTGAAAAAGGCTAGAGCTCCCCAACTGTGCTTACCTCCGAACTGGAATTTTCCCATTTGTGTTTGTTAGAAAGGCCAGCTTCATCCAGCTGAAATTAGGAATGAAATATTTTTAAAATACTGTTTATTGAAACTGGGGTCTAGATACTTATGGTTAACATATTGCCATGTCTGCAAAATGAGTACAATCAAATAGTTGTTCTGCAATAAAAACATTTTTCTGTAACCTTTTAGTGCTTGAGGCAGAGCAGTTCTTTAACTGTAAAGGCAAAGAGCAGCCCAAAAAAATCAGTACAGCAATTAACACAAGTGTGAAGATGATAAAGTCTCCTGAGGTTTTGCTTGCATATGCATCAAGGAAAAAACAAACCAGCCAATAATTAAAACATACACCACAATAAATCAAATGAACAGCTATGAATTCTCCTATAATTTCTCCTGGGCAGGTGCCAGATATAGCCTTGAGACATCTTTGGTCTCAATAAAAGACAAACTCTTCACTCATTTAACACCATTTTCTTTATGACACTGTTTTGTAAATGCTGAACTATGAAAAACAATTGGGGCTTTTTTTTTTAATTCTAACAAGGAAAATACAAGGACAGAAAAAAAAGGCGGAAGGGGAGGAAAGAAAGCAACTTACTGTTTCTTGAGACACGTCATTGGACTGACATTGTTAGCTCTAAAGTTATGTATGATGGATCCAAGCCCTTCTACCCATTGCTGAAAAACACAAAAACACCGAAACACCAAATTAGGGAAACTGAAGAGGGAAAAAGTAGGAAAGTTTGTCTTGGGGGAAGGCTCCTCCTTGCAGCCATGGATAATGTTAATAACCTGTGCTGAGGAAAAAAACTACCCACTTCAGAGCCCAAACCATGGGAAAGCCCAGCCACATTTTATCCATTTTACCCACTACTATTTCATCCTCCACTAGGCAAAGGGATTATGCTTTCCACTCTTCCAAAGGCTACATGTAGTATCAGCAGTGCTAATAAATCAAATAATAAATAACCAAATAAATAATATCAAATAATAAATAACCTAATAAAAAACCAAAGGCTACATGTATTATCAGCAGTGCTATTGCCAGCCAAGGCAAGTGATCCACTGACTGGTTTATTAAGCCCTCTATTTATATCCCTGCATGAACATTTGCCTCCCTTTTGGTGGTGGGGGGCAATATCAGCTACCACTGAGCACCATTATCCAATGGGTGATGACATTTAACTGGTCCAGTTTAGAGAAGGAATGAAATGAAATATTAATAAGCTACAGCAAACCACGGGGAGGCACACGAATCACGCAGCAACACCGACCTCATCTCACACCCTGTTACATATTCAAGTCCTGCTTGTTTTCTTGTTTTCATCCTTAGAATGCACAACATTCCAAATAATCACTGGGATGACTTCCAGCCAAGAGCAGCATTACAGCACTTCTTTATGTAATTCCTCTTTTAGGGATCTGTTTTTCTGCCGTAGCCTGCGCCCAGACTTTGCAGAACTGTAGAGAAGCAGCTTAAGGCTTAGGCCCTAACACGAACACTCATTGATTTCAGCAAGAATCCTGGCAGGGAAAAGCCATGGGAAGAGGAAAGAATGGCAGTGCTACAAGCCAAGTTCGATCTCAATTATGCCATTGTAACACGAGGATTACTCAACAGATAATTTACACTGGTGGAACTGAGATGGGATTTGGTCCACTGCTAAATATTAACCTTATGAATAAAGGAGCTTTTTGCTTCTGGCCAAATGCTGTGCATGCAGCTTGAGCTGACTTGGGCAGCATCCAGAATATGACACTTATAAATAGATGCAGATGAGTGTATTTTTCTTTTCACAAATGAGTGCTGTACATCTGCAAGACAGATGAAAAAAGTTATGATTTATACTGGAGGAACACTAACATCTTTGGGAAATGACATACTGTAAACTGCAAGCAGCAAATCCCTGGGGGCTAAAACAAGGTCTGAGGTGTCAATTCAACAGATAAACAACACACTTAAGGAGACCCTTGTACTCATGAAATATTAAATCTGTTTTGCTTTAGGAAAAGTAGTCACTTATTAAGATATATATTAATATTTGAGTGTTCTTTTTAAAGTTAATTTTAAATAGGTATTGCATAAAATATGCATTCAAATAGATCAAGTGCCTATCTGGGAATCATTTGAAAAACAGAACTCTCTCTTAGGAGAAAAGTTAATATTTGGGGTTTTCTTAGGTGTGTTTTGGGCTTGAAAACAATCCCCCAGTAAGAATCTGCCCTCCCATCTCTTTTTCCAGCTGCATGATTAAGATGACTTCATAGTCACAGGCTTAAGGAACTGCCTAGGAAGATAAAGAAAGCAAGGTTCATGGGGCAAGGTAACGTTATTTATTAGAACTGATATAACTAGAAGGCACTGACAGATTGAGGAAACACTTATCTTTTCCTACAAATGTTCCCTCACCTCAGATGATAAAGGAATGGTGCTTGTGATAATTCCACGGTAAATGCCTGAACAAATCTTATGTATACTTCAATTTCCTATAACTGTTGAAATTCAACTATCCCCATCTACCTACATTTGGGGGTTTGTGGTTTTTTTGGGTTTGGGGTTTTTTTTTGTTTGGTTGGTTGGGTGTTTGGTTGTTTTTGTTGTTGTTTAAATCAATAAAATGAAGCATTCCTGCTGCATCAACACTGTCACAGCTATATAAACATTTGTCCTTGTATTGTCTGCATTGGTCTGCCCCCTTCAAAACTCCTCAGCATTCCCACACTGACCCAACCACTCCACAGCATATTCACTGCAAAAAAAAACCCTTGCAAGATTAAATTACACCAAATGCATGTTGTGAATAAACTGCAGCCTTTCTCCCTTTTTTTTTCTGCCAAAACCCACCACTGGCAATGTACTGACAATATCAGCATTTCATTTGGAACTAAACACCTATAGATCCCTTCTGATTTGAAGGCAGTGGATGATGACTACACCAGATATAACAAAACCTAACATTTAAAAGTAAGGTTACCCAGCACTCAGCTCTGGAGTTACTTCTGCACATCTGGAAGAGCTGCTAAAAAGGAACACTGCTAGAAAAAAAAAAAAAGAGTGAAGAGAGAAATCAATACACTAAGCACTTCCCAAGTGATTTTTTTGCAGGCGGTATCTTGATGGTTCCCACTTTAGAGGCCTCCCTCACCTTTTTTCAGTGTTAATGCCCTTCCCTGACAGCGATGCCACATCAGGAATTGCACTCCCTTGGAGCAAAAGAGCACGAACCTACAGCCAAACATCGATGAGCCACAAAAGCATCACATCTCTGCCGGCAGCAAGCAAGGGAGGGATCCGAGAGCCTCTGTCCAGCTCCATCATCTTTATGTTGGTGTGATGTGCCCTGGGCAGGACATGGCAGTTCCAGAGCCATGTCTGCCCGTCTGTTCCACATCACAGTGCAGCATCTGGCTGCCTGCCCTCAGTTTTGGGGCTAGAGCAGGTTCTGCAGTGTTGCATCAGATGCTGCCCACGGTTATCAGCTGGCCCCACATTAACCAGGAAGACAACCAAAAGCCAAATTCAACAACACATTCAATGCAGTCAGACTTTTTGTCCCTCTGAGCTGGTATAGTCTCCAATTAACTACTGGCTTCATACTTGTTTTTAAGGCACTGTGATCCAGTGCACAGATACTCACAAAATTCAGTGTCAAGCTGAATATATTGCTTTCCTGACAACGAACCATTCTCAGATTTAATGTACACTTGTCTGATGACCTTGCAGGGGGATGAAAGAAGGGCTTGGGTTTTTCTCAGCTAACACACAGACAAATACAGCAGCAGCCTTGCTGGTGTTCTATGACAGCAGTCCTTGTTTTACAGATGAAGCTCAAAGACCTATAAATCTATGTAAGTAACAGGGATAAAGACCCTCAGTTCTCTTCTTTCACGCTCAGCATTTTCAAATCACTACCTCTGCTAAGGAGGAAAATCCTATAACAAGATGAATTCTGAAATGGGGGAGATAGGAAACACTTTGGTCTTAGAAAAAAAAATGGTTTTGATAGAAATCAGGGTATGTTGGATTCTTACTGATGCTAGTGCTGAATATTTTCCAGTTTTCAAAATATGTTTCAGTACCTATAATCTGTTGAGGTGACTCCTGAATGGCTCGCTATATACAAATATTATTCCAAATCCATAGAGGGATCTGGGCCCTGCTATCTAATCCTAGAAAATCAACAGTCATGAAAAGAAACAAAAACAAACAGCAGTGCACCTTAAGCTCAGACCCTTAGGCTGACACAAGAGGCCAAAATCTACACTGCAGGCTGGAACAAGCACTGTGTTGTTTTTCTCTGACAAGATCAAACACTGTCAAACATCTCTAGAAGGAGAAGAGGCAAGAAAAATCAATCAAAGAAACACTCTCTTAGCTTTTGCTGTAGGACTGAAATGCTTCTGAGGCACTTAGTGACCCTGTGTTAGCTGAGGTTCACCGATGAAACATGGGCAGCACTGGCAGGGTGCACAAATAAGTTTGGCCTTTCAGCTCTATTTTAGCCATCAACCTTTCATTTAGGCAGGGTTAAAAAGGACAAGAATTATGAAAGGGTAAAAATCACCACAGCCCACAGCTCATGAAATCCCAGACAAGGCCATGCATGGCTTATTGACTGATGGGGTCAGTATTACCCAGACCTCTTGAGATTTTACATTCCCTTTTCCAGTCTGTCCAGAGTCACACTCCTCTTATTCCAGGCCTCAGGAAAGCCTGGGAGGCAAGGAGGCATTGCCCTCTGATTTTGGTGTACAGTGTCTGGGACTGGCTATCAAGGGCTCCATAGCTTGAAGGCTCAGGAAACCCACAGGGAATTGTCTCCCACCTCTTCCCAAAACAGCCGTGGGCTGGCAGGAATCCCTGGCACTTGCCCTCAGCCAGCAGATGTCCCTCTTCTCTCAACGCAAACATCTCAAAACTCCTCTCTGCTCCGTGAAAATCACCCTTCCTCTCACTCCAGGCAGCCACAGCAAGGAGACCAGAGGAGTGACAGTGCCAAACCTCTTCCCTACCTGGCCAACCGCAGCGCTGATTTTTGCAGGACATCGCTGTGAAAATACTGGCACAAAGATAAAAGGGATCATCCTTCTGGCTTTCAAGTATTCCATCAGGAAAGCTGAGGTTCACACACTCCGTACTGGGAGCTGCCTGATGTGTCCAAACTGCTACCACACTGCTACCAGAGCTTCCTACCCTGGAGCGGCTTCTCCAGCCTTGGAGGGGCCTACTCTGAGAGGAGCTGGAAGAATCACTTTGGCTGCTTTTGGATGCAAACTAAGAGAAACACAGTGGAGCTTTGCACAGTGAAATCGACCTCCTGCCTATGGAGAACCAGGGTTAAAGTTGTAATTCCACAGTGGCATAGCCAAGAATGTACACGAAAAGGCAGAAAAGCACATGCAAAGCAGCAATAGTTAATTGCAGGCTGCGATATGAAGATTTCTCTAGAGAGCATGGCTTTACACACTGGGCACAGGTAAGCTGTGGTTGTATATTTAAGGCAGTGATGAGATATAAATGTTTATCACGTGGGCTAAGAGACATAAGCCATGTACTTCCACAGTGGGACACAGAGAACAGCAGAAGGCTTCTAGAGATCTGTTCAAGAGTGTTTTGCAGGTTTCTTTGAGAGCTTTGCTTTGAAACAAACCAAAGTTACTGGGAAACAGAACTTTACTGTAATATATTTGTGGAATATTCCCATGGGAATCTTCTGCTACCTTCTATTTTTCCTCCTAACAATATGATCTGGGCAAATGTTTAATAGCTTGTTTCAGGGGAAAAAAGTCAGGGACAATCAGGCTGGGCTGGATGGGTAACCTGGTCTAGCGGAAGGTGTCCCTGCCCATGGCAGGGGAGTTGGAACTGGATGGTCCTTAAGGTCCCTTCCAACCCAAACCATTCTGTGATTCTATTAAACAGAATTTTTTTCCTAAATCAAAAAGAGTTTGATTAGTAGAAAGACCAACAAAAGTGATTAACCTGATGTGCTTTGTCTTACCAAAACCATTTTAAACAAACTGAAAGAAAAAAAAAATTCTCACTCCAACTGAGAAGCTGAGAAGTTTAAGAATGTCAAAATGAAATGTTTTCAACCACAGCTGTCTCCCATGCCATGAGTATTGTTAGCTGTATGATAAAGCCTGCATTTACCTGTATGCTGTTTGTCGGTGTGTGAGTAATTAAGCATTTTAGCACGTTCTGTTCATTCTGGTGCCTCACAGGTTAAGCCACCAGTGTGTGAATCCCTGTCTCAGTAACACACCTATAGAATACATCTATTTTCTATCAAATTCAACTAAAAGTGTAAAACCAGTGTAAAAGGTTGCTCCACTCTCCTTCCCACCCTGTCTCCCCCGTGGCTGTTCCCATCCCAGACGCACTGCCAGAGGAATGGTGTGCATCACTTCCCAAAGCCACGTTATCTTAAACACTGCTGGGAGCTTTGCCTCTAAACGTGATTTTAACATTAAGGCTCTTCCTTGAATTGAATTAGGAGTGTTCACTGAACTCCTCTGCCAGCAGGGCACAGGGAACAGTACTTTCAAGCAGAAGGGCAAGATCTATGAGGTGGAGAGATGGTCCTTTCGAACAAAACAGCTGGAGCTGGGAAAGAACAACCATCAGGGCAAATTTACCCCTGATATGCACTAATAGTAAGTAATGTTAAAGACACTGACTCCTTAATGCATTGCCAGAGTGGATGAGGAAAGAAGATAGGAAGTCGAGATTTTGGGTCACTGAAGTACAGCAGCTTTATTGGACTAATGTCAGCTTTGGATAGGCAGCCCACATGCCAAGGGCTAAGGCCTCCTATCAGTACTACATCTCTCCTTCCCTAAGGAAATTCACCCCCAAATATTCACTGGCCTTTTCAAATGTCCTAGATGGAGGAAAACAGATTATCCAATTACTAGGGCACAGAAAGTCCATCTGGGAAGTAAAAAAGAAAAATACACACATACGCTCTCATCTCTAATGTGCGTGTGTGTGTGTTTTAATTTTAGCTCCTTATAATTTATATAGCTTGATTTAATCAGGATTCTAAACAGCAGGTTTTAAATTCCACCTTTTACAGTCACTCTCTACTACCACAGTGGAGCTGCTTTAGGAGTGGACCACGACAGCTGCTTGCAATCAGAGACAGAGTACACCCTATTTTGTGGCTGTTTTAAGAGTGGAAATGAAAACCAATTTCTCAGCTGAAAACACCAATAAAATTTAAGTAGATAGAATGTAAATACCAGAGTTGGAGCTTGGAGACAAGTGGAGAGATAATAAACACACTCTTGTTGTTGGAATAGCTATACTTGGAGCTCAGCAGTGCCTTGGCCAGCCCTGCAGAGCACCAGGGGCACATGGGGCTGTCCTGGGGCACAGGTGATGACAAATGACAATGGGCAGCCTGGGATGGGTCTGGAGGGGAGGGCTCAGCACTGCCCACAGCAGGCACCAGCCCACCTGCCACAGCTGGGGCACCCCCAGGGACTGTCCCACCATGCCACCCTGTGCCAGGGACTTGGCAGAACCTGCTTCCCACTGGTACCACTCCTTGCCTGGATAGGCTGAAGAAACCAGGAATTTCCACCCATTTTCTTTGTCATAGTTCCTCAGTCCCATGCTAACCCAGCCTTCAATGAGTGACAATTGCTTCTTTCCCAATTGTAAAATATCACCCACAGAAGCAGAACTTCTCTGGGCAGAAAGATTCTGAGGTTTTGTGTTTGAATCTGCCATTCAATTCCTTCATTTTAAAGTCTCCCAACCAGGTACAGACCAATCCTGAGCTCAGTTTATGTGAGGAAGGGACAGAAGATAGGGAAGGGACGGAGTAAGGCTTTGTTACTCATGGAAATGGGGGGAACAGCAGAAACCACAGGTTAATTACACCTACTTTACAACCCCCACACATATCAGGGGCAGTTTAAGCTTCAGTCATTGCCCCTTCTCCTCCTAACCCTTGCCTCAGTCGTTTCAAAGGAGGGGTTTATATTTGAACATGGATTAAATCAAGGCCTATTTTAAACTGCAGTTAGCAGCTGCACAGGTTCCCTAATGCCATGCAAAGGCTTGTTTCTTCTAGAGGGGATTTACTGTCCCACAAGAAAGATGCTTTCTCCTGAACAGAACAGGAAGAATCAAGCAGGAGCACTTTTATGTGCAGATAACTCCTAGAAAATTCTATTTTAACACCGAAGTACAGTAGCAAGTTGATGTATTTACCATATACCAAAGGTCAACACAGTACAGGCCAAATTCCCCAGCGAAGGCAACTGAGAAAGCTCTACATTGATTTTTTTGGCTTGATCTGCTTTATCCTCTCCCTCGTGCCTCAAACATATTGTATCAGATGAGGTGGATCATCACTGCTGACAGTTCTGGATACATATTTTGGTGGAAAGGCTCCCATATGCAGGACTCTTGACATCCATGGGCCTCTCAGAGCCTGCCCACTGCAGCATGACACACCATTTCTGTAAGGCTTGGCTGTTAATGAGCAGTAGATCTTTCCGACAGCATAATTAGCTCATCTCTTGTGACTGTCTGTGTAATGGGCCAACATTCTCACAAACCAATTAGTCTAATACAAGTTATTGAGATCTAAGGTGGCTGAGGAACTTAACTGCAGCTGTTTTCAGAATAAATCAGAGACACTGCTGGGTTAACTATAAAAGTGAATGCTGCCAACGTCTCCTTTGCTTTGCTTCTTTTTTCAAATGCTTTCAAAACATAACTCTGACACATAATTTCCCTTAAAGCCTGCTGAAAATACACACAGTAAAATCAATTTAGTGTACCCATGTAAGTTATACAAGTATTTCTTCTATAAAGGAGTTTACTCAGCGTTGCCAGTGTTTCCAAAGGTATGGATCCAAAGCAATGAAAAATAAACCAAGTCTGCCAAGGGATTTAGTGATGCTGCATTCAGCAAACAGTTTTAAAGGAGGGGATTTAGCAGGTGTGTGATATAGATCACTATTTAATATTTATCTCACAGGCAAAAGAGATTATAATCCTAAATACCCATAATACATACAATCAGAAAAGAAAAGCAAAGAGTGTGTTTTTAAAACCCCCTGAATGTCTGGATCTCAGCTAGCAGTGTACTATCAGCACTCTGATCAGGTTTCTCAGAGCAGTTTACAGCCGAGTACCAGGGCAGGTGGAGCCCAGAACTTGAACGTGAACTGCAATCTCAAGCTCTCAGGAAGGATGACGTGTAAAAAAGCACCATTGTTTCCTTAAGACTGTTCCATGTCAACGGGAAACAGAAAAGAACCTGGGTACACCAGGATCCCCGTAACTGCAGAGAATTTTCTTTCCTGCTTTTGTCTTTTCAAATAATACGAACCCCATGATACAATTAGGTTATCACCAAACAGAATTTTGGAGGGCTGAACTCCACCCACCAGGAAAATGGCAGTAATTGCACTTCCCTTCTGCATCCCTGTCACAGACCCACTGCACCATCATCATCTCGTCTGCTGAACCAGCCCCACACAGAGACACTGAGCAGCCCAGGGAATGCTCTGTCCTATATAATGGTCTCAGTGCCTAATTTTGATAGATCTCTCTGCATTCACAGGCTGATAAAATCACTATTTCCTCTCACCACGGCACACAGACACGTTACAGAATGCTCCACATAGATGTTTGCTGTCCTTTGGAAGAGTGAGGCAGCAGACACTAAACCAGGTATTTCAGTCAGCCACGCAGGCAGACTTCGGAAAAACAATTGAGCACTGCTGATGAGCTCTTCTTTTAACTCCCATACACTGTTTAATTGTCAAATACCTTGGCTATTTCTGTGTTTTCCGCTACCATGAAAGTGAAGCTGATGTTCACCAGATCTGTGCCACTGCAAACACACACTATCCGTCCTTCCAACTCATTTTCTGATTTTCCAACAGCCTCAAGTGCAGTTAGTATTTTGGGATCCTGTGAAACAGAACAAGTAACTTGTTACATTTGCAACACTTCTGTTATGCACTGCACTATAGTAAAAATGCATTTTCACCTCCTTATACATTTACACCTTTAAACCTTTGCCAGTCATCTTAAATGAGTGGTTTCACTTAGAAACATTGTGAGCAAACCCAAAAAAACAATATATTCTAACAGTTAGGAACATGATTGTGAGAGGCCATATTTTCAGCACGAAAAAGAAAAATTAATCACTCCAAGGACTGGAAACAGAGGAACAGTACTAATCTCTAAGTTAATTATTCCAATCTAGTTAAGTCCATAGTTCCTGAGAGTCATGATCTCTGTGACTTCTTGGCTGTTTCTTAGCGACATGTCACACAAGCTGTTGTCTCTGCTGCTGGAGATTTAATGGGCATATTTTTTTAAAGAGAGAGGGGAAGTCTGAAGCACATTGGTGTGGCGATGTCAGCACGTGGAACGTGGGATTGTCTGCACCACCACATCTCATGTCCCTTCTCTGTGGGGCAAAGATCTTGGTCTGTGGATTCCCAGGAAAATTTCTAAGAGATAGTTACCTACAGTCAACACAAAGCCACTTAACACGTGAAAGGGGAAATGCTGAGTTCACAACAAATCTTCTAAACTGATGGCCGGGAGGAGGGAGAGCCAGAATTCACTGCAGAAAATCCTGCATATTCCTTCTGAAGAATACTATTGAGCCTATTTCCAAAGTTTTGGGGTTCTCCAGAACTCCTAGCTACTTCTGCTGATACTCTTTAAAAAGGCAGGCTGTGCCCAGCTGCCCTCTCTGACCACCTAAATGCATAAAGAGGGATCCAAACCAAACTTTCCTCATTTTATATCAATGGAGCAAGAAGATAAAATAAACTCAAATGGAGGGGAACAAAATTTGGAAAATGAAACATTTTTTCCCCATATCCCTAAACCAAGTATCACAATACACTGTTACAAGATAATTAAAAACTCCTGGTATGTGCTCTTAACATCTGTTCAGCTTTCACTGCATCTTGAATCCTGTACTACATCAGAAGGACCAGATGACTGAACCTGCCCACTGCAATCACAGCAAATCACTTCAAAACTTCAAATTTTAGGCTACAACTGCAAAATAGAAGCTGTGTTACTGGTATTGTTTAAAGAAATGAATGTCATCCTGCATTTCACCTTTGGTTTGGATATTCTTTGTACAAATGAAGAGTTTAAAGTAACTATAGAGTACCTTTGGTACAGCTCCAAAACGAACACTGTTGATCAGGGAGCATTCTAATACCTGTCCCTCCTGAAATGACAAAAAGGGTGTAAGGTTCAAAGGTCTGTTGAGACATGGTTCCATTGGGAATTTCAGCAAAAATAAACAGTGAATTTTATTTGCAAACACTGGTAATAAACACTAAACAGTATATTTATCTTTAATATCAGGTAATTCCCTCTTAAATGCTTCACTTCTGTCAATTCTAAAAGAATAGGATGAAGACTAGTTTTGTAAATAAACTAACACAGTATTTTAGATCTTTAAAAACCAGAATATAAATCAAGTGCAATAATATACAAGATACATTCCTGACATAATTGTAATATACCTTTCCTTCACTTTTCCAGCTCAGAAAAAACCCAAATTCATCCACTTGGAAGAGACAGTTGCTTTCAAAGACAAAAGATTCCTATAGAAAAGAAAATACAGACCATTATTTTAGTCAGTTTGACAAATATCAATTATTTATCATTTGAAAATAAAGGACTGTTCTGTTTCTTCTTAAAGACTGTGCTGCAGAACTTGCTGTCCCCAAAAAACCAGAAACAAGGGAGGCAGGCTTCTAAAAAAGAGATCATTTTTAATGATTTGTCTTATTGTTGATGCTTGAGACACTGGAATGCACATAATTAATATCTTCCCACCTCACTGCAACTATGAGGTAGTTTTATTTCATAAAAGCAGTTATTCTTACCTAATAAAAAATCTTAATTAAACGGAACTTCAAAAAAATTGCTGAAAATTAAATGCCTTAAGGTGAAAAATATATAATTTGCCAGTGCCACCTTCGGGATCAAACAGCCACATTTCCTTTTAACATTCAGAATTTGGGAAGCACTTTTCTGTTGGACTATGGCAGTGCACATGCTGTGAGTGCTTTGCAGCCAGAGTATCTGACAAGCAGAGCTTGAAGGATATTGATTTGTAGAAGAAATCAGGAAAGAATGGCCTTCCAGAGAGACTAGGCAAGGCAAAAAATCAGATTAGCTGATTTTAAAAAGAAATTTCCTCCACACACCTCCAGCCTCAATTAGAGCATCATAAATTAAGCTAAAATGCAGGAAAACAGTGTGCAGAATCAATCACTTCTTCAAGAAAAAGAGGATCCAGAACTTCCTGACTTCCTTAATTGAAAACCGAGGAGCATTTGTGAGAAGAGTCCTCCGTGAGGAAACAAACCAGGCTCCCAACTGTGCCACAGAAAACCTGGAATAAACTGCAGCAACGCTTGGAGCAGGAGAGGATCATGGGATGGACAAACAGCCTTTTGCCCCACGGGGGCAAAGCAGGACCCCCTTTCTGTGGGGTTTTGGGGGCAGCCAATTCAGCTGCAAGGAGCAAGACCTCGGTGCCAGCTCCTCACCCCACGTGTGCCCAGGACTGTGGAGTCTCGCAGAGGTGCCTGCTGAGAACAGAACAAATTGTGCCTGACATTGTCCCTGTCACTACATCCACGGCGATATTGCCCAAGAGTCTCTGGTATCACACCGAATATTTGAGCACTCAAAACTCTCTCCTGTATCTGCCCATTCTCTCTTTCTCATTGAAAGTGCAAGAGAATAAGCACAGGCCGTGCCCCCTCACGTAGCTCCCCACAGGCTGTTTCTGGAGCAGAGTTTGCTGAAGGAAAATAAAGCTTTTCTGACCCGCCTTTCTAAGGAATTCCATGTCCACCAGTACCTACTTCATTTATCTGGCCACAAATCTGGAAATACAGGGTAAGCCAACTATCCCCATCTTGGCAGGCCTCGTGATAAAAGATACCTTTTACTTACATTTCAAAAGATAAGAAAATCCTAATATCCCTGAAGGCACTTACCTTCAACTTACAGCGATTTCCTGTTCAAACAAGATTAAAAATAGACTGATAAAATTATACTTACAAGCATATCAATGCTGAGTATAAGGTAAACTTCTCAGCATTTTATTTCAGCTGCCTGTGTAATATGCCCTGTTTTGCATTCCTTTAATAAATGTGGATTAAAGCATAGCTGAAAGCAGGATCATAGTAATCATATTTCAGATAGAGTGCAGATTGATTTTCTAAAGTAGATAAAACCACTCCAGATCTCAAATTATGCATTTGAATCAGAATATAAATGTTCTGTGTTCTCTTACTTTCCCTTGTAATAGGCAGGTTCTCAGTTGATATATTAAAAAAAAGCAATATTCTCCCTCCTTCCAGTTGATAGACAGTACCAAAAAAATGAAGGATTCACTTTGTTCAATAAAGTGCTTTATGAATCTGCAAAGATGAGAGTTTTATGCACGTTACAGATATTTTGATCCAATTCTCCTTTTCTCTTCCTCAGGGCTTATTTCAAATCAGAGGGATTAAATATATTTTAAAGCTATTTCTCTTAAAAGCAAAAAAAACCCTAAGCAATAAAGTGTGTTGGTATTGCCTCCCCACAGACATTTCTGGAGGTATTAACAGAAAAAATTAAAGTTTCTTTGTGTGCAATGAAAGCAAAATATGAAATATTCTAGAACTTCTGCATATTTAAAAAAGAATAGCAAATGAAAGGCAACTGGTCTCTTACCTCTTCGTATCTATCAAACACAGCTCCATCCTGCATAAAAGAGGGAACTGGCTTCTGCCAGTTAAATTCATAAGGCTTTGCCATGATTATGGAAGAAAAACCTGAAATGGAATAGAAAAGCACAGTTCAATTACTGTCCTTCAAAAGGAGTATTTCAAAGGCCAAGCAGGCAAAAAAGTGACTTTTAGCTTTTCCTTTCACACAGAAAATACTAAAAAGTCACAGCGCATTTCCAAATCAAGAGGTTTCCTCCTAGGAGTACTTTTGTTTCATATCTTCAAAATGACAAATACTAGTAAAATGTGTGTATGGACTTAATTATTTGAAAAACACTTGCACTGCAACTTCTAGAATACAATGAGGCTGGGATTAACCCAGCTCTAGGTGACAGAATACCACAACCTGTAATGCAGACAAGTGCTTCTTTTTTTGCTGGAAAATATCAGATGCTACAGAGACAGATTGTATTTTTTCCTAACATCCTAAGCTGTATGCTACCTAGGCAAAATACATGCTTTTGTTTCAAATTTCATTTATGTTTAATAAAGACCAGGGTATTTTCAGTCGTATTTTATCCATACCTCAAGATATGTATAATATATATGGCAAAAATCATAGGGAAAAATACTGTTTAGAGGTATAGGGTATTAAATAAAACTAGCTAGCTGTATTGTGCACTTCTACAAGAGAACAAATGTGAACAAAACTGTTAATTTAAAATAAAACACAGAAGTCATATTGCATGGACATTACAATAAAGACAGCAAATTATCCAGTATCCTTTCCACTGCCTTCCAGGTTACACTGCTTTACACCAGAAAAAGCCCCAATGAAATACTCTGACATACTAAAGTTCATTTCATCTGAAGCGATTGCTCCTGCTTCCTAAAGCCATCCAGGACACACAGTATCCTGATTATCCCTTTAAACACTGGAGCAGAAAGAGTGGGAATACCCTTGGCAGCAGCAAGGCAAGATAAGCCTGAGTGCTGGATGTCAGGAAATCATCCTGCGAGACGGAATATCGAGGGTGACGGCAGGACACGGCCACACCACTGAGCTCACCCTGTCCTGCTTGTCCCAGCCCTGCCCTGACAGCTGGTGATGTGCAGCTCTCCTGGCTGTCCCCAGAGGCAGCACACGGGTTAAGTGCAACCAGCTCGGCTCCGGATCCGCTGCAGCACAGGCACAAGGCCTGGCAAAATTTGTCCAAGTGAGAAAAACTCATGAAACTACATAAGACTCCAGGGAGAGCATGACAGCCTGGTCAATCCATGCAGACAGAAATGTCTTCCTTGACTGAATTTTAAACCCAGAATAAAAGCAAGTGCTTAAAAAAGTTCCAAAACTTTCTAAGTATCCCCCTTCTCTGTCTTGTTTTCATTCACATAAAACATCTTCTAACAAGAAAAAGAATGAGAACAAAAGAACTGTTCAAAGACTCTGTCCAACACTGTCTTTAAGAACAGTTATTTTGACAAACTTCCACTTGAAAAATAACCCTACTACTTAAAACATGCAAGGCACATTTTCATGTTAACCCATCTCCTGCCCTTTTTTGGTCATTGATACAGAAATATCAAAAATATATATCATATTTCCAAAGCCTTAGCAATAAGATAAATTAATTCATTCTCTATAACAATCAAAAATACAATTTGAAAGTTATATATACATGTCAACATTAAGTGTTCATTTTCATTGAAAACTGGATGAAAATTCAAAACAATAGATCTCTACTCTCTAATCTAAAAAAAAAAAGGCTAAATGATATTTAAACTATTCATCTGTACCTCTTTTCTCCCAATGAAGAGATGCTTTGAATAAAATAGGTCATCTATATCCAGTATCTTATTGAAAGCCCCTTTTTCTTTTTGTCAGTCCTGTGCATTTGGCCCTTGTCACTCTGTAAACAAGGAATAATATCTTATTCATGAGGATTATGAGATGTTTTGAGATCCTTTCAAGGGACGTGCCAAATTATTAATTTTTTTTTTGAAAACACTTATAATTCTCATGTCTCTTCCAGTTTAGATTAGCCTAGAGCTGCTTCTCCCTCATCTCTTGAGGGAAGGTGGATAACAGGACAGCCACCCCACTGCACGAGCATGATGGGGCCATGCTCTACACAGCTCATGGACTTCACACAGTAGCTCAGAATAATCACAAATTGCACACTTAGTGGTTGTTCTTGGGGCAAAGGACACTTAAAACATACACACCTGTAGTGAGAACCACTCCATTTTTATAGCACGGTGGCTGTTCCCCTTTCTATTTGAAAGTCTTTTATTATCAGAATGGTCTCAAGAAGAAAAGTTCCTTCAAATACAACAGGCTGTTCATGCAGCAATAAATGCTCCCATCCTTCTGGGAAAAGCTGACACATTCTGTGCTAAAACATCAGAAATGTGGTGGCACTTTTAAGGCCGTGAAGAATACTCCTCCACAGTCCCAAGCCTCTGTAAATGGCTTTTACTCTTCTATACTGGCACTGAAGCCCACACAAACCCAGATTCAAAAACCTACAAGTTCTTCAACTGCTCTGAACTCCCATGTAAGACACATCCTAATGCTTCCTCCAGCATCTGGCACTCTGAAACCTGGATGTAAAGAGTGCTTGAGCAGACACTTAACTCTCAGAAAGACTCATTACCTTAACACTACACACACGCACTTGGTTAGCTTGGCTGAGCTCACCATCCAGTCACAGCAATACAGCTCTGTAAAATCCCTCTTTCAGAGGGATCTAAAGAGGGATCAGAAGGGGTCTTCTCCTTATCGGGTACTCACACAGTCTGATGAACTTGTCACTTCATCGCTGAGACATTACATAGAAGGAGCTCCTCAGTTTCTGCGGCAATGTGCATTTTTCAAACCTTGCAGCCAGCCTGAGCCCTCTCCACTTTTCCAGCTGCCTTTCTGAACTCAGGGGTCTGGACCAGGACACAGTAACCCAGCACCACCCCCTGTCACAGGAACCAGGATTACAGCCTTTCATCTTATTTGCATAACCTCGCATTTAGCGGCAAGAAAACACGCCTGATTGCTCAGAACTCATCGAGCAATCAACTTCTGTCTCGGGGACTCAAGCTCGTCGTTATTTACCACCTTACCAATCCCTTCCCCAGCTCTTCTCTCGCAGGTCACTTCAGTTTACAGATGAACTGAGACAGATGAAGTGTGAGGGAAAGGCAGCTTGAGTACATGCAGCAAGGAGTTGGAGGAATTGTAACAAACAACATTTTTAAGCCGTATGCTTTGGCAGCTGTGCAGAAGGTGAAGAAAATTCTCTCTGCTTTTAGGAAAGCTCTTTTCAGTCTCTCACATTTCTTACACTCCTCTCAAAAATCCATTTTTTCTTAACACTTAGCTTTTAAGATCACAAAAAAAACCCCAAACAAACAAACAAAAAAAAAAAAAAAAACCACAAAAAACCACACACACACACACAAAAAAAACAAACCCAAAACAAAAAAAAGAAAAACCCAAAAAACCCCCCCCAATATATGCCCCTGTCACTCTTTGGACCCCTGTTAATCTTCATCAATTTTTTAGCAGTTCGAAGAGGGTGAGAAACAAAACCAATCCCAACCAGCAAACCCTAACAAACATGACATTCCAGCATTCATATGGTTGCAAATATATGCATGCATATATCCTCACTATGATGAGAGTCAAGAATTACTCTCTTTAGAGAAATTTAATAACAATGAAATGTGTGAAGATTCAACTGGGAGACACAGAGGATTAAGGAACTAAATTTAAAGGCAGCAAAATTTTAATTTGAAAACTTTTATACAGCCTTTAAAACCTGAAATCAAATCTTCTTACTGACTTAAGAGTTCTCAAAGTATAACAACTCTTCTGAATACATACCATTCACAAAAGCAGAAAGAACACTCATATAAATACACCTCTGCACTTAGTGACTACAAGAGAGAGGCAGGTGAAGAGCAGTAGTTGAATGACTTTTGAGGTGTCTCACTTTCTTTCAACACTGATTTATGCCTGAAGGCACGATTTAGATCACATGAAATTCACCTGGAGCACCCAAAGAGTGAGGACACAAAATTAACCATATCCAGAGGGGCATTAATTAACACAAAAGCCTTTCTCTTTTGTGAGCTTGGCTGTACTAAGCTAAATCTGGGGCGTGTGGACTATAAATCCTGGGTTTTTTCATTCTTTGACCAAAAGAAGGACAAGGTGTGGCTGAACAGGAGGAGGAAAGGATTCTGTTATTATGAAGGAGACAAATGTTTGGGGAAAGAGGTGATATTCTAAACTAATCCCCAGGGCTGGCTAGCATGATGGATAGGATACTCCTTGGATCCCATAAACATCCTGTCAATGTTGAGACACTGCTGGAAAGGACAGCAGAGTTCCTTTGAGCTGACCCCCCCAGTTTCAAACACAGAAACTCACAATTTCCGCAGTTTGCTTAGCCCCGAGGATCGTAACAGGACTTGTAAATTTTTTTTTTTTAGTAATTATTATTTTTGCCTCTGGAATGAATCCCTATTTGCTGAGTGAGAGGTGAGGAGGCTCCACACTCTGCGTTTGACATTTCACCACTTACCTCTTTGAATTACACCCCCTAAACTTGCCCCAGTTACTGTCTGTGTGGGTTTCAAGTGCAGCACCCACCCAACACTATGCTGAGTTTAGTAATCTTGCCCAGGAATATATGTTTTCCTAGAGATACAAGGAAGCAATTAAAAAACCCCAAAAAAGGAATCTATTTCCCATTCTTTCCCCCACCTTGAAGTACATATAACCTTCACCACCACTCTTGTTTGGTGAAAAAGATTCTTCACAACAAAGACAACCAGATCTGGATCAGCAGATTTCTCTAATTTTGGGGGGTTTTTTAAATGGAGTTCCTCCCAGTCCAGCAAGTCTACCTGCAGAGGTGTGGACTAGAGTGAAAATCCAGCTGTCCCTGACTAAACAGGCAGTGCAGCATGGAAATTCTTACAAAAATGCCCCTTTCATTTTTTAATGAGGCTTTGAAGTACTTTCATATTCAAATACTATAATCCTTTCTAGAAACTTGAAGAAAAGTCTGATCTTCATGTATTTACTCCTCAATGTCAAATTCATTTAGTCATAAACGTACTGACATTAACACAAGCAAAACGCAGAGACAGGGTATTTTTTAAACACGAAACCTTGGTTTCAACACTAGAATTTAAAATTCAGACAAAGTTTTAAGACAATAAAAGCCACTATAGTGTGAATCCTATTTAAAAAGTAACAGGGAGACGCACACTGCTGAATTTGTGCAGTGCCCACACTATACTATAAAACAGTTCCAAGATCTCACAGCTCTCCAGGCTCTTCCACAGTCAAATTTTGCTGGTTTGTTGGTTTTTTCCGCTTTTTAAAAGAGTAATTTTTCAGCAGGCTATTTTTAAACGCATTATTCCCACAGCTAATGCAAGCAACTTAAAACAATTCTCCCCAAAACAAGGTCCAGGAACAACAACAGACATCCAACAGGCGCCTGAGCATGCATCGTCTAGCACCGGTCTCAATTTCCAGTTTGTCTCATTTTCCATTTCGTTTTAATTGCTGGAATGCACTGGCACGCAGGGGCAGCTGAGGGCTTGCACCACAACAAGAAGGGGCCTGTTCTAAACTGATCTTTTGAGCATTTCCCCCAGTTCAGTGAGGCTGCCCAGTGCAGGGCTCAAAAATGAGTGTTCCTGCTCCTGGTCCTGCCTTCAGGTCCCAACTGTGCCTCAGTCACCACCTCTGAGGACAGCCTGTTTCTAACCAGTAGAATTCCTAGGATAAGACACAGGAATCAAACAACACCCCCCAGCTTCCTCCTTCTTTTTTTTTTTTGGTCCTAATGGCTTCCTTGTTTATTCATATCTAGAGTTTTCCCCAGCCTTCCTATTTGTTTGAAAACTCTCATTTTTTGACATAAGTGCTTACCACCCATCCTTTTTGGGAGAGAACATTTGCCTTTAGGAGAAGTGAATGGTGTGTAAAGAGACATGCTGGTTTTGTAAATAAACTTATTCTGGTATATTTGCAACAAGACTATGTTCTGACAGAAATACACTTAAATCAAGCCATTATGGAAAGCTTCTCAGATGATTCACTGAGGTCTAATTCCTCACAAACTTCTAAATTACAGATACTTATAGTCCCAAGAAAGCAAATTATTTCTCTGCTCAGCAGCAATAAAGAGCCACTGGAGCAGAGTTTCCCTTTTGAATTGATCCAAATGGATCACCAAAGCCATCTGGACTCGTCACACAGTGTTGATAGGATTGGGATTGGTCCTCGTGTGCCACCACTGTAAACCAACTTTATTAGTTTCACTTGCTGACTAAAATGAGCCTTCAGATAGATGCCACTTGAAATGCCTGGAAAAACAAAAAGTAACTCTGCTATTTCAACACCAAAGTGTTCAAAAACAAGGTAAAATTTTACTCATTCTCAAAGAAACTCCTAAAGCAATAAGAGAATCTATACATATTCCCAGTAAAAAAGTATGATTTGGATAGTGAGCCACAATGCAGAGCTATCGTAACTGGAAGTTACTAAAAACTGTTTATTTTTTATTTAAAAATAATGAACCATACATACAAAACTACAAGCTTCACTGAATAAGAAAGTTGTTTTTACTTTTCTTTCCTTCTGGTGATTGAAAACTTGGTGTTCACATTCTTGATTTTATAACAGCAAAGGTGAAAGTCAAAGGGAAAGGCACAGATCTTCCCAAGGGATTATTTCAGTAGGGAAAATGCTCATAATGCTGTGAATTGTACAAAGGATTTAGCAATCTGACTCATCAAAAGACCGTAAATGACCATTGATTTTCATTTACACTTATTATTCAGGATGGATCTAACAGTAACATTTTGCTTTTGATCTGCCAAGTGAACTTCATTGCATAATGTCAGCATGTGATGAGGAACCATTCCCTCGAACTTCCCCTGGTTTGTCTCATTCCAGTAATAAACACTACCCATATAAAACATTAGGTTGTCTAAAAATGTGGAAGATGCTACGTTTTTATCTTTAGTCAAGCAGAAGCATTAGAGGTGTACAAGATTTATTTAGTATAATGTCAAGTGTCCCATTTCCTGGAAGCCGTCTCATCCCCAGGTAGCAATAGAGAGCAAATTGGGCTTTGATGAAAACAATGGTTTGTGTAATCGTTGCCAAGATCCTTTCTGGATTGCTATAGCATGTGATAGATGTATACAATGTATCTGGATTTAACCAGCAGTGACTTTTATTAAGTTTAATTACTTCACTCCCTGGCTTTCAATAGAAGGCAGTGTTAAAACAAAGGTTACTGCATGGAATAATAAAATAAAACAAACAAACCAAACAACCAACACGTAGCATTTGCAAAACATCTCAAGTATTTTCTGATTTACTGAAGCCCAGACTCTCTCTTTACAGTTTTGCAAACTCTGACACCTTATATCATTATAGCAAGGAATCCCAAAGGAATGGGATTCGCCAGATTTATGAAAAAACCAAGTTTTCAGTATGATCTTTGGGCAATTAATACCATACTTAATTTCTGCTGTTGTTTAATCTGCTGCTGACAGGTAACACGTCTTAAGTCAGTGAGCAGTGTTGCTCACTTTTAGGTGCACCTGTACAAAGTATTTGTGCAAAGTATTTGAATTAAAATCATGGGCGATTTTGATATTTAGAACTTGAGTTTCTTCTTTTTAGCTTCATTCTGGAGTTTTTTACTCTGAAAGATCTCAAGCAGAAGTGGTTTCTGTACTTTAATGTGATAGGAAGACATAAATAAATGTTTGAGATTAAAATTCTAGGAAGAGTTCAGGTGGGAGTACAGACAAACAGCAAACAACCTTAAGTGAGCATCACGCCTGTTACAAATGCAAGGGTTCAGGGATCCAAGGACATAAAACAACTGCAAGATTCTAAGACCAAATTATTAACTACAAATACCACGAAAACAAACTTCCAAACTACATTAATATCAGCAGTCTTTCCTTTTGAAGTGCAAGGAAAAGTTTTGGAAAGAACACAATGTAGTACCTCAAACAAAAATAAAACAAACTACAACTATCAGCTGCTCTGTGAACACATCCTGAGGACACAGTTGTCTGTTTCCAAACACTGACACAGACTTTGTATTAATAAAATGCAATGAAAGGTCAAGATCATATTTTTGTAATAACTTCTAAATCCCTGCGTGTTTGAAATAATCCCTCCTATAGTCAGGTAGTTTAGTTCAAACCAAACTTTATTAAAGTTTGGACGTGATTTATTAGGATCTTTTTCAAAATATACAGATATATTAAAAACTAATAAGCTGTGAGGAACAGAGAAGTTACTTTAAAATCTAAAATTAGGAAAGTGACATTATAATTTGCTGGTTTTCTGGATGATTTCTGAGAAAACAAGAGTGACCCACACTGCTGGTTTAAAATTTCAGACAAAGCTAAGGTGATCTTTGGCAATTGTTCCAGCAGTCTAAAATGCATTAATATCAAAAAGCTGCGTTCGTTATTTGACAGCTGGCAGTGTGTTAAAAGTAGGTATTTGTTGGAAGTTTAAACTAATTACAAGTTTCTTGGTACCCTGGATAAAGCCTGTGAACTACAGCCACCATGGAAATGCACGGGGCGTTTATACTTTCACGACTGTCATTGTGCAGTTTAACCCATGACATTGGTAAGAAGATTTTGGTATCAAAATCTTCATTACACCAGAAGATGTAAGGCTGCCATCTCAGCACCCACCTTCCACCCTAGAGACAGAGGGTTTTGCATTCCCTTCTTTAAACTGGAGAAGATGATATGGAATGAAAAGCAAGAAATGTGGACCTGGCATCTGCACTTGATCAGGGCATTCCTTCCTTCCTCACACCCAACAGCCTGTTTGTTTTCATCTCCCTTTATCATCACCCCTGAATCACATCTCAAAGGTAGGGGAATGCAGGCTGGGCATTATCAGCTGGTTGGAATGGAAATTGTCTACCATCCTTCTGCCCAGGCCAGCAATAAACCCAAACCCTAGGTAGGAGAGATTCCTAGGTGCAGCTTTTTGTTCCTGCTCAGTTTTGTGACAGACCCAGGCTCAAGAAAGCACAGCAGCAGAGCTGTGAGCTGCCCTTGCTGAAGTGTGGCTGGAGCAGACTGCAGCTCCCCATGGAGATTTTAGTTGGCTGGTTTCATTTTATTTTTCTGCCAAGATTTCAAGTTCACATCACAGAAAAAAATCTCCCAGCCAGTACCAGGAAAAGAAACTATATGGGGCTCACAGTGTGCACTTCAACACTCCTGTGCAAAAAGCAGATCTGGGAATCAGAATGACATTTAATGGATGGGGAAAAATAATAATAACTGTCTGGCCTTAACACTGTTGCAGAGGTTCAACTTGTCTGTTTTCCTCAGCCTCAGTCACTCTGCCTTTTGTATGCAAAACCAACACTCATCATCAATTGCTCAGGAAAAACACATCCCTTTGGGGTAGGTAGGAGTCAAGGGATCCAGGCTGCAGTTGGTGGTGAGCCAGACAGCTCTGGAGTTCTGGATGGACATTTTGCCATTTCCTATTTCCCTTTTCCTCCCTCCAAAGCATGAGGCTAGCAAGACTTGTTTTAATTACAGACTTAGTGATGCTAAGTACACCTTTCACCACCAATAACACCCAGTGCTAACTCATTAACAAACTGGGCATTTTGCTGAAGATGAGATTGCCCCGGTTCTAAACACAGTGTATCACAACGAGGCAAGGCTGAAAATAAACTGCTGCCTATCATTTGGAAATCCAGAAGCCCTCTTTCCAGCAGGACAAATATGGACAGCCATGCTGGAGATACACCGGGTTATCACTTATTTATAGCTTTAATTTTGTAGAGAAGCAAGAGGAAAAGCAACTGGTTCTGAACTTTTAGTTATTATTCCTTCATTATGGTAGTTAAGTGGCAGAGTAAGCATTTCTTGTCAATTTGTTTCAGCCACATTTCTTTTTATGGTTGTTGTGCCACTGCCCAGAAGCTCTGAAAACAATAAAAAATATTGTGCAGATAACGTGGGCAAGGATAAACAAAAAATATCCCCAATCCTTTAGCTGGTAAGCTCATAGTTAACCACAAGCAGAAAACTGGAATGCATAAAACATGGCAACACAGTCTCTTTCACTAATCCCTGCCTCAGAGAACCCGTGCAATCTGCATATTCATTCCTACTAATCAAATATTAAAACAACTCTCTTGACATTGTGCTCTGTTTCCTGTCACAGCAGTCGCTATCGAACTGACAGCTGTTGTCTCTTTTGGGTAAAGGGAGGCTGCTCAGAACTTTATCTGATAAAACAGTTTTGAGTGCTAACGTAGTCATTATTGAGGCATTCTGCTGTTTACATTACTTGAGAACAGCACCCCTAAAATGTCACTCTGAACATTAATGTACGGCTTGTTTAAGAAATGGGGTAAAACCAGGCATGTCAGCTATTAAAGGGAGAGGTGGGAGAGTGCCCCAAGCCACCAGCCTCTCCAAATCTTCCTGCTGGATGCATTTTGGCTTGTTCAACTATTCATAATATATATGTATGAAATTTCTGAAGGAAAGGCATCTTAATTTCTGATTGCTCCAAGTGGATGATTTGACACAGTATTCCTAAGCGGATAAAAATAAAAGTGTTGGTATGTAACCTATTTGTGCAGTATGGAGACAGGAAGGAGAGCCAGGCTGCCAGTCAGGAGCACTGGTATGGCCCACTGGCCCTCACAGCCCATTTGGAACACTTCTTTGACAGCTCCCAGTAAACAGCAGGATTTACTGCATGCTGAGAACCTCCATTTATTCAGATTTTTCTGGACCAACTGGCGACGCCAGAGCCAGGGGACTCACTTTCTCTGAATTCCTAACTTTGAGATGTAATTTCAGTGTCAAGCAGCAGGAAAGAAGGGGAGCTGATACCCCTCTGAGCTCCTCCTCATCGGTTCTTTCCTGTCGCCTGCTGCTGTGACCTCCACTTCTGCTGAGGAGGAAAGGGACACATGTAGCACAAGCAGAGGATACCCTTGCCCTCACAGGTACATGTGGAACACACTTACGTAGGCAGGGAGATGAGCATCTCCTCTCTCCCTGGGAAGGTGAGACCATGCACATGAGGGAGGACATTCCTGACTCCAGACAACCATCAGAGCAGAAAGAAGTGAAACAGATGTGTGGGGAATAGCACAAGAATTGAACAGAGGAGAAAGGAACCAACAACAGGAAAAGATACAGGAAGCAAGGATGGGGTGTCTGGCACTGATGTGGGCTACGACAGCATGACTAAGTGCCCAGGCAGACCAACACAGCTAAAATTAAAAGGGAAGATGGCCACATTTTCACCATGCTAGGAAAGAACAGCAGAGAGTTTGGGAAATTATTTGGGATAGCACAGGCAAGGCTATTTTTAGAGATTATTCCAAGTGTGAAGCTGGGTTACTGCAATATGGCTGGAAAGGAAGGAACTGGGTGGAATATACATTAAGAAAGACCAACAAAACAAATCGCTGGTGTCTGTGTGTGGGGGTGAAAAAGAAAGAAGTGGCAAGAACACTGCCAACATCCCAGGCAAGATCAGAGGGGGGTCATTTCTTGTGGCAGCTCAGGAGTGGGGATGGCCGGGCTCCTGGAGGTGAGAAGTTCGGTATTGCCCCATGCTGCAGACAGACCAAGGGATGAATGGGGAAGAAGCCTGGAAAGGTGGAAGAACTGATTCTAGACACGAGGGTGGAGGTCAAAGAAAGAGCAGTCTGTTTGCAAGCCATCAAATGCAGTGGGAATCAACAGATGCAACCGGTTGCATCATAAAAATTGATAAAGGGACCCTCGCAGAGAAAGGAAATGTTTTGCCATTTGCACTGGCTGGATGAACTGAAGTGTTCTCAACTGGTGCTTAACTACAGCTGCCACCATCCACTCTGGCCTCCTACAGCTCAGTAACAAGTGGCACACCCGCTCAGGAAAGGCAGGGCCCATCAAAATAAAGAGCAGTATCACACCCAAAGCACAGCAGACCCCACGGAAAATGAAGGTAACATTTTTACATGTCTAAAACCAGCTTTGTCTTCATCACTGTTAAGCATTTCCAGCATAATAATTACCACTGCAAACAATAAAAACTTGAGCCCAGCAGGCTTTTCCCATAAGAAAACTGGTCAGCTAGTTCAGACTGCTTTTTTTCCTGTCACATACCTATTAAATGCTTCAGACTGTTTAATGTGATAAAAATGTCTAGACTGGTTTTTGACTGAAAGCTTAAGGAAGAGCGTTCTTTGCCCTTGGCTAGCAAACCCCTTGTAAGCACAATAAAGTGAACGCTGTCCTTCTGCAGCCCAGACTTTCTGCATACATCCAATAAATCCATTGCAAGCAACTTCAAAAATCCTGAGATTTGAGAGACCAGCCCAGTCAAATTTGAAGGATATAGGTACAATATAGTACATATGTAAATACAGTGTTTCTTTGCAAGGAAAAATTTGCAGTTTATAATCAAAGTACAGGCATTGCTGAGAAGAAGATGACAGCACCTCTCACAGCCCAATTAATAACCCCACCCCCCAAAAAAAACCCCAAAAATGCTCTGCTGAAATTGATGACGAGTAAAACACTTTGCTGAAGCAGGCCGTAGAGTTTAGGCAAGGAATCCCAATGGGCACATTAGAAAAAGCATTGCCACATGTGAATCAGTGCATTCAGTGCTTTGCGGTCCCGAGCTGCCCTCAGTCTCCAGCAGCTGTTTGTTTTTGTATAACAAAACTTCTAACATAATTACAATCACTCTAAACTTAGATGCGAGTACACAGTTTATACTAAAAATACCTCTGGCAGTGAAATTACCCAGCTCAACTGGTCCACACCCTCCAGCCCTTTCTTTTTAGGGGCTCTAAATCTGCATCTGTGGAGTGGGGTTGTGGTCAAGGGACAGGTGCATCTGATTCTTGTCAGCACGTGTGACTTGCATGCTGGAAAATCAGCTGCATACCATGGAAAAAACCTGAGAAGAAACACTGTCCCTGGACACCACTCATCGTGGCCAACTCCCGTAGGAAATAAAACTTGCCAAAAGAATTAATGGACAACGTGATGTGACAGGAACATCACTCTGGCCCGGTCGCAACTGGATTGTCAAATCATGTATCAAAAGTCCCACTTCCATCTTCCTGTACCCTATTTGTTCCCAAAGCAGTCCTAACATCCTGAGGATAACTTTTTGTTTAAAATGCTCTTAATCTCCCTCGAAGACCCTAATTAGCTCTTGTTCTCTGTGATTGGACCATAAAGTGCACTGCCAATCAAAGGAGTCGAAAAAGAAACAACTGACCACACTCTGCAGGAAAAAAACTCAGGGCTTGGGGATATCTGTGGGAAGGTTGTTTCAGGGGAGGAAAATGGCAGTTTTTCCACATCAAAAAACTGTGGGCAAAAGGATTTGTACAGTACAGGTATGGACCCACCACTGAGCATTTCTGGATTCCATTCTCCTTAAGATACCATTTTTCCTGAGCAAGTCAGACTACTTCCCTCTGTTAAAAGCAAGAATGTGGTTTTTCAGCATCACCAGGGAAGGTGATTTTATTGGGTTTGGAGCACTTGGATACTATACAACTACACTATACAGTGGAGAACAGACCAAGCAAGATGTCAATGTCTAAAATGAATCTTCTGTGAAATAACTACGTGTACAAACTGAAAGCTTGCACCAGGGACGTTGCATGCTGTGGGTTTGTTGTTTGCTTGCTGTCTTAAATATTAATATAGAGTTTAGATCACTAAATCTTTCCTTTTGTCAGCACACTCTCCTGCAATCTCAGTTTTTGTGCAGTCCTCATCCATGTCAGAGGGTGCTTTGCACAGTCATGGCATGGCTGAATTCAATCCCTTCTTTGCTCCATATATGCTTGCGTTCTTTGGGCATCTGAGTGAAATGGCACATGGAGGGAAAAGGGACTAGGCCCAGCTGGTGTTTCTCTGGGAAGACCCTAGCCATCCCCAGGAACACTCAGAGTGGTCTGCAAGTTTTTTAAGCCAAGCAGCTGGCAGCAGCCTCCTGAAGGCAGGCAACCAGGCTGTGCTTACTGAGATACCAGGTTGTTGGCAAAGCTTTTTTGGATGGAAGATAAAAGCAGCACAGGGAAGGGAGAGGCTACTGCTTCTCCTGAAACAGAAGTGGCTGGCACGAAAACAGAAATACCAGATTTCATAGTTACAGCTTTCCTTTCCTAGGCTGTATTTCTACTGTTTTCTCTAAAATCTCAATAGTGTGGCCTCATTAAGGGTTAATCAGTAATACTGTTCATTGCTGTATGCAAACTACCATGCATAAAGATCTGCGTGTGAGAAAGTGTGAACTAACTGAGCCCACCCCGAGTGTTCTTGATTAACCACACTAAGGGCACAGATTAGCCCTGAAAGCAGGCAGGGTAGTGGACACCAGTGTCCCCATGTTAAGCATTACCAGTGTGTGCTGGAGACAACCCCTTAGCAGGGGCAACCAGAGTAAGCTCCCCACAGGAACCCCAGGCAAACGCAGCACACAGCTGCTTGCTCAGAGTGCCAGCAAAAACTGAGCCCCTTCAGAGCCATCACGGGTGAGAAAAGGAGCCAATCCAACTCTCTCTCACTGAAAAGCGCAGTCCTAACCTCTTGCTTCTGCTTCCTTTGTGATGATCCCATTCTTGCTAGCCTGAGTGATCCCATCTCAGCCAGGTCACAGCTGTACACTGGTGGGAAGCCCTTGTTATTTTCTGCTGCTGTCCTGCAGTGACCAGGTCACACAGGAGTCACGTCATGATCAGCACAAAGGACAGACTGGCAGCACAGACAGAAGCAAGAGCAGCGAATTTTAGGTGGCAGCAAATTGCATCTCACACACGCTACCGGGAAAGACCATTGGGATTTTGAGAACTGGATGACCTTGAGTATAATTTCTCTCAGCTGTGATACTCCGCAGCCCATTTTCCCAGGACTGTTGGTCTAATCTCCCAATCCTAGAGCACATTTGCCACTTCTTAAATTTTACAACATACTGAAAACTTGGCTTTAAGACCTGGTTACAAAGCCAGTCAGGATCTTGTTTAATGTAATGTTAAATAGCAAACCCACAGCCAACAGCTACCATAGCTGGTAAGCTGAAACATTTCCAAGAGCCTATTTATTTCTTTATTAATAAATCCCATGATTTATTAATAAATTGAACACGAAGAAACAGCAGAGCTACGAAGCAGAACAAAGATGGAAAAAAATTCTTAGTTTGTTTTTGAAGCTGTGGTTAAACAACCACCTGATCTTAAAGTTCAGGATGGCAATACTTGAAAATCAGGTTGAATACAAGATCCTGCAGGTGCTGGATGTGATAATCAGGGAAACCACACTTTTCATTACAAATCCAAATTCACACACAAGATAAGGAGGACTAAGTTACTCAGGCAAACCTATCACTGTGGCAGAACTATCAGATCTAGGAAACAAAGGCTGCTCTTTCAAGCTGTGTAACGGACAGTACTCCATTACAATTAAAGAAATCAAACTTCCTTTTGCTTTCAGACCCGGTCCTGACAGGCACAAGATAACATTATCTCTGTCCAAACCTGCCTTCCTCAGTTGTGGCTGTGTTTTGGAGCAGAAGTACAAAACCAGGAAAGAAACCAGGTTGATACACCGAGATAAAAACTACCTGATGCAAAGCTAACAAAGAGGCACAGCTGTAAATATGAGCTCCAGACATGCTCCCTGAACCCCTCTGACTGCCATGTGCCACAAACTGAAGTTGAGTTCCATCAGGCAATTCCTTCAGCAATACTACACTGCAGAGCAAAGCCACCCACTCTGCAATCATCCCTGCAGCTGGAATCAAGGCATGCCCCCATAGACCTGTTTTACCAGTGTAGTCAATATTGTTTACAAAAACATTCTTAAAAAATCATGTGCTACATCTTTAACATTTCAGTCAATGTTTTGAACAAGAAAACAAAACAAAACAAAAAAAAGTGTAAAACCTAAGGGGGTTTTTGTTTGGTTTGTTTTATGTACATGGGTATTAAGAGACATCCCATCCCTGCATCAAGAGTACGCTCTCTTCTTGGAGAATGTGATGCCTCAATCCACCATTCTGTTCACACACAGAAATCCTCTGGCATGAATTAAGTGATGTTTCCAGCTGGAATGAGGCAGTCCCTGAGTGCCAACACTAGTCAAAGACCAGGTGTACGTGAGACATGAGCTGGTAGCAGGGAAACAGCAGCTCAGGAATGTTTTACTCAAGCCTTCAGCGGGCACATTTACGCCGTGCAGATGTGTGACTGAGCTCCGAGCTGGCTGTGCTTTACCCACTTTCTGGGGTGTCGGAACCACCTCACTCTGCCGGCTGATTTAGTCAGCTCCTCAGCCACACACAGCTCCCTGTTACTACAGCTAAGCAGCTTCCAGCTCATTTATAGTGCTTGCCAGGGATCCTGGGAATTTCTACCCGTTAGGGTATGTAGGGCAGCCATACCTTCAGCTGCAACACTTGTGTGAACGCTGCTTCGCAGTGCATTTACAGCCACCCCAAACAGGTTGGCTGAAAGCCTTAAAAGATCACAAAGCAATCAGAGATGATTTTAGACTGCAGCAGTGTTCTCCAAGACTCTCCAGTAACATTTGTATTTGTTCAGAAGAACAGCCTGCAGATACTGAAACCTCCATAAATCACTGTACGAGCTGTGTTGCCCTAATACTGATTACGTGTTGTGCAAATGAGTACCTGCTCCAGTGTAACATAGCAAGGCACTGAAAACAGCTCTCTAATAGATTTCTATCTCCCAGCTATGAGCTCCTCTGAGCAGGTGCACTGAAAGGTAAGATTACTACAGCCAAAGCATGGGTGAAATCTGAACCCCAGGTTTCTACTCCAGCCTTTCAAATTAAAAGTTATCTTCAATAAATCCATTGTTTAAGGATTAAGTTGAAACTGAAACTCAGGGAAATGAAGCAAATTGAACCAGGCAAGATGGGCATTTTTTCCCACTGGCTCTGACCTGTGCTCAGCTTACACACCACTGCTTAGGATGGACCCAAGAGAACCCCACAAGCATTTGCAAGAATTTGCAAGCATTTGCAAGCAATGCTTGGCACCAAACAATCCATTGGCTGGACTCAAGTGACCCATCTCAAGAACACCTTGAATGGCATGTCAAACCTATTTTGTTCTTACTCTGTAAAAGACATAAGCAAACAATGATAAATGGTGACAGGGAACATACAGAGATGACATAAAACTGCTCTGTCACATTCAGGGAAGAGCCCAGTGCCTCTGTTGTAAACAGTGGGACAGAGAGGTGGAATGGTAATGGTGGGACACCTGGGAGATGCAAAGGATGCCAGTTCCAGGCCTTCTGCTGGCAGAGGATTAGCCAGTATCACCTTGAGATACCTTTCTCACCATGAGACACACGGGTTCATCACAATTCTCACAACTTTTTCTGTTTCTTCCAAAGCCCTTGACAGCCCATGGTTAAACAAGAATCTTTGCATCCATCTTCCACACAGAATCACAGAATCAATTCCGTTGGAAAAGATCTCTGGGATTACCAAGTCCAACTTCTGACTGAACACCATTGTGTCAACCAGACCATGGCACCGAGTGCCACATCCAATCTGCAATTAAACACCTCCAGGGACAGTGTCTCCATCACCTCCCTGGACAGCTCATTCCAATGTCTACTCATTCTTTCTGTGCAGAAATTTCTCCACATGTGCAACCTGGACCTCCCCTGCCGCAGCTTGAGACACACGAATAAAACTCAGAAATGTGACTCAGTGGTCTCTGAAACATCATTAAGATCAGAGACAAATAACTGAATGCAAACACACAATATTCACTTGCTCCTTTTGGATAATCCTTGGGCAGTCAGTGTGCACAGTTTCAGGGAGCCCTGGCTGCAGGAAGGGTTTGAAGCTGTAGCAGGAGCAGACATTTCTCATTAGTGTCCTGTACTCGGAGGCACCTTACATGTCTCAAGAGATACAAACCATCTGAATCACCAGCAGAATTGTGTCTTATTCATCTTCTGCTGGAGAAGGAGGAAAAAAAAAGGTGCTTGACAAACGTTTGACATGGCTGCAGAATGAATCCCACAGAAGACAGTTTATAGGTTAGAAAAGAAAAATTATTTTTTAAAAAATAGAGATCTAATCAGGACAGAGGGATGCTGGATCCAGAATCACTAACCTGGGGAATCTTTAGGGTAAGATTAGCCAGTGTCATTTGTCTGGCTGTGAGCATTTTGCTCAGCTCCTAATTATACAGCATTTCTAAAGGTCTCTGCATGGTTTCAATATAAATACTTTAAAAATAGCATTCTGATGCTGAACCCAAATATGACAAGCAAGCAATTTTAAAAGATGACAGAAACTACAAACCCAGTGGACATACATCCTGATGAAGAACCAGGTGACCTGGTCCAACTTTTGATCTTCCTTTCAGGGCAGTCCCACTTGCTTAATGAATTAGGATTTATGTTTATTAGCAAACCTTTCTAAATTGCATTGCCTGTTTTGTGTAGGATGAATGCAATAGAATGTTACCTCAAAACGTAGATTCAATTTCTGCTAAATACAACCTTGGGGGCTCTTTTCTTGCACATAACCAGTAGTCAAGAGCATGCAACAGGTACAGATATTGCTAATAGCAATATTAACCACCTAAATAGGCAGAAAACCAGCAGAACAGTGAGGGGTACAGGTGGAATTACCTGAAAGTGAGAATACTTAAGGAAGGTTTCTGTGCATTGTGCACTACATCCGAACACAAAGCAGGGAGAAAAATTAAAACCAACTTGTTTCATTTCCTACTCCTGTATAACAAACGTAGCATTCTTCTGCTTCATTGCAATACAGAGTGACAAAATCTGTGCCTAATGTTTTTTGTTGAAAAAACACCGAATTGATTTCTGATGGGCAGACAATAGCAGAAAGGGGTAAAGCAAAAAAAAGAACAAAGCCCAAAACTAAACTGAAGAGAAAACATTAGACAGCGTTAATGACTTCAAAGACACTTTCTCCACCAAAATCTTATAATAAATGGTACAATTTTCCCTTTTTCACAGACCGCTAATCTTATTTTTCTTTAATATATGCTGACATAGAGCTAATCAGCCTCTTGAAATTAAAATTTTGTATACATGTGGAGGGACCAATGATCTTGACTTAATTTTGTACACATCTGGAGGGACCAATGATCTTGACTTAAAAGAGCACTGTTTGATATTTTCACCTTAATTTCCAGCATCTTGTATATACATTCAACTATTCTTTTTAAAAAAACAAATATGAAGAGGTACAAGGGGAAAATTCCTCTTTACATCTCTTTGGGATCAGAAAATCAAATTCTAGTACAGCAATACACTTGGCTGTACACAGGATCATTTATCAGATGGTTGGAAAGCTCCCCAGAAAAACAGACCCCTCTCACAGACAAGAAAAAGCCTATGAATGACAGAAAACAGAGATGACCTAAGAGAATAATTGCATTTCTCACTCTCCAGATGAGCAGTGGTATTAATTTTATATATCAAAGGTCAATTTTCACCAGAACATCTAATCTGTCACGGCACAACAACTACATTTGTGCTTTAACATCCTCACTGGGTGGGATGGGATAAGTTTGCTCAGCCAGATGGACACAGCTACTCCACATCCAGGGTTGAAAGCCACGGACACTCCACAGGAGCAGGGGGATATAATGATAAAACGTTCAGTGATGTGGCCAGAAACACCTGTGAGACTCAGCTAACTCACACCCTTCTGTGAACTCCAGAGAACCATTTAAATGTTTAAACACACTTGCAAACCTGGTCCAAGTAACGTGTGAAGTCAAAGCACAGCTCAGTCTCTCAAAGTCTGGTTCTGCTGAAGGAATTTTCTTCCTGGGGTCAAAATTCTACTGCATGTCCCACTCCACTCCTCTGAACATCACAAATGCTCAGTAGTAATTTTCCTATAATTTTTGACTTGTTTGTAAGGTCAACTTTCTGATAGTCACAGAGTCACACACTGCCACAGCACCTATCAAACTATTCCAGAGCAGCCTGGAAACTCATTCCAAGTGTAATTCCAAGTATAACATGTGCATTATTGCTTCTTGTCATCACGGGATTTATCCCAATCTAATTTGAGAATTATCCCCCCAGAAATCTCTACCAGATTTCCATTACCACACAAGCTAATGATGAAATAAGCACCCTGCTTCTACTTCGTTTTGGTGCTCCTCAATCAGAGCTGGCAACATTTCTAACAGTCATTGCTAATAATCGAGCCAAAGTAAAATTCATCACCTCATCACGTAGGATCTGCAAGATTTTCAGTCCATTTGCAGGTTTTTTGTTCTTATTCCATGCTTTGAATATGCTTGGATCCAAAACCATTTTCCTGAGGTACATTCCAAATATTCACAAACTAAATGCTGCAGAGGAATCTGTAATTTATAATACTACTTAAAATTTGCTTAGTTTTGTAATTCCCTCTATTAAATCACCTTTATTAGATACTCTTACTGTGAGTGCTTTACCAGAACGGTCATTTCTTGGAAAATATGATTCATATTAAAGACACCAAGACTCCTATTTACAGTGATCTCTCAACATAAGGGAAACAATACAAATAGGCTGGGCAGACTTGAAAGGATGGATTAAAATCAATATGAAGATGTCATCAAGCATAGTGGCACATCAAAGTGACTGGCAGCTGCAGAAGATGTGACCAGTGGTGAACTCCACTTAAGAATAAATACTGGCTTCATTGTAATCTGATTTTTTTTCAGCTGTTCTCTACATGCTTGGAAACATTAACAAGCACAGCTTTTGCTACGAGATAAGATCTTGCCTTTTGGGTAGTTTTACTTCAAATTATTTCTCTCTCTGTAAAATGAGCAGGCTGTTCTAAATTCAATATTTAGTGACTAAAAGATCCAAAGTAACCAGGAAAATTTAATCTTCTGATGTGCTCCCAACCTCATTCAAAATAACCTGTGCTTTAACAGCAGGGTTTAAGATTTTAAATATATGTGCACACAAATGTACATATATACACGAAAAGTTTATATATATATATATTACATACGTATTTGAATGCACAGAGCCTGTGTTGAGATACCTCATTGTTAACTAAACATATTTAAACTTTTGTGCAAAATTTAATTGTTTCTAAAGGATTCAAAGATTACAAACCTTGTGCAGAGGGACATAGATGTTAGCTTTAATAAATGATTGAAAGAGTAAATCACAATAAATCAGTAAATATCTGATTTCAGGCAGTTTTGAATGTTAAAGTACAATAACCTCAACTTTTTTTATGGTAAATTAAATTATGACTTTAGCTTCAGGAAAGATGTTTATAAAAGGTCTGTGCATCTTTACAGATAAAAACCCCAAACAAACCAAAAACCCACAAAAACCACCTTAAGTACAAAACAACCACCAAAACACCCAAACCCAACATTAGGTCCTTGAACTGGAGGAGTCTCATAAAAGTCATGTACTCCATTTCTCAGGCCCTGGAAGGGCCGAATCCATTCCACTCTGATAGATGTGACAGATTTTCACCTTTATTGCTCCAGAGGCAACCAGCTCTGCAGGAAACCTACCCAAGGGCTTCACTGTCCTTTATCCTGGAAAAGATTTTCCAACTCTAAATAATCTTTACTTCAAAGATTCCTGTATTTCCTACCCCAGACACCATGGAGCATGGATTTTCCCTTTTCTCTTTGCAGAAACCTATCAAATATTTAAAAGCCACTGTTAAGCCATGATCAATTTTCCAATGATCAGTTCTGGAAACTGTAATCTGTCTGAAAGTTACTCAGCTGATAAAATGATCTGATGTAAAAGATGACTAATGAGAGACCAGGAGGTCCAGGGACCACACTTCCCCTGAGGTTCTGTGCCCAGCACTGGGTACTCCAAACCCTTCACAGCATTTTGTTGCCATAAACAATTAGGAAGCACACAAACACCAGGAATTACCATTCCTTCAGAAGCCATGGAGAGGACCACAAGAAAAAACCCTAATCCAAAGCAAAATCACAGCAGGTATGGCTTAGCTTTAGTGCTGGACTTGCATTAAAACCTGTATCAATTTCTTGAAGACACCTAAAGAAGCTACATTCCCTTTAGGCTCTTTGAAAGCTCAGCAGTAGCTATTAATTTAAGATTTCTGGCAAGTTCAGTAGTTTAAATGATTTTTTTTTCCCTGAAATACAAGCAGTAATTAAAAATACTGATTTCCAGTATGACCTACAATCAGGAATTCAGATGTGCAGACTCTGACAAATGACAAAACACGCATGATGTGACAGATAAAATACCAGCCCATGCTGGGCCAGTGGACAGAAGTGATCCTGAAAGGCATCCCAATTTATGCAATCAGCTGGGAGCACTTTGCTTAAAGAACAAGCCATTGTAAGTTTCAAAGAAAAGTGGTAAATATTTTTGCTCCATAGTTTCCAGTTTATATAATTCTGAAACACTCTTCTTTAAATTTAGTCTAATTTGAAATTAATTATTATAAAAATAAGGATCCCCAGTAAACAGGAACACAAATCTTTAAGAGCTGCAAAATAAACTGGATTTTATCTTAGTGCCAGACTGCTGCTTTTTGCTGCTTAAAATAGAAAACAAATGAGGGACCAAAGCACTTTTCCACACAGTCCTTGTTACCATGTTTAGGTCACTGAAACAAATTATAGTACTTGCATGAGATTTACTACCTAAAATTTTCAATCCAGCTTCTTTTAATCCTGGATTAAAAAGACGCAAGGACTGAAGGAAGAATGAGAACAACATGAGGTTTCTGAGACAGATTTCCATGCTGTCCCATCTAAAAAGAGATGTGAGTAGCAAGGTCCAACCACAACATCGATTCTGTGATCTACCAACACTTACAAAGGGTTAGCGACCCTGACTACAGCCAGCTTCACTCAGCACCTACTCTGTGTCTTGGGAGGGGAGTGTCTTCTGGTATTTATGAGATTGATGCTGTTGAAATAAACTGAAATGGAGTCTTAATCCATGATTTTGGAAAGACACAGCAAAAGGAATCTCTGCTGAGCAAAGAGACATGTACAACACATTGATCTTCAGAACTTCCAGTACATACTTTTGGTCTGTAATTGCCATTTTATAGGGAGAAAACACGGTTGTCTAACTATCAAGCATCATGAAAATGAAATCAGTTTTCTCTGTTTGAAATTGTGATACCTCTGGCCATTGAAACACAGTAGTAAGATGAGAGGCAGGCAATCAACAACACCTAATTAGTAGATCTACAACTTCCTCTTGATTGCCAAGGCTTATATAAATAACATGTAGACACTACTCCTCCTGTCTGAGGATTAAAACATGTTTTGTTTTTTAATGGTATCTAGATAGCTAAAGAATGCAGCTACCATTAAAGGAATCTTCAATGACATCAGCATGTTTCACTTAATAGAACTAGCTGGCCAATACTTGCCAGTACTTATGTCTATATTTAGATTTATTTGATAGTTGCAGTAAAATTAATGAGTGAACACATACTGAGAGTGTTTCCAGGATTTGGACCCAACTACTGAGGAGAAACAGAACCTCGACCAAATTCCTTTTCCTGTTAGCTTAAATCTAGCCACATCCCAAAACTTTTTGGGATTTAAATAATTTGCACTCAGCCAGTGAAAACGTTCCTGTACCCTACAGACAAACTCTTTCACAAGAATTTCAATGGGAAATTAAAATACACTACTCCTGCCTCTGACAGCAGCAAACATTTCAGAGTAAGCACAAGGCAAAACTGAAAATTACAGTGGAAGGCAATCACACTCATTTGCCAATGTAACTGAGAACTCTACAGTCTTTTCTTAAGTGTAATGAATTTGCAAATATTAAGATTCATGTGATCACTTCACCTCAGCTTAATTACTCTCCCAAGAGAATATCATATGCATAAGCAGTGCCAGCTGTAATCCCTGATTCACAGTTTAAACACTTATGCAAGATCATCTTCTGCGAGAGAAGAGGAAAACCCGCATTACAGACGGCAAAATTATAGGAAGCAGGGAAGGTGACAACTCTAGGTTTGCCAACCCTGGAATTACGCTGAATGGTTTTTAACTTGAACTCCTTCTGGAGCACTGCCAAGGATCTGGTATCAAGGGATGCTTTAGAGCAACATATTCCGCATGCAAAAGTGCCAAGAGAATATGCTAGGGAAATTAAATCATTCTGTTCCACTACTCAGCACTCATGGAAGCCTGAGCAGAGGCTGGTAATTAGCTAATTTACATGAACTCTGTGCTGAAGAGTATTTAAAAGAATTCCAGCAGTACAATCTTGAAGGGGCAAGACAGCCTGGCCCGACCGGCTCGTTGGCCTCCACCTCCTGTCATCCCTCTGTCTGAGGCAAGACAAGCCACTTTTAGCTGCACAAGGATGGGCAGTTGGATGCCTGAAAATAGCTCCATCTCTGCAATTTGACAGTTAAATATGTAATTTCCTCACAAAGAGTCTAATCACTGTCCCATTTAAGTGGACTGCAAAAGCTGGATCAAGAGAAGCAATGAATCCAACCCTCACTTCAATATCCCTGTAGGAAAATTGGCATTATTCCTGGTTTTACCCGGCTATCTTCGGGACTGTGACCAGCAGAAGCACCAGGGCAGGCAAAGCTTTAGGTGCCACGGAGCAGCACAGAGGCTCTATGGATGCTGTGATGGTATTTCCTACAAGTGGCAAATGTTATCTCTACAGAGTTTCAGATAGTGGAGGTCAGGGTTTTATCTTGAAAACAAACTACCTTCCCTGTAAGTAATATTTTACCCTCCCAAACTCCAGTTCTCCAGTTTTAAGCCATCTCATTCCAAGGTTTGCAATGGTAAAAACGTGGTAAAATCTTAGTTACAATGAACCATATTTAACAGAGAGAACAAGTTATAACTGCACATTCCTCTGCTTTTACACTACTCATGATCTGCTCATGGCTCTGCAATCACCGTGGTACATTATCTGTCTATAATCTCATCAATTTCGTATACGAAACATGCATTTGAGAGTTAACACCCTTTCTGATAATACAGCTTCATATCCTGCTAATGAAACACCAGCCCAAAAGCTGTTCTCAAAGCTCCACAAATGTTACATCTAATCTACTATGCAAACATCTATCTTGGAACCCTGACAACAAGGAACCAACTTTTAATGCTTTCATAACATTTGCAAGTTGGAAAAGAAAAAAAAAAAAAAAGAGAGAAATGTTATGCGTCAACAGGAACCTCCTCTTTATGGAAATCAAATGCCAAACGCAAATATGGAATTCCCTCACGTGGCCCTGTTGTTTTCTTCAGTTTTCCCACAGAGTTCAAAAATAAAGAAGCCTACACATGGATTTTAAATAAATGAAAAAAAAACATGCAGAAGGACAAAAGCTACATATTTCTACCAGTTTTTAAGGTTCCAGATTTTATGCATGAGGTTCACTGATAAAACTAGCGCAGCACTTGAGGTGAGACAAATTTACAGTTACTAATTACCCAGGAACTAAATAAGAAGAGCTGAAAAGAAAACAGACAAGCTTTGGACACAGAGCCATGTTTTTAGGACTGAAACAGAAATAGCAAAGTTGAAGCGAGAGAGATTGTTTTCCCCTTGATCTTCTGATCTTTCTGACAACATTTGCAGCCACCCCCCACAGTCCCAGGGAAGAAGGAAGCAATTCTCCAGAGCATCAAAAACAGATGCACAGAAGAATGTTCTGGCTTAGCTGCTGGAACTCTTCTGTGATTAACCACCAGTCCAAATTGATGGAAACTAATTTCCAGTTATTATTATTAGGCATCACTACATAAGGCAGCTCTTCCCAAGCTTTGTGGTGCCCCTGGTGCTGTCACTGCACCTTCCACCCTGTCAAACATCTCCCTCTTCTGTAAGAGCCGGAGACCTTTCTGTCTGCGTAATATGGAGCACCTTCAAGGCCCTTGACATGGAAAGAATTACAGCAGTAAGTTTTTTACTAACTGCAAGGTTTTTTCCCATGCAGAGGCAAAACACTCATTTTTATAAAATCAAGAACACTGACACATCAGGATGTTTTATGTTGCGACATCAAAATGCAAATGAAACAACACAATTAAAAACACTCTTTTCTTAACAGTATGTAAAGAACTGGCAACTTTTTAGTCTTTGTTATTCTCTATGCCATAGGCAACACAAAAATCTTGGACCAAGTGATTTACTCGATCCTGAAAGTGAAAACTGCAGCGAACGAGTGGCGTTACGGTGGCAAACAGAGTCGATTTAAAAAAAACCCCAAAAGCTTCAAAGTATCAGATATCAACTTACAGGGCCCTGTTCTAGAATGATGGGATGGCTGCAGAGCGTGGGAAGAATGCTTGTGTGTTGGCTGCACCTGCAGGACTCTGCATGCAGACGTTCACGCTAAGGGTAAACAAGGAGTCAGCCATGCAGCTATTTGCAGACTGTGCACTTCCAAACATCCACTTCCATGCAGAAATGCTGGGCTTGACGGGGACAACATTCATGTCCCTGCAGTGAAAAACTGAAATGATGAGCCTCATACTGTGAGAGATCCACCAGTAGAAGTCTCAGCCTTCATTCCTACACCAATTATTCCTGCCAGCCAAGGTCTGACACAGCTACAGATTCATGGCAAGTGGTCTGATGTTCCTTTTTACTTTGTGCTTTATGCATCTGGCCTTTCCAGTGCCAGTTTTGGGGGAAAGAGAAATCAGCAGCATTCAAGGATTTGCTAAGTATGACCTGGCCATAGGGTTCCCTCTCTTCTTTTTCTGTCCAAGATCAGCTGCTCCCAGCAGTGGGTGGGGCCTCCCACTAGTGAACAGTCCACCAGTGGAGGCCTGTACCTACAAAAGGCTCCTTCATTGCCAAAACCACTGGCACAATGGGCAAAGAGAAGGGGTGACAGGTCATCAGAAGATAAGGCAGTAGAAGCAGACATCTGATTGTTCTTTTTTATAGCAAAGTACAAAAACCCCCAGCAATATTAAAAAAGATGTTATGCACTGCCGCAATCTTAGAGATTCTTATCTCTGTGTTTGTCAGGCCGTTACTTTATATTTGGTTAAGTTAGCTTTGTATTTGGTCAAGTAAACTCAGCATACCAAAACATTGCCAAACATGGTTAGACAGTAACAGAACTGAGTCAAAAGGCATTGTTTGAAGGGAGAAACTTAGATGGATGGGAAGATGCTTGCATAAAACACATCAATCAATTATGCAACCATCTGCATGACTCAGTAGATGTGAAAGATTATTCTCCTGAAGGAATGTGCTTAAAAACATATGGAACAATAATATTTCTCAGTAACTTCCCTCTACTCTGAACTTTCTCTGTCCATTTAACAAACACAAAGGTGCTTCAACACTGTTATGGATTACAGAACATTTCATTAAACCTTAATTGCTCACAGGAAATAGCAAGAACAAGATCACAGCCTGCAGTTGTTCCACCCAGGCTTCACTTCCCACACTGAGAAAACTCCTGCTGTCTGTGTATGGAACTTGCTAACCTGCTATGCCCAGACCTGCAAAAAGACTGTATTGCTTCATAGGACATAATCCCATAACAAATATTCCCTTTTTTGAAATCAAGTAATACACAAGAGCTGCCACCCTCCAGGTAATCATCAAGCACTTAGAACTGCATTACTGTGGAACAGTCACACAGGGGCAGATTACAGACACAGGGGCAGATTTTCCAAATGGCCCAATATTGCAGGCTTCAAAAGAATCTCACTGCTTTTCAAGGCTCATGATGAAGTGTGTGAACTTTCAAGTGCTCGGCATCCAGTGAGAACAAACAGTCCTGTTTGTATCACTTGTACAGCAATTGGCCATTTCTCTGAGGACATTATCAAAAGCTGTTCCAGCTTTGTTCTTTTCAACAGCGTTGCTGCCTAATGGCACCAAACATTTCCTGCAAAATAAAGATAGGCTTACTTAGCTTTTCAAAATAATCAATTTGCAAAACTGGGGCAGGGAACATGTGGAATGTATTAACTTGTCCTGATTTTCAGGAGGAGCTGTCAGTCGGTTTGTATCAGAGTAGGCCATTCTCTCACTGCGAAAGCTTTGCATTTCAGGAATTCAGAAACTGGCCTGGGGGAAAAAATAAGTCCTTTTCTGCTGAACTCAGACATTAAAGGATCCAAGCTCAGAGGTGCTTTGCCAATTTGTTTTCTAAAAAAAAAAAAATTCTCTAAAACGTGAGTACATTTTGGTAACTTGTGCAAGTCATAAAAGCGAGTCTCCATAGTCTGGTGCTCCCCTCTACACCAAAGTTGTTTCTGTTACAGTTAAGAAACAAGAGCCAAGTTTGCTGAGTGAAGCACAGTAGATGCTCCAGAAAAGACTGTTTTCTGCTAATAATCTCCTGACAAAAACAGGGAAAGCAAAGACTTGACATTGTTTACCATCATTACTCTTATTCTGACCGTTCTTCAATAGAGGTGCACATGTGCATGACCTCCTTTCTACAGGCAGATGCTTCTATAGAGGCAGCAAGCGCTTTAGTAATAAAACTGAATTCAACTTATGCATAAAAATCTTAAAACTTTTCCCTTCCATTTTTCTTACTTTGAAGAAGTCTTTATTCCCCCATATTCTGCCAAATTCAAGTACTGCTTCTTGACTTCTGTCTTGGCAAACATCTTTGTAAGAGCTCCTTGAACAATGAATAGCAAAACCACAGTTATGGAACTGAAACACACACTAGATAGTAACAGGGGACCAGCACTGCTTGCAGAGCCTGCTTCCCATTCAGGAATTGCTAAAAAGCTACGGAATTTCCATGGTATCAAGACACCTTAAGTCCTCTAATCCCTGCCATTGCAAAAGCCCTGTGCAGAAATGCAGCACCTTCATTATTAATACATTAGGTTCCTTGGGCAGCAGTGTCTCTGCAGTGGAGTTTTAGTCTCTGTAAAACTGCAAGTAATGGTAACAATTTTCAAATTCCTAAGGGTCAAATTTTAGCTTTAAATTATGCATCTGTTAACCTTTTGTATTTCCCTGCTTTGCCACTTCTCCACTGTCTTCCTCCAACCGTCCTTTGCAGCAGCTCCTACATTTCAGAAAACTCAGCAGAGCTGTAACTTATTCTAATTTTAATACTCATCCATTGCAAATATACTTGCAGGGAAACCTAGGCATCACCCTTAAGACAAGGCAGTTCAGTGCAGGCAGAAAATGCCAGGGTTTAGTGAAGTAATACGAGAATGCAGGTGAGGAGAACAGCACTAGAAGCTCTAACAGATGGTGTATGAAGCAGTACTGAAATCATCCCTTACACCACACTGCAAAAGCATGACTTCAGCTCACATTCAGCACAAATCAAAAGCAAACTGCAATCCATTGAGAAAATGTGCTCTGCTGTTCTGCGAGTCTACAAAAATGCGAAGACTTGACTTCTCCACTACAACATTACAGCCTTGTTTTCTAGCAAACTGCACTCAGATGTTGCTGCTCTGACATCATTAATCACCATGGAAACCTTAGAATAACTGTTGGCCTGAAATAGGTTCTGTCATCCAAGATCAACTCAAAAGTAGTCCAGCAGAAGATCTTATATCTCATTTTTCTGGCTGTACATTCTTACCAGTGAGCAGCACAGCTGAAGAGTTACAATTCCTGCAGCCACTCTGAAACAGAGCTTTCATTCCTAACAATCAGAACATACATCAAGTGAACTATTTTTCCATCTGAGGCTGAGATACAGAGATTCAAAGATTACCTACTTCTAGAGTAAGGTGTAGATTTGAGAAAAAAAAACCCAAAAAATGTGTCTATATGGAATTTTACAGGATGATTAAAGCTAGGAGACCAGGCTCCTAAAAATCCTCTGTATCTCTGCACAGCATTATTCCCTTACAAGAAAGGAGCAGGGCAAAGCCAAGAGATTTTTCCAAAGGTATTTATTAAAATTTACTTTTGGGAGAAATTGTCTATTTTAAATGTCTATTTTAAGTGGAGTGCAACCACATGGGTCATGTTGAGTTATCTTTCTCCTTCTCCATACCAATGAAGCCACTCTGTGATTACTGTCCCCAGCACAGGGTCAGGAAAGTTACTCAGAGATGTTCTACCCAGCAAACAGGTCCTCTGCAAGCTGAGTTAAACTGACTCAGAGATTCACTAAATGTCAGGAAAGCTGTTTTTTTGGCAAGAAGCCCTGTACACAAATTGGTTCTACAAGGAAAACATGCTGCCTGGATGTCTACAAATGCAGAATATGTTATGCAGATATACAAATAATTTGGCTTCTCGTAGACCAAAACTAAGAAAGTAATCTGGAAAAAGGGAATCTGAGACTTGCACAGTTGTGAGTGCCACACTGCACTAAAACTTGCTTTATTGAATGTAATTCAGTCATTGCTATGAATTTCTAGAGCTAACTAACAAATTTCTGTATAAATTTTTCTGAGATGCAAGAAATAAAATAAAGACAGAGGCACAAGAAAACAAGGGGGGAATTAAAATAGTATATTAAGATTTGTACTTATTCATTTTCAACAGTATTGAAAGGAGTTGCCTCCACTTACAGCTGCAAGTACTTAAGATATTTCCAGAAAAAAAAAAAAAAACAAAACCAAAAACAAACAAGAAATCTTTAATTCCTCAGGTCTGATCTTCCCAACTTTAACTCTTACAAGTCATTCCATGACCAGAGTTTATTTCTGTTCTGGCAGAAACCTTGTTTTATTGCATATTTGTCCACTTTCAAAGCTAATAAAGTCCTGGGGTTCTCTGTATGGCTGGGTTATTTTAGCTACTGCTGTCATATGGTAGAACAGAAATTTCTTAGCATGGGGTTGTTGACAGTCTCACCAGCTTAAGTAACACTGCTGATGGCACATATCACCCAGGTACATGGCTGAGTGTGGGGTTTTTTTGTTTGACTGCTTGTTTTATCTCAGCAGCATTTAGATGTGTGCTAGGCAGAACTGGCTGAACTTGGCTGAAGACTTACTGATACCATCTACACCGAATTTAGGAGTTCATTTGTTACTGAGCAAGCTGCTAAGTGAAACTCCAGAGATCCACAGTGCAGGGAAGTCCACATTGGTTCACAAGGGGATACAAAGACACCCCTGGACTGGGACCGTCAGACTGTACTTGACACAGTCAAGTGTTCAAAGATGTTCAAAGCCACACACTCCGATTTTGACCCTTCTCCAAATAACAAGCAGAATTACCAAGGCAGTTGCATGGTGGCATCCTTGTTACTGGGGGAAGTCCTGGGAAAGGAGAGGCAAATTCATCAAAACCTAAAGCCTGAATGATGCCAGCTTTACAAGCACGTGGCACAACAGGCTCTCACCTTTCTCTCACTGTGGAGCAACAAAATACACTCCCCCATCTTTGTGCTCACTGTTTATTACAGGGATAGAGTCAACAGGATGCCAGCAAGCAGAGCTTGTCTAATACAACAAGAGAGGAAAGCAAATGCTTGACAGGCACATCTTTTGCTCCCACCAGGAGTTCCTTGTAGTTCGGTGTGTGCCGTGCCTTACACTTACTTGCTAACAATGTAACAGCACCTGCACAGTTTGGATTATTACCTCAAAAAGAAGGGGAGCAACAAACACTGGATTTTAACTCTTAAAGTACAGTCAAAGACTCTACCACCAGTGGTGGCCATGAGGTGAGACCCAGGGGACTGTACCTGATCAGACCAAGCATGCAACTACACGGTTCTCAGAATATTCTTCTGCAGTTTGCTTCTCAGGAGCTTTGAGCCCTAAGCAATATTTCGGTGTTAAATGGTTTTCTTGATGAGTTTTCAGTGTATCATCAACTTATTATATTCATAAGAACAAGCTCTAAATAACAGGAAACCAAGCTGACAGATACATAATCTAATCTGCTAACTCTGACTAAAATTCCACCCCTGGAGCCCAGGCACAGGCGTCAAAAGAGAGACAGCAGTAGGATTGCTGCCTACGCCTGTCTCTCTGTATTTTCTTCCAGGTCTCCATCTTTATGATGGCCTCAGAACCATGGAATCACAGTGCAACATGAGAATAAAAAACCTTTAAACCAGAAGAATGACTCAGTAAATTAGGTTAGAGCTAAAGCAATAAATTGCTGCTTGTGGGGGATTTTTTTCCCCTAATTCTGAAAGTCTGGCCCACCTTCCTTTTCTCTGGCTCCTGCCTCTGAGAGTGAGAAGTTACGAAGCCTTAATAATCCTGCTGCTCGCATGAAGGGGAAATTGCCTGGTTCTTTCTCCCAAAGAGGCTTTTTATGAAACGTTCAGACTTCACCAGCTCAGCAAAGAAAATACAAAACACTGCCTGTAGCAGAGAACATCAAGGTATGAAATACTTGAAGAACAAAATGAAAGGGCAAGTAATTTCTTTTTTTTTAACTGATGTTAAGTTTCACAAAGGGGGTCCTCAAGTTTTTCTAAAAGACAACATGTCCTGGTTGCTTCTGTTAATTCATCTTCTCCACAATAAAGTGTCTCGTTCTGGCCTTACAACAATTAACTCTAACAAACAGAAGCAGCAGGGAGAAAAAGGAAAGAAAGACATCCACAAAAGACAACTGAACTTCTAAGCATTTATGAAACAGATTGAGGACCAAAAGAGGCAACATCTGACAAAGGTGACATATTATCTCTGCTAGGCAAAAGCTCAGGCTGTACCAGCAGCCTGACTGCAAAGCAGCCCACACTGAAGCACCAGCAAGTATCAAAACAAGGAGTTTATTAATTGCTGTGAAGTCACTGTGTCATTCTATTAATACAAGAAGCACCAGACACAACAGCTGGAATGTTTTAAACAAACCTCATATTTTTTAAAATTGCTTATTGAATATGAGGTCTCATTCCCAGTATTTCCAGCAAGTTCCTGTGTTAAACAGATCCCATCCACTGTCCAATCTTATGTACTTAATTAAAAACAGAGAAAGTTCTCTAATACCTGTTGTTTCAAGGACCTCAAGTGCAGGTTTTACTTTCAGGATTGCTATGAGAAAAATTGGACTTCAAGAGAGGATCAAACAAGCTTCCAAGCTACTTATGAAATATGGAAACCAGCAAGGCCATTATAAGGTTTAATTACAGAAAGCAAATGCAGTTGATGAAGATGAGCCTTCATGGGTCACAGAATGTTGTTACAGGTCAAGCACTGAACTCCAATGCTGAAGTTTGGCTTGGTTTAAAATGAATGCTTATTTATACTCCCTAAAGAGCATTTTAAAACTAAGTCCAAACACAACCTAATCATTTTTGGCATTTTGGATCTTAAATAATTGGGAGACTCATTTTCTTTTTTAGGATACACGCACATCCATAAGCATCCATATGCAACAAACCCCCACTGCAGCTCTGTAACATTACAAATGCTTTTTGAACTCCACGACAGCCTGGATATTATTGTTCTGCCATAGCCAACTACTTCATTATCCACTTGATTTCTGAGCAGCATGTATTCTCCTTGGCCCCATATGAATGCCAAAAATTACTTGTGTTGCTGTTTATCAGTTGCCACGCTATTGTTAACTGCTTCACCCTTTGGGAATATAAAATCCACCCACAATTTGTCAAATTTGCATTAATAATAAGTTCTGCCCAGCACTAGCTTTATTTTCAGGAAAATGGTAATATTTTTCAAGTATTCTAATCACTGGTTATTACTAGTAACAAACAGATTCAGTTGAGGGATAATCAGTGACACTTGAATGACAAGTAAGGACAAAGGGGAAAGCCAAGATACAGCAATACTCTGGTATATCCATGGAGAACATGGAGATGAGAATGTGAGACGAGAGAATATGAATTGTTTGGCCTGGAGCTAAACTCATTTTATGGGTGAAAAAAGGTAATTCCAGGTAATCCCTGTTCAAGGTAGTACTCCTCCCTTCTCCCTCACTGCTTTCTACGTGTAGACTTTTCTGTGTAGTACAGATTGCAAAGAAAAAGACTGAAACATTCTCAACTGCCCTCTATGAGATTCACTTGGATAATCCAGAGTCCCTGGTGACACTGGCCCAGGAGATGACAGCTTTTAGGCAGACTGGCCACTCTGTAGTGATTGTCACACCGTTCATCACTGAACCTCACCCTCATTTCTCCAGGAGAATTTAACAGATTAGAGACCCACAACACAGAGAGAGACATTAAGTAGCAAGACATCCAGAGGTGTACCACAAGGAATTGTCTGTGGGAATAGTTACTTTCCATTGGGCTTTAAAAACTGGATTTTCTGGATGAAAACCAAGTACTTCTAAGAGTGGGTCACTGATTCCAGTATTTGTTATCAGTCTGCAGGCTTTGCAGCAGTTTCCAGTTGCCAGTGTTGTGTGACACTCGTCCATGGCAACAGAGTTCAAAATTCAACTATGAAGAAGTCTCCCATTTAGTGAGAGCAAGAACTAGATGGAGCATTTGGCTGATCTTTTTGTTGGCTTGGGTTTGTCATGACAATTACTGAAGTTAGCATGGACCCAAGCAGAAAAAGGCAGGTCCAAAAGGCTTTGTTAAGCTGCACTTTGGGAGTGCTTCCGAAATCCTACAGCTGCCTAGGCAGCCCTGCAGTTTCTAACTGGTACTCCCCAAAGTTCCTCTTCACAAGCTGGTCATTTATATATCGCAACCCCTGACTATTCCCTCACAAACTGAACAGGCTCTAACTGTGGAAATAAGGCCACCATCTCCGAATTTACCAAACACCAGTCTCCCAGCAGCAACAACCCCTGCCCCACACGCTACAGTTGCTCCCCACTGTTCCCCAAGCGTTCTCCACAGTTATAAAGGTACTTCTTTTGGGTCTTGGCTGTCTTAAGCTATTGGATCACGTAACAAAGACTTCAGTGGCACTCCCAGCTCCCTGACCTCCCTCCTAACACCAGCAAGTTGTTCCTGTCTCTGCAACAGAAAGGATACTCCAGCAATAAATACACCACAGTACAAAAAAATGCATCTTTCCTTTTGTTCTTAAGGACAGAATTGGCTCCTGATGAGGTTCACAGCCTGACATTTCCACAGAAAGCAGTGAAAATGGTGGTAGGCTGACATTATAAAACATTGTAAGCCAATACTGCTGTGAAACACGTAAGACCTAAAAACTACATGCTGAGGTAAGTCACGTTGCCCTCTGATACCCTTAAAAAGTTTCATCGTGCAAATTACAGGATAATATATGAAGTGATAAACCTACATTTATGTGCACGCACACAGTTGATTGAAAGCCATACAATAGTGGACTGAGAGTTTAAACTGCTGCATTGAGGGAGGGAGAGTCTCCATGAACACCACATTTGCAAATGCCACTCAACTGTGATCTCTAGTTTATGAGTGAGGGACTTACAGAGGAGTTCTGCACTGCGTGGATAGACAGTGGTCTAATTAGACTGATGTGCTGGGAAGCTCTTCCTTCTGTGAAGCAACAAAACAAGATGGTCATCCTGAGACCTGGTGTTATCTGCTAGATCTCACTATTGCAGAAACACCCCTCCCATAGTCCACAAAAGCACAGTGTGCAGATAAACACTTCAGAACAGGATTTGGTTACACCACTGCTAAATCCTTCATGGGAAATGTTTTGCACAGAGAAGGATCAGTTGTATCTGGGATTGTTGGAAGCTGTGGATGAAGCATCCCATTCCCCACTGCACCACGCCAGGACAGCTTTTAACATTCATAAAGCATCCTGAATGATTAATAATCATCACAAAGGAGCAGCTGAACAGTGCTGCCACATTTATATCTTCCCAGAATAAATTCTAGCTGATTTTAATTGTCTTCCTTAGATGAGCAACATAAACTTGGGAAGATTTCTCTCCAGAATGAGTAACAGACAAGCTCCAGTAGCACGGGAGTGCTATCACTGGAGCACAGCATGAGAGCTACAAAATACAAGGATAATGATCCTCCTGCACATCCATTCCTAAGGTTTCTAAACATCCTGCCTGCCACATGGTCAGGCTTCACCCTACTGCAGCTCAGATGTTTAGCAAGGGCATGTTAGTACCACTGTCAGGCCACATCCCATTCTGTCTGGCATTGCACCCAAACAGAGCCAAAGTTATTCCATGTCCCAAAGAGCTCACGGGAAGTGCTGCCAGAGATACACACAGCTGAACTGGAGGCTGCTTGGAAGCAGCGAGGAAATACCACCTGCACTAGAGCCTCAAAACGATACCTTGCTTAGAGAAAAGAGACTATAGAGGCACTGAAGAAGGATAAAGAGGCAGCTCGTCAGATGTTGCGGTGGCATCTTTTGCTGCACGAGGCCACAAAAAGAGTATAAAGGTCTTAAGCTGAGAATGGAAAAAATGAACAACAAAGGGTTGGGTCCTGGACTGACTAGGGGTGAGAGTATGTTACTTATTAGCAAGAGAAACAGAGCAAGGGTGACAGGAATCATGGTGAAGAACCCTGGAAGCACAAAAGGAGAGCTGATGTTTGATGTACAAGAAGCCAGGAATGAGAGAGAGGCTAAAACCCATGAAACAATTTCAGTTTGGTGAAATAAGACTGAAATTATCAAGGCAAGTTTGCTACAGTAACAGGAACATAACAATTAGATGTGTGCACAGATAAGAAGACTTTTCCAGCAGATGTTACCCATCTGCCATGCAATCCCCTCACGCAGCAGTCTTTAGTCTGTGACCCAAAGAGCTGAACAGCTAATAAAATTGTCACTCTGAGAAGTGTCCTGGGTGTGCTCACAGCATGTACAGTAAATCAGGGGCAGGAGGGAAGCAGCAGAGTAATTTGGGGGAGACCAAGGAGGACAAAGAAGGTACTGAAGTCCAAGAGCACACAAAAGTTGAAAACAGCTCTTTGCTGCATGTGTGAGTTTAAGAGAAAACCAAAGATGGAGACTAAATATCACCAAGTGCACCAACAGTAGATGGAGCTGTGAGATAAGAGGAAAAAAAATAACCTTTAAATGGCTAATTAAAATAGCAGTTCTGAAAACAAAGGCACAAAACCTTTTCTTCATGTAAAGTCATGATAGACAACTCACCAGAGCTGAGTCTGTAGGAGTATGACAGCCATACCATGTCAGCAGAAGGAGCTGCAGCACCTTGTCACTCTTTTTCCTGCCCTTAGATAAGACAACACTGCCCATGGCTAGCACAGGTTAAATCCCCGCCAGCTTGCTGCTAACCATCTGCCAAGAACAGCCAAGCACCAGGCAAACATGAACTCCACCTGATTTAACAATCTTAAAGAAGAGTTGCTCACATTCTCCATGCTTTGCATTGTGCATTACCTTTTAACACCATGTGAAATTTTTTTCACAGAATCACAGACAAAAATTTTATACTATTTTCTGAGTTCTTTTTAAAAAAACATGGATTTAGTTATCAGAAGCCTGTTGATCTCTGGAAAGAATAAGCAATACTTTGAGATAAGAGCTAAGGAACACTAGTGATAATTTAAAAGATCTGCAGAGGCAACTGGTATTACTCTTACTGCCATAAGGAAATCTATAAATGGACTTCACCAACACAAGCCCTACCTCATATCCAGATTCCAAACAAAGCTGGACAACTCTAATAACTCCAGGTGGAACTATGAATTTTACTTGAAACTTTTCTGTAAACAGGAAAAAACCAAACTCTGGTCCTGCACAGAATGGATTCCTGTATTAGGCAACATGCAGCGAGCCTGTCACGCATAAGAACAGCTTCATTTGTCACGGATCTAAGCACTGCTCTAGGACAGGCTTTGACATCTCATCCTTCTGTGAACATCCTCTGAAGAAGCAAGTTCAGGCTTATATGAAACTAAGGCACAAAAATGGAATCGCTTCTAGCCTTGTTCACTGAAGATCCCAGTAACACTCCTGTGAGAACAAGCAATAAAAGGGACATTTTATATAAACTTTAATTCTTTTTTCCTCCTACAACTTTACAAGTCATCTCCTGTCACCTTTTTACAAGGAAAGAACTGGAACCTCCATAGCAGCGCTGCAAATCTTTTTGGAGCAAGACCACACACATGATGAAGTGACATTATCAGAGCTATTTTTGAGAGACCTGGAAAAGAGCCTGTGTCCAAAAGCTTAATGGCTGGTCTCAGCAGTATCAGTCTCAGCCTGATAAAAGATATCATCTGCTCTTACCAGACTTGCTTCTTAACTTAAAAAAAAAAGCAAACCAAAAACCCCATGCTTTATATATAAGTAGCTGATTGGCAACATTTACTAGCAACTCACAAGAGGTGGCACTGAGGCCTAACTCTATCACATGGTGCTAATTGGAGTCCAGGGCCTCCTTAAGCTATCAAATAGACTGTCAAATGGGAATTCTGGGCATACTTACAGGATAATACATCAAAGTATATGATTAACTTTATCAACAATAACAGGCTTGAAGCACAGGGTGAGTTTCAGTTTGCAGTCACAGACATGAGTGTACAATCACACAGCTGGCCTGCTGCACATCAGGCATTTCTCTCCTTTTTGTGAAGCTGCGCTTTAAGCCATGTTGTGTAATTTATAAATCACCACACTGAAACCTGCTGATTACACCGTGCATGCCAGGACTCAACTAATTTCCAGACACAGTGGAAACCACTGAATGGTTCTTGGGCCCTTCAGACTATTAAGAAATATGCTAATCGCTTGATACTTGATAGTAATATATAGTTAGATGTAAATTACAGTGGGGAAGAGCTGGTTAGGCCCTTTGTTATTTAAAACAATTTTACATGTTATCTTTTTCAAATCAGCATCATAGCAAAGCCACGAATGGCACCAACAATCGTGCTGACCAGAGGAAAGAAAACTACCACTGCCAGACACTGCTTCCAGTGTAGCAGCTGAGTAACAGACGGGATGAGACAGCACAGGATTCATCCCCACTCCCACCTGAGCATGGACTGCACCCCAGCTACCCACCCCTCACAGGATAAATCCCCTCTCGCCATTGCTGTACCAGGGACAAGATAAACACAGACCTTTGCTTCAATTCCACCTGTCTACCTCTCACCTAAAGCTGAAGCCAAGGAAAAAATCCATGATGAGCAAATGCACAGCTGCCCCCGCAATGTCCTGCTCCCACCGCAGCCTCTGCACCTGTGCGCTCAGTGAACCTTGCTCCTGGAGCCTGGGCAGCAAGGAGACCACAACAACAAAGGGGCTCCGCACACAGCTGACATGTGAATGGCACTGCGAGAGCACCGCCGGGAAAAGGAGCCCCAGAGGGAGGGGATAGCAAACATTTTCTGTTTGTTTCTAAAAACTCAAACATTCAATTGCTATAAGAGAACACAATAAAAAAATAATGGAGCAATATTTAGATCTAGCAACTGCCAAAGCCAACAATACGAAGCTCTCTGGTGCCCAGTGTGGGAAGTCAGCTGTGCAGTATGCTAGAAGTTGAAAATATTTTATTCTTGCTGTAGCAAAAAAAAATTGTGACTGGAAGCACTGCAGTAGAATTCCAGGCAGGGCAGTAATTTCTGCCCTAATACAAGGACTGCTAGACCATTTGGAAGATAAATTAGAAGGGCAGCGTTCACATGGGGATACAGCAAAGAGGGAGAGGGAAGAGCAGTACTGTTGTTCTTTTCTTGGAGAGTTGTCTTGATAGGTTTTAGACCACAAAGTACTTCTGGCCAAATCACATGGATCAATTCATCCTAATTCTGGCAGCAGAAAGAAGACATGTTCTTAGAGACATTCTTAAAAATCCCACAGCAAGCAAGTAGAGAAACTGGGGGGTTTGTCCATCCAAGTGCAAACACCTGCATTAGGGCCTTCAAACCATATACATGGATCGCACAAGGAACACAGAAATTACACGAGGACTACAATTTAAGCTGACCATTGCAATTTCCCAGTGGCAAACACATTTTACAACGTCTTTATTTTATTTTAACAGGGAAAAAACCCCAACCAAACCCTGCCTCTTCCCTTCTTTTTTTCTTATGAGTTCAGTGCTGAGGGTCAAGGCTTGGACTGACAAGCAGAAACATGAGCACAGCAGAGGGAATAGCAAACTAAGCTACGAAAACTTTATACCCAGGGCAATACAACAGGGACCTGCATCCTCACATTTCTATTTCTATTTCATGCAGGCCAGAACATTTGTCTTTTTCTTCACTGCTGCCTTACGTGTGCTTTAATTGCATCATGCTAACAAGCAGTTGACATTTTACAACGTGTTGGAACAAGGGATTAATGTTTTAAGGGCTTTAAAGGCTGGGATTTCAAGCTGCTTTTGTAAGGAACATTGTTGTCAACAGGGGTTGTAAGAGGAGCAGTAACAGCCATGTCCAAAGAGTGTATTCCAAACTTTGAGATTCTGTATTTGATAAGATTTTGATTGTGTGTTGAAATGCTAGAGTTACACGTCACTCCTCTTTCCCACAGCACTCAATCTTTTATATTATTTCCCCTGTTGAAGTTAGAATATTAAAGGAAGATCTCCAAAACCATAAAGCCATTTACTGAAAGAAAGAAATTAAAAAATCAGCATACATCCATATCACAGTTGCAAAGACTTTCAGAATGCTCTAACAGAAGCCCATGGTTGCCACAGATAACAAACAAAAACCTTCTGTAAAACAGGCTGTGGCAGGAACAGAGGGGAAAACCTAAGAAAATACTTTGATCACAGCAGTAACTGTGTGGAATTCCTCATTCACCCTGGTGGAACACACAGTTTGCTTCCGAGGCATCACTGGTTCCTTCCCCAGTGACTCAGGAGGGATAAAAACCTGCCACTGCAGAGCAGGAACACCGAAATCATTGCACCAAAACAATCAGCCAAAATCAGGGCATTAAAACTCCTTTCTCCACACTCAGAAGGTGCCACTAGGAAGGCCCTCAGACCTTTTCCATGGCTCTCAAGCACAGCAGGGTTCAAAGGATATTCTTCCCAGAGTGCCAACACAAAGGAAAGTGGTAAAGCAGCAAAATACATGGGGATTTCTTGCATGTGGACCCAAGTTCTGTGCTCAAAAGGTAAAAAATATATACATGGAACAGAAATTAAGTGCTAAACCATAGCTAGTCTGCAACCAGTGAAAATAGAACAGAAGTAGAAAATAGAAATAGAAATTTATTTATACGTGGTGAGGTCCATGTGCTCTGAGTAGCACAATTCTCTGAAGGCCTGCAAAGAAAAAATATCAAGCAGAAATACTAAGTGATGATTCCCAAAATTTCCAACCTGTGTTCTTAAGGATTAAACCTGTAAACTGAAAAAAGGTGGCCCCAGTATGGCTGCAGAATAATTTATGATGTTTTTTAGATGGGGGCAGTTTGGCAGTATAAAAAGGTTGTGACAACATAATAAAGTCAAGGCAAAATAATATAATCTCAATAAAACATGTAGCATATTTTACATTTAGTGTCTCTGTGTTCTTTCCTTTTTCTTCATAAAACTCTGATCAAAACAGATTTTCTCCTCCATATCCTTTTCCACCACTGATAAAAATGAAAAAAAGAACAGAGTGACTCTGATCACAAGTCACTTGGAGCTTAAAAATGGATTTCGGAGAGTTGCATGTGTCCATTTTTGTCCTTTAAAACCACTTAGGTGGTGATTTACTCAAGTCAGTTTGAAGTTTGCTACTGGCCCAAACTGAACGGTCTGCCAGGAGAATCCACACTTGTGCCTGTACAGGCACGTAGTGCTGTCCTATTTATATTTGCATTTTAACTCTCTTGGTTCAAGATGCATCTGCAGCAACACAGGACTCACGGAACTCACTAAACTTTCTGCTGTTTCCCGCTTTAAAAAGCATTCCTGTCGGAGCTTATACATGATAAATGAGCTTTGCATATTTTCACCTCATTTGAATGGTAATGGTTTCAGCACTGGAAACTTTTTACCCAAAGAAAAGTTCATGAACACTCACAAATATCTGTGATCTCACTGTGGTTAAACGATCCTGGTTAGAACTGAATAAAAACACATACAGACATTTAATACGGGACTGGACTAAAGTGATTCCAATCTTTAAAGTATTAAGCATTTCTAGTATAAACAATAAAAAACTCCGATGACATTTTCAGTTTGATCTATTTAGAGATGCAATAGATAATAATACTAAATAAACAAAGAAGAATAATATATAAAGGAAATATGCATACTTGCAGAGAGACAAGCATATACCTTCATCCAAGTGGTTGGACTATATGATGTAAATTGAAATTTGGATTTCATTTAATAACATCATTTTGGCAAAGATTTTAATTCATCACCTGAATCTTCTAATCAATTTCAGTGTAAAAATTAAGTCTCACTCAAACTTTATGCTAAACCCTGTTTCATTTTGTAATGGTTTCCAATAAAACGCCACATAAAACTTCATGGATCATTCTTATTTACAGTAATTTTCTGTGAAGTTTTATAGAAAAGATTACCCAACATAATTTTTAAAAAAAAGGTAGATTGTCAAGCACTTCTTTCTAACTGACACTGGAAAAAGAAAAAGAAAAGGATCTGTCCAAAGCATCCTGTATTGAAACTATGTTGTCAGTGCGTTCTCAAAACAAAGCTTTATACAAGAATTTCACTTAGGACTTCTAGGACGACCACTTGGAGGTTGTGTAAAGTTGCACCCCAATACAGAAAGGCCTCGATTTTCTCATGTTGCTTGTATTTAATCCTGTGGTTGTGCTCACTATAATGAAGCTTGCCATGGAAAAACTGTAAGGCTTTTATACTTTTCAAAGTAAATTTACAATCATTCTGATGAAAGAAATTCTCCACTTGAAACAGCTCAACAGCAAAAATTTGGGGTTTTATTTTACTTATAAAAATACAGGCAATAGTCTGCATAGGCACTTTGTGACCTCCTTGAAACCCAAATCTCCTAAAGCTACGAATAAATTCCTTCCAAAAGAAAGATGCTTCTCTTCAGACATTCTCTGAATTCCCCTTGATCATTACTGAACAGAGGGACTATTCATGGTGATCTTATCACTCCCACATATTATATATAGTCCAAAGTCTGCTCCAGTGCAGGCAGGTGGAATGCAAGTGATTTCATCTGGCCTGCATTCGGCCCTCACGGACCTAATTACAAAGCTGGATGGAATGAGCGCAGGGAAAACACATGAAATAATTTACAGTACCATTATTCTGTGGTTTGAGAGCGTCACAAACCCACTTGCATCAGTTTGCTTGTTTAAAGCCAACCAAATCTCTCCCTGATCTCTTATGTATGCCAAAAATTAAGAATACAGAAAGAAAGCAATGAATTCATATTTGTCACTGTTTACAACAGATGGATCGTGAGAGCTTAAAAACCACAGCTGAGCTGCAGAATCACAACCAGCTTTTAGAACTCAGCTCTGAGCCTTTACTGGCCATGCTAAACTGCCCAGCACGAAATAGTTAATACTTGTTCACTCTGCTTTCTCCACAAGGCTCTAGTGACAACTTGCATTCCTGCTTTTTGCAAGCTAGAATTTCTCCCAAGGACACCATTTTTTGGAAGAATATTCATTATGAATCAGGCAATGAGTATGATTTTGAAATCAATGTGAATTCTGTCCCTAACTGAGAAAGTACTAGGATTTAATCCAAAGAATGTTACCCATATGCTATTTAACATTATCTGTAATGTAAACTGTGATGTGAAATACAGTCTGACTGTTGAAAGAACCAGAAAATTGTCTAGCAGCTTCCTGGTTCACTGTATTTCCAAAATTTGTCTGTTATAAACTCAAGCTCAGTTTTTGTCAATGCCCTACAAAAGAACATTTTTATTTAAAAAATAATAAATTTAAAAGGCATGAAAATCTAGTAAGTTGTTTCACCATGCAAAACCAGGAACAGTCCTATGTATAAATTTTCCCCAGCAGTGTATCTGGCTGGTGTCAGGTTGTCAAAATGATTGACATGATGAAGTCTGGAAATAGGAGTGACAGGAAATTATACAAAGAATGCATTTTTTGACACTTCAAAGACAGAGCTTCTTGGCTCAAAGCATCTCATCATGAATATAGGAGATGAAAGATGCTTTTAAAGAGCTTTAAAAGAGGAGAAAAGAGAATTGTCCACAGAACTAGACCTGAGCATCCCATACCAGATATCCAGGGCTTCCTGGTCAGCACGAGACCTCACACAGGCAGCTGAGATTCCCAATGTGATTCGGTTCAGCAGCAGATTTAACCCCAGAGCTATCCCTGGCTGTACAGTGGAGCCTGTCTGGATTTACAGACACCATGGATAGCCTTCACTACACCACAGACATAAATGGTCATTTACAGTGGACATTCTTCACAGAGAAGCTCCCCACTATTGGGATATCTCTTCCCATTCACACAAATCTCTGGGTTTTGCTTCCAATAAATTTTGAACAGGGAATTTTGAAGCAGGGATGCTTTACCAGATTCTGCTGCAGGCTTTGAATGTAAAGTTTCTGTTCTGAACATTTATTAAAAGGTTCTTCAACACTTCATAACTTTTCTGTAGGTATTTGAACCATTCTGCTCATTTTAAGAGGACTGTGAGTCACTGGAACAAGTTGTCCAGAGAAGCTGTGGCTGCCCCATCCCTGGAAGTGTTTAAGGCCAGGTGATTGAGCTCTGATCAGCCTTGTGTAGTAGAAAGTGTCCCCATCCATGGTGAAGCCTGAGATGGCCACCTAAAAAACCAGAGACTAGACAGGAATAAGGGAATAAAGGTAGGTGTTTATTTGAAGGGCCTGCAAAGGTACGCCCTGGGCAGGCCAAAGGCTGCTCCCAAGATGGACCCTGGGTCACGAGTTCTTCACACTTTTATAAGTTTGGTTCATTTGCATATCAGGGTTAATTCTCCAATTAAAACTTCAGTTAATGATGTAATTTTCCCCAATTTTGTCCCACTTCTAAGATTTTGGTTTACGCATTTTGGGCCTAGGACAGTCTGGGTGTCCTTGGACTGCAAACCTAGAGAGGCTTGTTATGTCTAAGCAGCATGAGAGAACAGCAGCTAACAGGCCACACAAAACTTCAGAGTTACACACTCAGCAGTACAGGATTTGAAAAATGTAACAGTTCAAACCTAAGGCATCAGTGGTTGGAACAAGATGGTCTTTAAGGTCCCTTCCCACTCAGGTCACTCTGATTCATTTAACTCTGTATGTTAGGTTGAAAAACAAAAACAAGCTATTTCATTACATTTGACAGCATTTCTGACAGTCTGTGCAGTTTTATGTAGTGAAGAGTAAGAATTTACAGAAAACAAGCCTCTTAAATTCTTCAGTGTTCCCATTTTCTACACTGTAATAGGCTGTGGCATAAGTCTGTGGCAAAGAAAGCCAACAACTCCTCTGCCAAAAAGTCAGAATCTGATGGGTGCGTAATCAATTTAAAAGAAAATACAATCTATTATCTGACATGTAAGACAGCCCCCAACTGCACTTTGGAATTAAAACAGTGCTTTATATGAATCACTGTGTATTAGGCTAGTTTTGCCTTTATTTGTGTATGTGTACCCTTCTTATGTGCAGTGCTACAAAACAGAACTGCATAAACAAATGGTTCACAATTGATTAATGCAACTCAACTGGTACATGGTTTATTTCATTTATGTTTAGAAAGGAAAATGTCTCACACGTGCCCCAACTGCACTCACCATAATTTAACATAAATCATCCAGGCAGCCTCTAAGTCGAGGAACCTTTGCTTTTCATCAATTTGCCGTCCCCACCAGCAGCTCCGTGCCATCCATTCATATCACCCATTTCTCCATGCAATCAGCAGCCTTCCACCCATCTATACAAAGCTTTTTGACTTTATGTCACTGCAAGATCACACGTTAAGCCTTCTCCCTTAATTAGAAGGGCTATTAATTCAGAAAGATACCATTCACTTAGAATCTGATGCATTTCAAATTAAACAATAACAGTCCCATCATTACAACTTCAGTCAATCCAACTGCTGGCTCATTTTTATGGTTTTATTGCAGTATTTTCCAATGCCTTGTGCTGTTCCTGCATGCTACTGCGTGAGTGAAAGAAAATTCCATTGTCTGTCACTCCCGTAAATGTTCTCCAGTTAAAAATAAATCAGACAAATAAATAACAAAAATAAAAGTGACCAAGAATGCAGTTTCACACACTGCAACTGCTCATAAAGGATGTGCTGACAGGTCCTAAGTGACTGAACGCATAAAGGAGACCTTAAAAATAATGTTAGCCACTGTGAAAGTAAAAATCTGTATTTCACTGGGAGTTTTCTTTTCTGCTGTGTTTCAATTTCAGCATATTAAGGCTAGTCCAGGAGTGCTTGAAACAACCTTGTAACCTCTGAGATAACTCACATATTCTGAAGGATGCAAAAACAGTCTGCTAACAAGGAAAGGGCCATAAATGTTAAAATATTTCTTCAAAGAAGTTAAGTATTTCTTTGCTGCTTTTATGTCTCAAATATTGTAGTTTTTTCCACCCTGCAGCCTAACCTAAAAACCTAAAAAGCAGTGGAAGACTGATTTACCTTAGCTCTATCAGTTTTGCATCATTGAGATACAAAGAACATATCCTGTTGTAGAGTAGATAAATCAATTTTTACTGAGATGGCTGTTTTCACCCTTGGGCCTGTACTGGTTCAATTGCATTAGCCAGTAAAATAAATAAACGTGTTACAATATTAACTGGCAAAATCAGAATCAATACCATTTGAATTCAGGTGAGAGTTGAATCGTAACTATCAAAACCAACCAGAAACTAAATTTGAAAGAATATTTCTTATTCAAAGAAGTCTGAGTTGCACAAAGCAATGTATAGAACCATTAATTATATGAATTTGTGCTTGGCTAAGCAAAGGCTTGCTTGTTTGTTTAGCCCGGTGTTGAGCCTTCAAACACAGCTCCTGATGCCACAGGATGGACACAACACACCCACAGCAAGGGCATAGCTTGGATGGTGCTGCTGTCCCTGTGGGAAACCAATTCCTCCTCCTGAGGATACAACTGTCTCACCCTGGACTGCTGGGCACAACAAAATCATTATACCAGAACGACTTGTCCTGAGCAGCGAGCAAAGGCAAGAAGCCAAAGAGGGGAAATTCATCACTCTTTGCCTCTCCCAGGTCTTGCACTTCCACAGCTCAGGCTGTGGTGCCTCGTCCTCTCCTACCAAGGAACTCCACCTGTGGATCCAGTGCCAGTCACTGCTCTGGCTGAGGAACTAGAGGCATTCCTTATCCATGATGTCTGCCCTCATGGCATGCAGCAAGCCCTGGCTGCGAACCTGGGAAATGACTGTAAGCACATGCCATTCTACCACACTAGCCCTCTCCCCTTCTACATCTCTCTATTCATTTTTAAGCAAGCCAATAGTGCTTTAACAGGCACAGTCTCTGCATTAAACACAGGCTGAGCCATGCCTAAAATCTGCAAGCAAAGGGCTTAATTCAAGACAGATAAATACTCTGAAAAATCACAGCATAATGTGAATAAATACCTGTGTCTGCATCATCTCAACATCATCATGACACTGGATCATCACTGCCTGTTGCTCCTGAACACCACCTAACCAAGAAACCAAATTACCAAGTGCTGCCTCTGCAGTTGTTTTCCATTTTGCTGATCCAAGGGCAAGGGGGAAAAAAAAAAAAAAGAAAACAGAAAAGAAAACATCCAGCCAAAATATGACAAAGACAAGTTACTTGCCTTCTAATTTTGCCAAAATCTTCTAGGAAATGAAATCAGAATTCCCTTGTGCTGCATTGCAAACGGAAATGCCATGCTCCGAGAGCACTAAATGAATGTTACACTGCAGCTGAGCAGGACAATAAAAGCATTGTGACAAACAGTCTCAGTGCCCCACCACACAGACTATTTTCCAGTTATCCTTAAAAGCAGAGACAAGCCAAAAGGAATAATAATATTGATTCTGCTTGACATACATTTCCTACCAGACAGCAGACTACTGTGGAAGAACGGCTGGTGACAGATTTTATAGACAAACACAAAACAGCCCTGCCCAGCAGACCACCCAAATCATTAAACACAATTCTACTGCATGTTCCCTGAAAACACTTTCAGATCAGATCCATCCTGGAAGGAAAATTTTCATGGTTTAAATTCCAGAGAGTAAAAAATCCTAATCACAATCATCATGTATTGGGCCCAATCTATAAAATTCCGTGTTTGTCTAGAGCAGGAACTGGGCCTTGTGCTGATACTAAAGTAAGGACAAGAACCACTGGGAGCTCAGTGATACATGAACACTCAGTACTCATTAGGGTGCACTATGGAGCAGTGGGACTGCACCCACCACTCCTGATCCTTGCTCTTTTTTTTGCTGTAACTACCCAGTACTGGCAGCAGACCCTTGGTACAGCACAAGCCACAACTTCCTTCCAATACCAGTCACGCACCCATCCTGATTCTGATGTAGGTCCAGTCACTCCTATGTTTACCATATAGATAGAGTAACAAAATGGCCTTAAAAGTCATCAGCGGCTCCACCTCTCCCTCTGGCAGCTGCAGTACTTGAATATGCCAAATGTAGAAAAAGAAAATCCACAGGAAGCGGCAGTAAAGTTGATTAATTTTTAACTTGTTGGGGTTTTGTCTTCGAGAAATAATTTGAAAATAATCCTATGTTTATAGCAGAAGCGGGAAGCTATCTGCAGCCACAGTCTAATCAATTTTTCTCCTTATGTGGATATATCCTGGAGCAATGCACACACTCCCCAAATCTCAAGATCCCTAACACAATAAGGCATGAGAGCACTCAGAAGAATATCCCAGTGCAAGAAAATAAACATTTCTTTTTACTAATCTTAAAATATCATATGCACAAATGATGCTTTTTAGGGATGGAACGCAGAGAAAAGCTTCTTACAAAGCCTTTCGTTTTATATTTATGAGAATTAATTCTGTAAAGCTCAGCTGATAAGCTCCTGTTAATTATAATGCTTTCTGTGCATCCCTTTCATCTGAGGTTCTGGAAGCGCTTGGAAAATCTTAATTAGGTCTCAAAACACTACTGTGAAGAAGGTAAATTCTCTCTGCACAGAAGACAAGGTGCAGACAGCTTATGTGATTTGCCAAAGGTCACCAAAGGGCTCCGGTGCCAAAGGGCACTCAGCAGACAACAGCAGAGCTGTTCCCTCCCATACCCTCACCCCAGGTCACATCTCAGGACCACCACATCCCTTACTCCTGTCCCTCACACAAAGGATTTTCAGTCACAGATTGAACTGCAGGCCACAGAGGCTGCAGAGTTTTTCCCATGGAAGGTGCTCTTGCAGGTTGGGGCAGTTGTGTGAATTCCTCCCCTTTAAACCGAACTGGTCTACACAGACACAACTGTTCATTAAAGCCAAAGCTAACTCTAGCTGGTATAATTAAATGTTGTGCCTGGAAGGCTGAAATATCTTATAGTATCAAAGGTTTAAAATATCATTTTCAGCCCTGCCAGATTACTTAAAACACCACTATAAAACTATAATGGATAAAATCTCACCCGAAGCTGATTAAATCTTTACTGATGTAATGGAATAGCAGCAAACAATCCATTTACATTTTTCTGTGAATATTTACCTCTACTGCAGCTTTGGGTTCTGCACTGGAGCATTCTGCCTGCCAACTTCCTCTAACTTACACCCAAAACTTCAATTTCCCTCTGCCAATTGTCTGCTTCAACAAATCATGAACGTTGAGATATGCTTTCATTTGTTTAAAATGAAGACAATAATTCAATCTGAAAGGATTCATGGTAGCTGCAACACAAAAGTGAGGTGAGAAGATGACTAAGTTGCAAAAGAAAAGCTCTATCTCATAGAAAACCACCAGAAATAAGGCCAAACATGATTGATTATTTTGATTGCCAGCTGAAATATATTCAGCTTTCTACACAGACTTGTATTAATCTAACAGGACAGCTGATCTAACAGGACACTGTGTGCCCATAAGTCGAACCAGATCCACTCAGACACCCCAAAATCCTCACTTTTCAGGGGTGATGAGCACACAGCACAAAACCCTCATGCTCACCAAGAAGAGTGGGTTCTGGTGACAGCAGACCTGAGAGGGAACCTCTCCTGAAATGCTGACATTCACCACAGATCCTGACTGACAGCTCAGCCTTGGGGGCTGAGGGTGGGGGTAAAAAATCAGTTTGCCACTGTCAGTTCATACTCAACCAGCTTTAATCTTTACCTAAACCAAAACAAATTGTGAGTAACGCACACTTATCAGTGAGGTACTGCTACTGAAACCAGAGTATCCAGGATACCACTCATTCATTAGGCTGAGAGAAGTTAAATTTTTGAACAGGGAACAGACCACTAACAAATTACTCCACTTCCTTCCACGTATGGTCATAATTTCAGCTACTTCTTTACTCACTCCTTGACAATACAAGATACGTTTTCATTCATTTTAGATATCATTCTGCTGCTTCACACTAGTCATTAATTTGAAGTTCTTACATTTGGAACCATCATTTACTACTCAAACAGTACTTGGTGACACGCAGAGACTGAAGAGCTGTCAAACAGAATGACACACAGTTTTTGAAAGTTAGCAAAGCAGGAAAAGCTTTAAGATTAAAAAAACCAGCCTTGCAAATAGTATTTGGAATGTGTAAATGTGGGCGTAGTCAGCACTACGAGGAAGAAAAAAGAAAGAAAAAACAAACCTTGAATGAAAACAAACTTTTAATACAGGCCTTCAATTAGTCTGATGTGCAGTGCTTCTACTGATAAAAGGCTGAAGTAGCCCCTTTGGTACATAATAAAAGCTGAATTAAAATGTTTCTCACACAGTTCCCACTGAGATGAAAACCCCGAGCAGAAAGCAAAGACCTGGTTCCAAATTAAACCAAATAAAACCAAGGTCACCCCAATACTTTCACATACCAAGAGCAAGAAATCTGCAGTTGTGACACCACCATCCCTCTGCTACTATGGAGAAAGGGCCACTGCCAGCCCCCGAAAATGAGCTGCATTCCAGGAGATTATACTTCCCTTGAAAATAGAGATGTCTCAATTTACTGTTGGGTTTAGAGACAAGCACAACCAAAAAAAATTGCAATACTAAGAATATATGAGTGTGTGTCGACCCCAAAGGGCACCGCAAATTGGAGGAAAAAAAGAATTCCAGTCTCCTAGCCCTCAGGCATGGGAACAGCTCTCATGAGAGTATCTGGACACATAATTCAAAACTCAGTCAGTACTTGGAAAACATACAGAACACACTAATTCCCTGAACCCACTGGCACAGCCAGTCAGAGCCCCTTGTTTACAGCTATTCAGATTGCAAGGAAGCTGAAGATGGGCTGCATTAATTTTATATCGTGTTTTTTAATTAAATCTTTCTGGCTACCCAGAACCCAATTTTCTCTTCATAATATGAGTCTTTACTAGATGGCTGTAAATAGAACATGGATTCATTTCCATATAAAGAGATCCAAATATACTAGCCTTCAGTAATGGGAAATATCAGAAAGCCCCATGTTAACTAACAGCTCATCTGATCTTTCACAAACTTGACACACACATTTTAGCAGAACAGGGTGTCAGTAGCAGCTGGAACAGGAACACCTTGAGAAGAACTTCTGCTCCTGCTCTGTAACCATGGAAGAGTCCAAGGGAAAGATGAACTGGCAATATAGAAGCTAAGTGAAGAGTTTGGGGGCTTGAGAGTTTTGTTGCTGTTTTTACAGGGGATTTCAAGCTTTGTGGTTTCTCTTCAGTCATTGCAATAACAGGGTTTTGTCTCAGGTGCTCATACCCAATTCAAGTTGTACATTGGACTTGTGTCTCTCAAAGGGCTATGCACACCCTGGGTCACATAAGGCAGACAATCCAGTGGCTTGTCTGTGCTCAGGTTACTCCTTCTGACACATAGAAGTTATCACCATCCTAATATACTGCTCATACTCATTCTCTTTAATAAAAATAAATTTTAGCAATGAAGTGCAAAAGCACGAAGAAGCCATTAGCCTTGGAAGGCAAAATAACAACAGGTAATTCTGTTCACCTTTCATAACATATTCAAGTTAACTTTAAAGCTAAAAAGCAGAAAGCTTTGAATATACTGCTTTCAAAAAGTATTCTACACAACAAAAAAGGGAAGGCTGGTTTCATTTCCAGGCATTGCCTGTTAATGGTTTGAGAACTAAATACCTATTGTGAAATTCTAGCAACTACGTGACTCAATTGTTAAAATGATTGCAACACCATCCAATAATTTGATTGTCTGTAGTGAGAACTGTTAGATACGTAATGCTCCTGAAAATATGGGGCTTGTTAGACATGGGACCAGGAAGCTTCTCAAAATCTCACCAATTGCTTATGACAGAAGAGTCAAGAATTAAGAACTTCTGACAAATACCACGTCTCAGCTTCTAAAGCCCAAGACATACAAGAATTATCATTCTGGTGCCAAGTCATTTCAGCAGGAACACAAGAAAAAACAATGCTTGGATTTAATTATCGCATAGTATCAGGGAAAAAAAGTAGTATTAATTTTTTTAAGTAAGAAATTTATTTAACAGCCAATCAAGCAACAGCCAGTCTCAGGTAAGTTATCTTGTGTGGGGAATCTCTGCAAACAGTCAACTTCTGCAGGGCATAAAATGTGTGTGTAACACCACAAGGACTCCTCATGTGTCTCTGAGTATTGAGCAGCAGCTTTGGAGGGCAAACTGTTGCCCATCCCCTGTGTCTGGCCAGTATGACAGTCCTTGCATCAATGACTTGAAGCGATTCAAGAATCTTGCCCCTTCCTGAAAACCAAACCTACTCGGTCAAGAGGCAAAACAAAAAGAAAAACAGATGAAGGGAAAGGATTTAAATCAGTTCTCAATCTGATACTTCTGGTGCTCATTTAAGACAGGTTTAGAAAAGGTTAATTTTTATCACTATCCAATTAAGCTTTGGTAGAATCTGGTAGGTAAACCTTCTTAGAGTGGTATGTTGATAATTTGCAGTGAAGGCTGTTCCTGACTTTTCCATGCACAAAATGCAACAGGGAATCACAAAGTCCATCTTGCCCCCTGCGAGATTCTGCACCTAAGCCAAGGTCTAGAGCTGCTGCTCCTACAGCCTCATGTGAAAATGGAAGCTGGCAGCTCAGCCCTGTGAAGCCAGTTGGTTTTCCCCTCCTGCAGGCACTGTGCCAGCCAGAGGCAGGAACCAGGCTCTTGCTCAGGGCTGTGGCAGCGTGTGGCTGTGGAGCAGGAAAATTTGAGATAAAGGGTAAAAGCTCCTAGGCTGCACAGGAAAGGTGTGTGGTGTGCAGGTGAAGGAGGCAGAGAGCACAAAGAGGTTACACCTCAGGCTGGAGTTCATGGGAGGGTGGGCAAGATAAAGAATGTATAGTTACGGGAACACAGTGCAAGAATGAAAGTTAAAGAAAGTATTTAGATGTGTATTAAAATATTAAAGTATTAGTATTAAAGATGTGACTAATTTCAGGAGTCAGAGGATGCACATGCAGAGCGGGAGGAGTAGAACAGCCAATCTCCAACGTCAGCAAGGGTAAGCAACAGGCACAGTTAGCACCATGAGGATCTCTGCAGCAGAGCTTCTCATTCCCTCACCTCCACTCACTTCTGCTCTGTAATAGGACACCTGCTCTGTAAAGCAAGCTGTCATCTCAAAAGAGAGGGACATGATTCACTGGAGCACGGGAGCGTGCAACTGAGCAAACAGAGTGATTCCAGACCACAGGGCCCAGACATAAAACCTCCTACTGCTCCCAGCTTTGCAACCTGTCTCAGCAGAGGGAAAGACTTACCTGATGGCAGAAGTATCACAATAAGGAGAAAGGATGGGGCACGGACCAACACTACCGAAGCAAGGGTGAGTATCAGTCTTCCCCTTACACTTCCAACCACATGGGAAATGCCCTACCAAACTCTTCCAATCTTCATTTTGCATGGGAGAGCAAGCCATCCAGGTTACATCCCTGTTTCTACCAGCAAGCTGTCACACCTTTCAGGAAAGTCCTTGATCTCTTATTGTGTGTCCATATTATCCCATTAGCATTTTGTTATTACACACACTGATGCACTTTCTTTGTTTCTCTGCCACTCACCTTTTTCACTCTTTGCTCCTCAAAACTATATTGACCATACTGTCTTGAAATGTTAATAAATTGCTGAAACCCAGCAGCCAGCACTAACTGAGCTAAATTCACCTTCTCTTTGCATAGTTTCTTCCCCGCTTAATCTCTCCTTACTTTGACACAGATTATAAATAGGGCTGGTTTAAAGTTTTCCACTCAAAACTGAGATTTGATGGAAAACACGCCTTTGATTACATTAACTTTTGTCTGACTGCCATTCTCTTCAGTGATTCAGTTTTTGGACTGTTGTCATCAGACTGATATTATCACCCCAGATTTTTTTCTGAAGGGAAAACAAGTTGTGATGAGTGTAGTTTCACACATTTCTGGGTGAGGAGTCTGCATCCATTGTGTTTGTTTGTCTGCTTGGCACCTCACACACTGCATCCATCCATGTGAAAACTTTTGTCAAGTCTGTCACCACAGCTGTTTTCCAGTCACCTTACTGAGACACTCTGCAAAACCTGATGTGCATAAAAGTAACATAAAATGCAATAATTTACGCTAAAACAGCAAATACCAGCTTCACTAGTCCTCAGGTTATTTCCTAACAACCAAAGACAAATGCTTAAGGAAATTTGTCAAATGTTTTCTTTCCAAATAAAAGCAAAACACAGATGACCCTATTGGCTTATCTCACTCAGTGGAATTCGCAGGAGTGATGCTATTTTGGTTTCATAGATGCACTAGACTGAGAGCTGTCAGCAAACTCAGTTAAGTAACAAGAGTTTCACACTGAAGTATACTTTAATACACTTTAACCTATAGCAGACTACTTCAGAGACAAGGTTTTTAGGAAGGCTTTTAAAACAAGTACAAAGCCAAACAAGGGTTTTGTCAATGAGTTTACTACACAGTACTTTGTTACTCTAAAAAAAAAAATCTTTCTTCCTTCCCCTCAGAGCCTTTGACAGAGTACAGGTGATTTCATTCATTGAGACTTGCAAAGATATTCAGTGAGGGCGGCGTTCCAGATTGCCTTCCGGACGCAACATGACATCCTCAGCACCTCCAGAGGAAACACACGCCAGTGCTGAAATTCCTACTGGAACATGTGCTCCCTCTTCACTTGGAAAAATCCCACAAACCAAAGAGCCTCAGCTGCTCTGTGATACCTCATGCCAAAACAGAGATAAAGTCTTTGACATCATTCAACCTCCAACAGGAGGAACTCTTTATACAACCACGAGCAGAAGTTTTAAGTAGCAACATTTCTTAAAATGACACTTGAACTGCTCAAAAGTCTTTCTGCTCCCCTCTTCCCCCACTGATGCTGTCTCTACATGAGCAGCAGAACACCCACTCCCACCCCATCCCTAATGGCCACACTAAGAAGAAAACGTGTCATTATAATCTTGTTCTAGTTCTTACAGGCAAAGCACCTGCATAAAATACTGTGATCTGAGAGAAAAGGACATGCTTACAATTGGAGTTAGCCTGGACAGTACTAAAGGGAAAGAATTTATAACTTAATCCCTTTTGGAGACTTACAACAAAAACAGATCGATGGAATGCCCTGTTTTTTCCCAAGGATCATCTCATACAGCAAAGATCAAATGAGATGAAAAAGTTGCCTTCCAGAATAAGTATCAGCAAATTTCAAAGCACTAGAAGCACAAAGTGGATTAGAACATGGCCCTATAAAATCGAGGTCTGGGGTTTAATCTCTGATCTGACAACGCCTGGCTACCCACCCTTGAACAATACACTTACCCTTTGTGTTCCACCATCTGTAAAACAGGGGATAATGCCATCTCATGGGACTGGTTTGAGCTTTAATTAATTACTGCTCACAAAGGACTTCAGCTTCCTCAGCTGTAAGGCACTATTTTAACTATCATCCATAACTCTGGTCCCTAACAGCCCTGAGCAGGCAAGCCCATCAAATACAGCCAGACTGTGTCATGTATGTAAAACCCGTGGGGCACACAAACACACAAAAGGTTGTGCAAATTATTCAAATGATCTCAGGCTCTGTGACAAAGGAACCTATTTGACTTTCCCACACAGGTAAAGTGTCCGTATCTAAATGCTCCAGCAAATCTAACACAAATATTCTTGTGTTAAGCACCGGACAAAATTTTAGGAGCTTTCAACACTTCTAAAAAAGCCCTTGCCTAAAAAATAGAGTTGGTAAATACCTGTGGATGCAAGCAGAGGGCTAAAAATATTTCCACCTCTAGATGAAAGGGGGTAACAGCAATAAAATAAGAGAGAAGTCAGTTCTCTGCAGAAGGAGCAAGTGGTTGTATAAAAAGTGCTTTTCTTCTGGGATCACCATCTTTCCCCTCCAAAAAAAGGCTTCTCATGATAGATGGGAAGGAGGTGGGGCTGGCCCCATACTACCTCTAACCAACCTTTGGGACCTGGTTTTCACATGAAAATCATACAGCCCTTACTTATTCTGATGTCACAAAACAATGGCTTTGTTCTAAGCTATTGTAATCATTCAATTTTACAATGTCATCTAGATATTCCATTCTAGATTATACCCATATGGACGTGCAGCACTGCACTAAAAACCTCAGTACAGATTTTATTTAATATATTCTCCCAGTTCTGATCGTCTCTGAAGTTTCAGAAAAACGAATTAGAAAGTTAGACAAAAAGACCCCTGATATTATTATTCAGCATTATATTTCAAGAGAAAGCAAAGCACTTTGAGTTCAGCTTTTCTTGTTATGAGCATAGTCTGCCTTCAACACAAAAATACAACTAAAAATGCTAGCAGTGATCATCAGCAATTCATTCCTTTCCATTTATAGTTAAATGCTGCACCCTCTCAATATGCAAATAACTGCTTTTCCACTTCAAATCTTGAATACTAAAGACTGAAAAGTCAGTTAGTTTTTAAGTTGCTTTTAAGAAACTAGTGAGATTTACCAAAATTGATGAAGATTCTTATTGATTCCACTTTGCTCACAGGAATGTGATGATCAGCACACAATGAGACAAAGCTTCTTGCTGAGAAGCAGTTTTCATCTGTTCTTGTCAGAGGAGCAAGAGAAACTCCTGTGTCTGCAGCAGGCTGTGGATATAGGCATGGAAAGAGCATAAACACCTGTACCATATTCTCATGGGAGTCAGGAGGCTGTGAGAGTATCAGCAAATCACCTGTAACTGGGGGCTACTTCAGCCTTTTACAATGGCGTGATGAATAAGCAAGAATGAGGTTTCACTGTCAAACAAGGCTTGCACAAGTTTAATGCTAATACGAGAAAACAAATCAAAGTTTATTAGCTAATGAACAGGCTGGCCCACTCCTTCTATCCAGTTGGGATGTTCCATCTGGAGAAATGGCCAATTAGGTGGGTAAACAACGAGGTGGTTGGGCTCAGCAGTTCCCAGAAAAGACCGAGGGTCCTGGCAACAAACACTGAGCAGAGCACGAGCCAGCAGCGTGCTCTGGCAGGAGAGAGCAGCAGCAGCAGCCTGGCCACAGCTAAAGGGCAGGGCAGGGGTTTTACCTCCTCCTACCCAGTGCTTGGGTCCCCACATCTGGGACAGCACACAGGGAAGGCCTGGACCAGCTGCAGCAAGCCCAGCACAGGTCACAAGACTGCCAGGGACGACAGCGCTTTCCCTGGGGGCAGAGACTGTGGGAGCAGGGCTTGTCTGCCTTGGAGAAAGGGTGGCTTAGGGGGACACCCAACAGCAGCTCCACCAGTACCTACGGTGGTGTTAGAGGAGATGGACCAGGCATGGTGCAAGGTGGGAGGAGGAGCTGAAAACACACAGCCTTCACTTCTCTGCTTCCATCCCAGTGGGACACTCTAAAAACAAGGGATGAGGCCGAGCAGGCCATGGGCAGGCGAAGAAGATGGGATGGAGAAGAAGGGGCTGTGGATCCTGAACACAGACCAGCACTCGAAGAATAGAGCAGAACTGAGGTCCCCTCCCACCCATCTGAGGCTGAAAGGCTTCAGCAGACCCACCACAGTAAGCTGACAGCTGCCTGCAGAGCAGCAGGATGGAGGGAAAAGAAAGCTTCCTTCAGTATCAGCAAACTGTGTGGAGGCATAACACTTGTGTTGTCTTCTATTTATGACAGTTTTATATAATAAAAAGAAGGTACTAATTTTTGAGACTTAAAATAAAATTTAATCTGCAAAGGTCAATAAGCAGTGCATGATTACAAACTACATAAAGGCCAAAGAGAGTATTGTGTCATTGCTGAGACTTGGTTCCTGTTCTGTAACCTTTAGAATGACTTTCTGTTCAATCTGAGTAATCACGACCTTTCTCATCAAAAACTGAGATCAAATTCTTAATCCATTAGAAACATGAGAGAGACCTCTCTCCCCTTCATTGTTACAGTATTTATTTGGGCCATAGACAAGTGAATAGCCTCAGATGATATTTTGATGTTTGAGGATAAAGACCAAATGGATATTTTTGCAGACACTGTCATTGAGGAACAAAGCTGTGTTTGTATGGTTTTCAGTTAGAGTTTTATCTGCTTGTCTGGAAGAAACCAAATCAAATAGAGTCTTTTCCAGCTATTCTAGAATTAAAATAAATACCTACTATTTCCATTTGTTAATTATATAAACCACAAGGTGTTAATTTATATAATGTTGAACAGAATTCAGTAACAGATCATACACTGCATCACCTCAATAAAAGTAACATTTTTTAGTGCACCTGACAACTGTAAAAGCAACTACTTGAACTAAAACAACAGCACAAAGGACAAATGATTCTGTGTAAACCCTGGACAACAGCACATGTGGTAACTGTAGAAATGAAGAACTACAAATCCCCTTAACTGCAGAGTTAGCTTCACAGAGAAAATGAGAGGTGGAACACGACTTCATGCAGCTGGAATGGCTCACCGCTACCTCAGCTCTGTGCCCAAGCTGAGTTATCTGTCTGGCTCCCAAATCAATGCACAGTGTCACACCTCCAGAGGAAAAGTCATAACGTCCTCGGGTATTTGTCTGAAACAAGGCAGATGAATCATTCCCCCAAAGATGCCTTATTCTCTCCTGTGATTTCATGAGCCAAAACAACAGCTTAAACAGATGCCTTGTTTTAGGCAGCCAAAGCCAGGCAAGATAAATCCTACCTGTAGAGCTAGACAGCATTATCTCCTAAAACTATATCTACACCTCTCTGGGCACGTAAACATTGCCATTTATGTGCCCCTTCTTCTGGATGGCAACTTAATACTTCATTTTTGCTTAACTCATGCACCAACCAATTTCTGGTTTTATGCCACCTTCTGCAAACATTTTCTCTCCCATTTCTCTCTCACAGCTCCTGAGGTTTTAGGGTTCCTTTGGGTTTTAAAATTGTGGAAAACTCAGTTTAGAATATACTCCTTAAACTGAAAAGATTCTTAAAAACACCTAGAAACACCTACTGCATTGTAAGTTTACTTTATAAAACGAAAAAACTTCTACATCCAAAAAATAAACGTTGCGAGCTTTTCGTTATGCATGTTAATTAACTTGTTCTAGCAAAGTTTCACCTCATTTCCCCAAAGTAATAAATTATAAAATTATTAGAAATACTGCATTTTACTGGAAGGCAAATACAATACAAAATTCAATCAGTGCAGCAATGAGTACTTGAGAATGTCACTAATCACAAAAAGCTTAGTATCAGTCACAGCTCTTTTCTAAATAGTACAAAAATGTAGGGAGAGAAATACAGAAGGCTCAGGAGAGTGGAGGATTAGGGCTTTTTTTAAGCTCTTATGATTATGTTCCCTTGGCGTACTGTTCTTCAATTCAACCAAAAGTAGAGATGAAAAGATGATTTCTTAAGTCAAATGAAAATAAAACCAGCAAACAGTATAAGGTTTTGAATTACTACGAAATCACCATGTAAGTTAACTACAGAAATTAACTCAGATGGAACATTTTATGACTCTAAGTGATCAGAACACTGGTAGCTGTTGTTACCCAGTGAATACCAGGAAAATGTAATTATACGAGAGCACAGCTGGAATAAATATCTTCCCTCATACGCAGGAAAAAGGAAAGGAAGAGTTGCACGTTTGATGAAAACTAGAAATTTTACTGAAGTTTTTGGCATCTCAAGATATGGGCTAACCTTTTTTTGCTTTAAGGGGAGAGAGAAAAGTATAGATAATATAGAATATATTCCTTAATAAGCAAATACTTTAAAAATAATAATAATAATAATAATAACAATATTATTATTATTACTGTTTTAAAACAAGAAAGCTGTAATTTTGCATTACATCAACCAATGTGACTTGACCCTAAAAAGGCTGTTAAGCAGTTTATGTATAAGGAGTGACCTACTTGGGTATTTAAGCAGCCCAGTGTGAGCACCCGTGGACTTGCAACAATATTAGATATAAATAAGAGAACAATTCCGTGCTCTCAAGCTACTACCTGCCTGGTCGCACAGCATTTCCTCAACTACTCCTGACATTAGGCATGTACAAAACAGCTGAAGCAACCTTCCTTTTCACAAGGCTGAGGCTCTCGAGGAAGGTATTTCAAAAATGCCTTCTGCTGGTCCCACTGCACAGCTGCTGTCCTGACACCAAGGGCAGCTTGAATAACTAACGGCAGATTTGCTGGGGCTTTGCACAGGGCTCCCTCCTCACGAGCAGGCACAAAAATACATCCCATATATCAGAGTGCATGAGCAGAACCTGGGAAAGGCTGGTCTTCATAGGTGTGTTAGTAATCATGTAAAATATTTAACAAAACAAAAAACCAAAAAAAACCCCAAAAAACCAAAAAAACCAAAAAACCAAAGGGGCTAAATTCAGAACTGAGAAATACAATATCTGTTTTTTCATCTCTATTTTGGGGGAGTTAGCAGGAACTACTGATTTTGGCAGATCTTCTAAATTTGCAGCACGTATTCTAGTCTATAGATGAGATGTAGCTGATTTCACTTAAAAAAAAGGTACAATCTGGGGTGAAGGAAGAGAACAAGATGGCTTTGTTTACCATGCTCTGCAAAACTTCAGCTGTGTAACTTCAGCTCTCTCCTAAAGCCTCCCTTTCACACAGAGGAACACAAAGGTCACACAAGGTACGTTTTGCTGTGGTCAATCAACTTCCTCAGCAGTGACTGAGCTGAGCTAATCACTGAGAAGGAACAGCTGAATGACCTGAACCACAGAACAAACACTCCTTGCCTCTGGAAAAGCCTTTTGTCGGAAGTTGTGGGAGCTTCTCAGCAAAGACTGTGCCAGCTCTTCTTCCTCTACAATGGCAATGAGCACTTGATGACTTCAATTACAGTTCACATTTCTTTCATATTTCTTACTGATGTAAACTATGTTATATCAGGTTATCACTGAATTTCCACCTTCATGTGATGCCTGAGATGGCCACCTAAAAAACAGAGACTAGACAGGAATAAGGGAATAAAGGTAGGTGTTTATCTGAAGGGCCTGCAAAGGTACACCCTGGGCAGGCCAAAGGCTGCTCCCAAGATGGACACCGGGTCACGAGTTCTTCACACTTTTGTAAGTTTGGTCCATTTGCAGATCAGGGTTAATTCTCCAATTAAAACTTCAGTTAATGATGTAATTTTCCCCAAGTTTGCCCCCCTTTTAGGATTTTGGTTTACACATTTTGGGCCTAGGGCAATCTGGGTGTCCTTGGACCGCAAACTTAAGAGACTCTTGTTATGTCTAACCAGCATGAGAGAACAGCAGCTAACAGGCCACGTGAAACTTCAGAGTTACACACTAGGCAGTACAGGATTTGAAAAATATAACAGTTAAAACCTAAAGCATCACATGTAGCATTATTTTAAAAATATAAGGCAGAATTTAAATTCTAAAAATCAAAGTTTAAAAAACGAAACAAAACCATCCCTTCACAGCAGGAAAAGGAGGGATAAAGAAAAATAATCCATCATATATTGCATTTTACATTAAAAGGCAAAATGCATGGACTCAGTGGAGTAAAGGTGAAGGGAGATGCAGTAGTCCTATTAAAAGGTATGAGTTTAAAGCCTTTCAGAGCTGTTCTACTTTTTTAAGCTCCTAGTTAAAAGAGCAGATGAAAATTGGCACATACTCCTTTATTTCCCAAATGTTCCTCATTGACTAACAGAAGGTTTATCTCCATTTTCATAAGCACAGGTTTCTTAACAAAGCCCAAAAGTGAGACTGACAACAGTTTTCCACACACTGAGCTTATTAAATTCTGATTCAGCAAAAGCAAACACAGGAATAAATTCAGGAAAGCTGTTATTCACACCGCCATTAATGAAAACAATCCCACAAATAACACTGCATGACATTTAACAAATCAAATCCTCTCCCTGTAAAATCATCCATTGAACAAAATACATTTGAGGGCCCATTTTAAAACCTCTGAGGGGAACGAAATACTTTAGGTTTTGATGTTAGCGAGACTAATTGGTATTTATTTATTTTAAAAAACAATAAACTACTGTGAACACTAAGCTGGAAAAACAACACTTCTCTCGAAGAGCTGAAAACTAAACATTCATCAACTTGAGTTGAAGTAACTCCACTAACGCAGAAATGTATTGAGAAAGATCTTTTTGTCCTCTTTTCCTATATTCTACAAATATACAAAGTGTAGGAATACGACTGGATGAGCTGGAACAGTGCCCTAATAAATATTCATAAAGCACTTGTGCTGCAGTACAATCAGAGTTTACAAGAAGTGAAACCATACAGCTGCATACACCTGCCACAAACCTTGACATCTGTTCTCTTTTAAACCTTAAATTGACAGTAGAGGTGTTTATAGTGTACATTACTACATTTAACAAATCAAAGAGATAATCACTTATTAGCATGCTATCAGAAAGGCTATTTTTTTTTACTCAGGAAGGATAAAAAGGGCTGATGTATCCAAGAGAAACATCTTAGTACAAAGAAATCTGAAGCAAATCTTATTAAAGTAAACAAATAAATATAATGCTAAACTTATACAGTTGTCCAATAAATATTAAGTATGTCTCAGAGAGGTGTATTTTCATTTTTATACAAGTTTATATGTTTAAAAGAAGCATTTTTCCTCCATAAATCTACTGCTAATCCTGCTATTTGAGTCCTTACTTGAGCTGGGCAGCATGAAACAGCATCTAAATAATGCAAAACAGTCACTATTCATACTTATAAAACACAATTTTTCCCATGAATTGCTTTTGCTGAGTTCCCAAACTAAAATACAAAACTGTATCTCATTAACACTGGCAAACTTCCATGCCCTCTCAACTTTCCAAAATTTAAACTACTAATATGGAAAGAAAAAAAAACCAAAAAAACCAAAAAAACCCACATAATAAAGCAAGATTAATCTTCAGTTCTACAGTAAAAAACGTTACAAGTCATGACGAAAAAAACTATCCTTTCAAGCCTGCACTGTAATTCACTGGAAGAGTGAAAAATCAGAACTGTTCCTTACATAGAGCTATGTGGTAGCACCAGGAATAAGAGGTTTAATACCTGCTAACACCTCAAAACACATTTCTGGGCTGGAAAAAGCTGCTCCCTCCCATATCTATTTTCTCCTCTTTCTATAGGTTTCAACTATGCTTATTACACAGAAAAACTGCCTACAAATAGTTACAAATGTACCTGTAGAATACACAGAATTGCCAGCTCTTTGCACTGAGGTATTTCACACCCCTTCCAAACCGTCTTCTGGCACCTGGGGAAACCCACCTCCATAAATGAAATTTCTCACATTCCCCTCAGACAACACATCAGCATCTCAGCCTTTTGTTTTCCATTTACTACCAAAAAGTTATCCCCTAACTTGATTCAGTTCCATACTCCAACAGAACAGGAAAGGGAAGAAAACGAAGAAACAAAAGCAGCAAGTTCTTGAAATAGGACACAAAAAATGCACCACACTAAGACAGCAGGACACTGCATTTTCAAGAGCCAATTTAATTAACCTCAGCCCCCAATAACTGAAGAATTCACCTTCCATCCAAACTGCTGTTCCAGTAAGGAGTAATTTTCTTACACTTAGATATAGCATAAAATTAATGTTATTTTCATTATGACTTTTCATGAAGCTGTGACATGGACAAGACATGAGAAACAAGAACAGTACCAATCTGAAAGCAAGTAACAAAACAAATCCAAGAAACTTCTTTTTACTGTCCTCTCCCTATTCCTCCCTCAGCAATTAAATTTATTATTTCATTTTTCTATTTTTTTAATACATACTTCTCTCTCCTAGGACTGAGTAACCTTTAAATGGATCTCCAGCACAAGTGAAATGGGAACACGCCTGACTGACTGCTCAAGAGAAAAAGTGGAGCTATAATTTACAGAGCACTGTCTAATGCACAAAGTAAACTGGGGAAAGACAGAAAAAATACCACTGTTTATTTTGTGGTCGCCTTCTGATAAATATAAAGGGCAAAGCTGAAAGCTACCAGTTGGAAGGGGACTTACAGTGTGCTAAATTTTACTAAGGAGAAATAAAAGGTTTCATCCGTTTGGTCTGAAACATTATTGGCTTCTTAGGCTTTGCAGTTTTCCAGGCGCTGAGGAAAACCACGGCTAGGTCGTGTCTCTCTCAGGCCATCCAGCCAGCAAGGCTGCACGTGGAAACCACACCACGTGTTCTGACCAGGATACTTTTCCAAAGCCACGTGACAATTCGTGAAAATTCAAAGTGTTTTATAGAAAAAAGTCAATGCCAGCAAGTTTTCCCTCAAGCACGGTTTTCATGTGCCTAACAACGAACTTCCCATGGAAGCAAACCTGCCTGGTGTCCTCCAGCACCCATAAAGTGCTTCCAGTGGTCCTCAGTCTAGGACAGGCTCAGCCTCCAGGTCCCAGGCTGGATTCAGCAGCTCCAATAGGGAGAGCTCCCCTCAGTCCCTGAGCATGGAGAACTCAATCTTGAAACTACTAAAAATAAACATTGGAATTGTTGTATTACGTTCTCCTCAGACTACTTCTGTTCTAAAATGGAACAACTACTTATTTTCTGTTTGGATATTTTGGTGGGTTTTTCTACTTTTGTTCCCTCCTGCCTAAAGATTGGGTTTTCTTGTATTCTAGAAGGGTACCTCTACAAGCATGCACATACCTATATAGAAGTCCCCATTTCTAATTTTTATTTTACATAAATTTTTATAATTTCATTTTATAAATATTTTTGAATGTGTTATTTACAGTTATATATTCTGTATACCCATATGGATGGGTGCTAATTACAGGTAAGATAAACACAGAGAAAATACAGATAGATCTAACAAAAATTTTTGTATATTTTTCCTTCTCCCTCCTAGACTGAAGCATTTGTAGTCCATCCAGGCAACATACAACTTATCCAACTCAGGGCAACTGGGCAGGAAACGAAATCAAAGGTGGACTTATTTACTTTTTAGAACCTTTTTTTCAGTGTATAGCATGTGTTTCATTGTTAAGGTTTTTCTGACATGGAGTGACATTAAGAATAAAAGAAAAATATTGCAGCAATGTATACTCTGGAACCTTTTGTTGGTTTGGGTTTTTTATTAGTTGAAGTATTACAGACACTTGTGTCATGGAAGAGTTGGCATTTTGCTTGTATCCCCAAGCACAAAGGTGAATGTCAGTCCAACAGATGCATTTACTTAAAAATAAGTAAATACCAAGCACACAAGAGTTCTCTCTCACTGATTGCCTTCGCTGTGCACACTGGATTAATGTGGAGCACATTTGTATGGTCAGAGATTTTACTTTCCTTAAGCCATAAGCAAAGAAACAGCATGAGAAAAGATTTTTAGACAAAGCCTTAGTGACTGCAGCACAGCAGTCAGGTAGGAAGCAGAGCGGAGAGCTGAGCCATGAGCCAAAGTTTTACCAGACCTCCAACCCTTCTCTGCCAGGCAGAGCTGGGTGATACACACTGCAGTTAACTGAAAGAATATTTAGATTTATTTCTTGAAATTTTAAAAAATACAAAAAATGGAGAAAAGAGAGGAAAAAAAAAGAGTTCTAAAATGGTTCAGCTTTATTTCCTCTACCAGTTTTACACTTCTTTTTGCCACCTCCTGGTTGCCTTTTTACCCCTTCACAAAATAAAACCAGATCCACACTGCAGCTATTACGGCACAGCTGTGGAAAATATTCCACTGTTCCTGAGCTAAAGAGCTTCCCTGAGTTCATTCTGCAGGTTTACCTCTGGCACACTGCGTGCTCTGCCTGCCTTGGAGGCTCAGTCTCTCTCTCTGAGACAATAACCTGACATTTCATGGCACTTTCTTCCCTTTGATCCCAAGATACAGCATTTGCCTGTATTTGTCTTTGAAAATAAGGCCTGCATAATAAATTCCTGAAAATTACGTTCAAATTATGGCTGATCTGCAATCAGGTCCTTGTAGCTATTTTGGGGTACATCATCCCCAGTCTTCTTACTATGCAAACACACAGGTAACACACAGCTGCCATCGTCCCTCGCCTTCACTCTGCCAAACTCTTCCATCTCTTCCCTGCCTTCCCTCACAAGCACCTTCTCTTTGCCTCTGCGGCAGTTCCTGATTCCTGGCTGCTGTTTCCAAGTGAACCCTCAGCACTGAGCTGCCTTTCCTTTAAAAGGGATCCTGCCAGGGGCAGATGCCTGCAGGCTAATGGGACTGGGCTAGAGACCTGCCGGTTTTTGGTACTCAACTTATTCATGTCTCAGTTCTTCTGTCACAGAAGTGCAGGGGAGGCTCTCCTTTGCTGTAAAAGAAACTATCAGTTATGTCACAACCTCTGGAAAGCCAAATCACTTCATCTTTTCTGGCAGGAATACAGCTGTAGCAGCATGAAAAGGGGAGAAAAATGTCTTTTCCCAAGGAAAGTGACTTTTCTGTATCACACCACTAGCGCTGTTTTCCTCAGGATAAAGAATGAAGCACAGACCTTGGATTGCAGTATAAAATGGAATAGTGCTCTTTCCAGCCACAGAAAGCTCCTTCCTGCCCCAGGTGACAGCAGCCTCCAGACCATGAGCCAAGTGGGAATACTGCCCTTCCTGCAGCTGAGACAGTGTGAGCCCAGCAGCGTCACTCTGAATCATGCCACTGCTATCAACGTGATACACAACACAAAATTGAGGGGTTTAACACTCCCATATACAATCTAAGCTCCCATCATTTTATTTATGTAATTCTTTAATAAAATGAATGTAAAAAGGCTTTCATGGACAACTCAATACCTTGGGTGGTCATGCATATACTCACAAATTCAGGCAAGTATAGTTTCACTCTCTCCTGCATTTTACTAAAATATCCATGGATAATGGAACACTACCAAGATAAAAAAAAAATTCTTCTTTTACTTAGTATCTAGACTAAGATTACCCTAAACTGTCTTGTATTAAAACAATTATTCAAGTCATTCAAGTGCCCTGCTCAATGTTAGGTTTTGACATATCACAGCTCTCATTCGACTGCAAATCAAATGCAAGCTACTTCTTTTCCCTGAAGATGTGTTGCTCAAGAGGAGATTTTATTCTGTAGTCTCTAAGTGCCCTAGAATTGATATGTATATGTTAATGGAGCAGTATATAAAGTCACCTCAAAGGCAATTGGTTTCAAATTGTAAACCCCTACAGATGGGATGTAGGGTGACAAGTTAATTTAGAATTAGATATAGTGCACACCTGATAATTGAGAGAAGTGGGAGGAGGGAGAAGAAGGTTACTGCTCTATATTTGAAAAGGTGAATCCCTCCTTCATGAGAGGATGAGAGGAAGGCAATCCAGAACCATACTGCAAGGATTTCCAAACAGCTGCATGGGCTGGGGATGGGTATTTTGGTGCTTATTATTGCTGCAGACCATCCCTACCTATGGCAATTACTATTTGTGGGATGCCACTGCTGTGTGGGATGAAATATACTACCAAAGGGAAGCAAGAGAGATTTAGCTTTCAGTTGTCAGACATGAGCACTACTTTTAGGAACAACAGCTGGAACAGAGACAATGAGCAGAAAACACAGTCACAGTAGCTTCCTATCTTAATAACAGTTCTAATTGCTGACATTCAATTATTCATAGCCAGCTCCATGTTCCTGTTGTGCCAGGAGCACTGGAGGGACTCTGAACATAAGAGCTGCCATCCTGCCCTTGGAAGTACTTTGTCTTAAAAATTACTTTGGCAAATACTTGTGTGTGAAAATCTCTCATACACACAATGTGAACATCACACAAGTGAGGATAGAAACCGAACCCTGTAGGGTAAAGCAACATGCACAAGTGGGCCCCATTCCCAGCTCCTGAGGCTTCAGCATTTTGCCCACTGATTTACAGGACACCCAAGTCCTTTTTGACACCTGACATGACAACTGCAGGTGAGCACGTAAACACATTCAAGCACGAACAATGAGAAAGCAAATACGCAAACTGGACAGAACATCTCTAGGGATGTTTCATGACTGAAGGAAAAGCAGAAGCAGCAGTTTATCTCAACCCTAAAAAAAAAGTAATGAAAAAATATAATAAAAACTCTTAAGTGGAGCTCACAGAAAACAACGAGCAACTCTGACTCAGCACAGCTGAAATAAAATCTAAATCAAATCTCTGTACTGCCCTTTTCCCACTTTTACAGAAGTCAGCCTAAAAGCACAAGGATGTAAAAATGCTCCAGTTTGGCAAAATAAGTCACATTCCATAAAAGACCTATTATTAGCTTTGTCACTGTTCTATTTGTCTTCAATGTCTTTTCTAATAAAACCTAGAATAATGAAGGGCAATATAACTATTTCTAAATCTCTATGTAAACAAAAAAAGGAATGTCCCTGTTTATTTTTTAGTGCAGAACTAAACACCCTATCAGTGATAAATTATTTAGGGAGCAGGCTGTGTTCATGCTGACCTTACCTGCCACTGACTGAGAATTTTCCATCCACACCAAATAGGGAACAGCTTACAGGACACAAAGTTGATTTTTATAGTGTCAGAAAAATTTACTTTTCTTTCTAGATGAAAAGTGTACAACAAAGCTTATGGCCAGTCTCCAAAAGGCTTTTGTCTTCTCCTGCATCCTAAGGGGGAACTTTTAAGTGCTGCCAAATGAAGCTCTGAAAAAATCATACCTTGGAACTACTGAAATACTGTGGAAACCATCAGTCACTGAGTCACACTCCCTTTATGCTAACAACAGACCAGCTACAGCTCCTTCTGCACTACACATTTTCTTCCATATTAGCCAAAGATTATTTGAAGTAAAACTTTCCAGCTTTTCCTCTTTGACTACTAAATATCCTTCAGCCTCACATTATCCAAGGAGCCGCTGTGAAAAGAGCACAACCTATTCTTCGATGCTGCTGCCAGAGAAAGGGGGAACTGAGGAAAGAAGAAAGAGATGTTTGCATCTATCAGCAAAGAGAGAAATGGCAAAGGAGATGGTAGGAGCACCACAATAACCCCCAGGGCGCTTATCCACACACAAAAGCTCAGATGCAGATCTCAGATGCGGCCGACTTGAGGAAAAAACAGATCATGGGTCACGAGCACATTTTTTTATATATAAATCTATATATACATATATATATATATTTACATCATGTAACATCTTTCTATGATCTATGTAAAGAGTGTCTCTGCAGACCAGCATTTATTCCTTCCATCAATAAGGATAAGCACAAGTTTCATTTTCAGCCCTTCCTTCTCTGTCAGACTCATGTATACGTGGACTTACATGCAAAAACTGGACTTGAGACAACCCACTCAAGAGATTCAAAGCTTTCCATTTTAGGTTTGATGTGTTCTGGTTTGAGTTATTTTTAAGAAACATTAATCATTAGCAGTAAAAAGAAAAATTAAAAGTGGTATTTCCTTCCTCTGTACAAAATGGTACATGCCATAGTTAGATTGTACATCATAACCACTTGTATGTTTAGTATCAGCACAAAAATCAAAATAAAGGGGTATAAGATACATGGGTTTCCCTTTCACACCCTTTAGCTGACATGGCAAATCCTGTTTCTTTGCTACTTTTCTGGGTGTGGAACATCTCTTTATGTCTCCAGAAACAAGACCAGATTCAAGCACACGTGGTGCTTTGGACTTCTGAAGGAACTCTGTGTTTCACTGACCTTTAATTTAGCTCTGAATGCTGACTGTTGTGGGCCAACACATCTACCCCAGTGACTCCAAAAGATGTTTACCTACACACTGCTCTACCCTGTTATTCAGCCATTCTGCAGGAATGCTTTAATTCACTGACCCCTGGGAGTGGCCTGTAACATCCCCCGTAATTCAAAAAGTAAGTTCATACAGTATGGGAAAGCACCTCACTGCAAAAGGGCTGAACAGCCATCATGTAGCAGCAGTGACTGCACGTGGTCAGTAAAAACGAGAGAGAAGAATCCACTGGTGATGGAAAGCACATTATCCATGACAAGGCCAAGAACTACTTCCAGCAGCACCAGCCCAATGGTAACATGGAATTAGCTTTTAATTAGTTTTAACTTCTGCAGCCAGAAGGCACAGCTGGTGAAATCCTGGCATCCCAAACTAGGAGAGCAATGCTCCCATTCATGTTAAAAGAAGATTAGGAATTTCATCTGTTGTCACAGTAGCAAATAAATACATTGTTTACTTTTGTACCCCATGCTAAAAGGAGAATAGGATAAAAAAGAAGTGACCACATGATTTGCTTGGTTCAGCAGGGTTTAGGAATTCTGACTTGCTTAGCTTTGAATTAGAACTCATTAGAGAAGCCAGAGGGAAGGAACTTCTCTTTGTCCTTCTGCACGTGCATGGAAAGGAACAAAATCTCCTTTGCCACCTAACAAGAGGACCTAATACAGCTTCCTCAATTACTGGTGTTTTCTGTTACAGGACAAATTCAGGGTTCTCTTAAACAAAAGCAGACTACAAATATTTCTTCTCATACAAGCCAAATGGAGAAAAGAACAGCAAGACTATCCACAACCATGCTAAATTCAAGATAAGATCCTGAGACACATTTCTTCATGTCTTTTAAGAAATGAAAATATTAATTTGGCATGTTAAGAGTCACACAACCCCCCAACCCTTTACCACAGTACTGTGTTCCACCACAGTTTTTCTTTTCATATTTATTTATCTGCAGATTGATAAACAAAACTTTGCCACTTTTTGAAATTGCTCAGTACAACTGGAGGGGGAAATGGCAACACTTGCCTGGTTAAAGAATTAACTACTTGTTAAGAAGAAAACCACCACTGTGATTGACTAGCATCGCTCCTCTTATGCTCTGCTTTCCTACATCAGTACCAGACACGAACATGAGACACTCAAGCACCAAAATAAAGCGTTTCAACCACGACCTGCCACAGGAGCTGCAAGACTTTTTGAAAAGACCTGGTCATATCAACAGTTGCCAGCTAAGTTAATAAACTGAAGTGACCCATGGGAAAGAAAGGTCAAAAAAAATCCAACAAGCAAAAAAATTCCACAAAACCACCACAATACAAATTGATATGGCTTCTTTCTTAGAGCCCGTTAATGTAACTAGAGAAACTGGTCCCACTGATGTTAGCAGGCTATACAGCAAACTCACGATCTTTATATTTTACATCAGGGGAAACTCAACTGATATAAAATGTTATTAGTGCCTGTGAAGTGTCCTGGCTGAAAAGCTGTCCAGGGATTAGAATAATTAGAAACTAGTCAGGCTCTACTCCTTAAATCTGATTCTACTCCAATAAAACCATTCAATTTTTTCTTTCAACTGTGAGAAGGATTTGGCCTTAAATTACAATACTCTGATAGCTAAATTTACAGAATTAGTAATACCCTGAAAATGTAGAACCGCAGAGAGAAAAGAGAGCTCATAAAAAATAAACCTTATGGGATTGTCAATTAAGATATTTTAGCTTCCCAACTTAAAATAAATGGAAAATATGCCATATGAACCTCTGTAGATATTCAATCATTTTATTTTTATTATATTGAGACCCATAATTGTACCTGGAAGGAAGGAAAAACTGGATCACTTTGTCCCCATTGGTCTAAAAGCACAAGTACCATCAGGAGACATACCTGACTCTCTGGCAGAGTGAACAGTGATGAGACCTGCATTAGCAAAGCTTCAGATGAAAGAAAAAATAATTAGGACAGTCAGAAAAATTTCAGAGGATTTAATTGTTCACACAGCTATAGAATAAAATCCACACCATTTTGAATGTTTAACAAAACCATAGAGAAGTAAAGAGTGCAGTGCACACCTAATCAAATGTAAATACTGCCAAGTACTTCATTACATATGCTGAATAAAAATACTCTTGGACCTTAACTTTACCTTCTGTTGCGTGCCCCATACTCAAAACTTAGGATTTGCTCTGGAAAATTTGTTTTGGACTGTACCATGCAGGCTATGAAAACCAGAATCCTTCATGGAATCAGATGTGTATGAGTTTTACCAGGTAAGTTTGACAAATTTGCTTTTATCCCTCCTTCACAACACTTGCATAGAAATAATCTTCTAGGTAAAGACAGCTTCACTGGAGTTAGTAATGTCCCCTCACTGAACTGAGGTGTTTAAGTTGAAGAAGAGTCCTTTGCCTGTGGAGAGAATTTGAGTATAAAAAGCCAGCCAAGACAAAGGGTCTTCGCACTTAGTATTAAGCATTTATCACAACTGACAATGGAAAAATAAAGAAATGCCAAAACAGAAAACTATTCCCAGCAGGACAAAACCAAGATTGAAGTTTAAGGTCCACCAAGAGCCTGCTCCTGTCCTTCTCTTTATTTACACGTGTGGTCAACTGCATCGGAACACACTCAATACAGAAATGTTTGTGCAAGAACGGCCTTGCTGGCACTGCTTCTTGAAAAATTGTTCTCAAGGAACATTACTGTGAGAGACATTTTATGAAGGCAGTCTTGCTATAACCCTAATGGCTGCAAGCAGCAAAACAACACCTCCAGTGAAGCAGAAGCAGCAGCTTTCCTAGGGCAGCCCATAAAATCAGGGAAGGCAAATTTCTAACAGCCTCCTATTTCAGTGCCAGACTTGTCAATATTCCCCATTTACGGCTCCTCTAAAAGGAGTAATAAACCATCTGCATCTCTGTTTAACTAAAGCTTACAGAGCACACTTCACTGCAAAAGGGACAATAGTTTAAAGTAAAGAACGCGATGAAAAATGTTTCTACACTTAAAAAACCCCACGAGATGAGTGAATCTGAGCTACTTATTTCACTGCCTTTTGTATCTTCCCAAAGTATCTTAAAAAATCCACATACCTGGTACAGCCAGACCTCAAAGTGGAGCTGACACAGTGCAGCAAACATTTGTTTACCAGACACATTTATAATTCAATTTGCAGACATTTGCAAATGTTAGCTTTCAGACTGCTCTCCTAATGGGTTCTTTAACAACTCAGGAGATGCACAGGAACTGTGGATGTATTAGAATAATCACTCTCAGGAGTAAATTATTCCATCTAGCCTTTCAGTAATGTTTTAGCCTCAAATTGACAAACAGAAAGAGTCATTTCAAGCAACACGGAGTTCCTGGTTCTAAGGAAATCTGTCTGGTTTACATGTTACACAAGTAAGAAAACCCAGGATCCAATAAAATCTAATTATACCTTGAACATTTGTTGTGATGTTTGGAAAACTTCTGGATGGTTTAGTTACTCCAGTCTTTGGTGTTGAATGCAGATGGGGAATACCCCTCAAAGGAGACAACAGATTTCTTTTTTGGCAGGAGAAAAGCAAAATTAAAATTTAGTTTGGAGTAAAATTTTCATTTTGAAGAGGGGTTTTTACTAACTTTTAATATTTCCTACCAAGTTATTAATTTAAATGACTTCAGCAATCTAGCAAAAGAATCAGTCTATTAGACTTCATTGTCAAATTCCAAATAAAACTTACAGACAACTCCAAATGTCAAAACATGCTATCTTTTGCAACCATGGGATCATTAAAAAAAGATACCGACTTCAGTGTGAAGAGGAACAAAATGCTTTTAAAAAGAATTCTTCATAAAAACCCCCAAAAATCCCAGCTGAAACCCACCCAACATTTCAAGATCCTCAAGCAACGAAGAGAGTTCAGGTACAAACTTCCAAAGCTACAGAGATGGAAGATTACTTTTTTCACCTTTCTGTAAAGTGTCAAAATGTAATACTAATTCTTCCTGTTCTCAGAAAATCTAAAGAGGACTACCAAGCTATTAAACCTTCTGGTGGATCATTTGTGGTATGAGTTATTAGCATAATTGGGGGCACACTTTATTCTGACCTTTGCAAAACTTTCATTTCCCAAATGTGATAGATACAAAGTGCTTTTATAATACCAATAATGATTATTTCCTATGGGAAACTGCCAATTATAAGTTGGTGAAAAATGCTATATCAGATGTACATTGAGAAAATGAACACACCTACCAACAGTCAGACTAATTAAAGCCATCCTTCAAATATTAATAAAGCTTTTCACTTCCATGAAATACAACCTGTACATTTTAGTTCAGCTCTAGCCTTGTCAGGTCATTCTTTCAACAATAATAAATGTTTGATTAGTGGTCAAATACAGCATTTCTGCTGTATTTCTTTCCCTGGCAGTAAACCAGCACATGTGGGAAGCTGTTTTAGCATTTAACCACTTGACTCGAATTCACATTGTTTATATCAAGTCACATCAAGTGCCAGCAAAAATACTCAAGGAAACAAACCTCATGTTCTGGACACGGTTCTTAAGGAAAAATAAAAAGCACAGCAGAGATAAGGAGTAAACTGTCAAAGAGCTTGGGGTTTGGGTTTATAATATTGACTCCAGCACCTTCTGCTGCTGCCACAGGTAAAACAGGTAGTGGCTTCCATGGCATCATTTCCTGCTCTTGTGTCACCTGCTGGCCTGTGTCACCTGCTGCCAGCTCGTGTGCACTGCCAGGAAAAGGAGGGACAGGGAAAGCACAGCCAAGCCAAAACTGCTGAACACACTGACTGGGCAGAGGACACGACAACTGCCCTCCCACCAACACAGCCTCACCTTCACAGCAAATTCAGTGCAAACGAACACTGAAAAGAGGAGTATTAATAATGAAAAACCTGTTTCCAAATTGTACGTGACAATAGAAGAGCCTCCATGCTGATACATCAGTGATGAACAGAGGAAAGTCTTTGATTTCCTTCAAAATATGCACCTGGAAACTGCCTCAAACTGCTTATCATTTTAAAAGGGTAAAAATTTCCCAGGTCACCAACTGTGTTTAAACACAACTTAAAAAGAAAAAAATATTCTATAGAATCCAAGCAACAAATGGTTCAATTAAGACATGTAGAAAAGGGCCAGAAGAAAAACAATTTAAAACCACAATAGTTTATCTCCTAGATTTTTCAGAATATCTAGCTAGTTGCTTACTACATCCTTAAAAACAAGTGCATTGACACAAAAGCAGGCCATAAAGGCCTGCACAGAAAAAAAAAAATCCGACTAGTTTTCAGGCAGACAGACCCAGATGACTTGTAGACAGGCTGGTATGACCAAATGCTCACAACCAGGAGCTGGATACACACATCTGCCCATCCGATTTAATGAGGTGAGTGAAGCACTGCTTCCTTTGTAAGGGAGGAATCTGATCCATCAGGTCATTTAAAAAAACATCCACTGCAAACCAAGCACAAATGGTCAAAGTCTTCCAACTGTACAGATGCCCAAGATTAGGGTGCTGCAGATCTTGAAAAAGCAGTTTGTACATCAACACAAGAAATACTTGCAGTATGTACAGTAGCTCCAGAGATGTCCTCCCAACTGCTAACCCAGACTGCAAAAGATCTCATAATGATCTTGTTTACGATCCAAATTTTCAGGCTGGTGCAGATCAAAGAGCAAAAAGTGCAGTTATGAAATCTAAGTAGATCTACTTGCTACTTTTCATTGTGATGTTTAACAGGTCTTATTAGTTTTGAGAAGAAGAAACAACAGCTAAAACATAAACAACTGAAAAGTGGCATGTGTGTTGTTAAGCAATAAACAACATTCCCTATTTGTCTGTCTTTCCCCTTTGGGCACAGAAAATAACTAGACAGCAGTCTCATCACTCCACGTACTGTACCTTTCAAAACTTGGCACAGAAACCCTTACACATTGTGTTTCAGATCAAACAGCTCAATACGTGCTTCAGAGATCTGGCAGCTGTTCTTTTGGGAGTTACTTCCTACTTTTCTGGCTTATGCAACCTGTCGAGTCTGGAAAATTTACACTTAGTAGATCTAAACTATGTACACAGAGAAAGAGGAAATCATAGTAACAATGATTATAAATGAAGTTTTGAATGTAAATTCGATTTGCCACAGGTATTTCCATTACCTCCAAGAAATCATTCTGATGTGGAACAGCACGTGCCACCTTCTCAGACTGCAGTTTTCACAGGTACTGTGCTCAAAAGGGATTTGTTTGGGTAAACAGCTGCAGTAGGGCAGACTCCATAACACACACACAAACTCCCTGTTCTCTACTGCAACAATCATTTTAAGAGCAAAATTACAACAGATAAGATATGAACAGCAGAACAAAAGCAAGCTCTGGGAAAGCCGTAAGATACTGCGAAGTTTTGCCTTTGATTAGCATCTGTTTACAGATTTTTTTTTTTTATACTCAACCAAACATTGCTCCTCCATATCCGACCACAAAGGCAGTTAGAGCAAACATCCCTCTGAAATTCTCTACAGTTTTAGGGTTTAGAGTAGTTGAATATACCGGAAGAAAAAGAATTCTCTCTAAATACAATGCCTTTTTTGGCAATAATTTAGTAATTTTCCTTTTTGGCTTCACCAGAAGACAATAAAGGCTAAAGATGAATGCACTATTCATGTGACATAAGAAGACACATCAGTTTAAAAGAGAGCATCCAACAGGCCAGTAACCTTGCTGTATCAATAGTAGGTCTTGGCAGATAGTTTCAACAGGAGAAGAGAGTCAGAAATTAATAAAACATTTTGTCCAAACCCAGCTGTGCACATGACCTCTTGCTTTCTTCCCCACCACGTAAGTATTTCCTGTATCTGACAGTTTTATTATTACATTTCCCACTTTTGCTACCTTGCTTCCCTCATCTCGCAGCTCCCCCCTTACTTTTCAGATCGTGCTGCTCATTCTTTCACTCTCTATTTCTCTCATAATTGGCCTCGGTTGAAGTCAGTGGCAAAAATCCCACTGATCTGTCTGCAGAGGGATCCCTTGGGAACACGGGAATGTCACTCACCATCTCTGCCACCACTGCCCTCCAGCTTGGGCACTGAGTCATGCCAACTTTGTATAGGCTCAGAAACAAGAAAGGGAAGAGTTTCCTTCCTCCACTCCCCTCTACTCTACTCTCTCCATTTCCAGACACACACTCCTGCTGGATAATTACAGCAGACTCTTGTGCTCTGGTTTGCTCCTGGATCTAATTCAATCCACTAAGAAAACAACCAGAAAAAAGAAAAGAAGGGGGGGAGGGGAAGCCATAAAGAACCCCAATATGTCTTAGAGAGCTAAACCTCCACAGAACAAAATGGTTTGCAAGAACTTCACTTTCTTCAGGTTTTCTTGAGGACAAACAGTACAAGGTGCCATTTTGTGCCTCTCATTTTCTGACCCATTCTTCCCACACTCTGCACTTTTGGATACAAGCCTAGGTCTTTACACATTTTAAAAGAAGAAGGTTTAACTTCAGGCATTAATGAAATAGAAATTTTGAATAAAACAACACCATGACTTAGTTCTTTACATAACCTTTTCAAAAAACAGCAAATAATCTTTCCTTCCTAGGGAATGGCAGATAAATCTTTCAGGGGACAGTTTTACAAGCCAGTCACTTAAAGAAATACACAGACAAAGAAAACAACTTTTCTCAGCCTAAGACAACTCTTACCATAAAACAACTAAAATTTACAGGAGCCAAGATTTGTTTCCTCCCTTTTTCTGCATTAGAATGTCTGATGATTCAGGCGTGGTTTAAGACAGACCTACCACAGACCAATTTAAGGCAGCAGTCTGGTAAACTTTGGAGTCCTCTCCAGAAGTCCACCAGTCACTCATTCTTTCACCACTAATGTCTGCTCTGGCAGAAAAAATGAAAACTGACTCAGATTAAATAAATCACAGAATTATGGAATACTTTTGGTTGGAAGGAGCCTTTAAAGGTCATCTTAGTCCAACATGTCCTGCAATGATCAGGGACATCTTCAATGAGACCAGGTTGCTCAGAGACCAATCCAGCCTAACCTTGAATGTTTCCAGGGATAGGGCACCCACAATTTAACTGGAAAACCTGGTCCAGTTTTTCAACACCCTTATTGTAAAAAAATTCTTCCTTATATCTAGCCTAAATAGAAAGTTCCAGTTCAAAGCCATTACCCCTTGTCCTGTCACAAAACACCCTGCTAAAAAGTTTGTCCTCATCTTTCTTCAAGACCCTCTTAAATATTGAAAGGTGGCAATAAGATCTCCCTGGAGCCTTCTCTTCTCCAGATCAGAAATGACCTTTTAGAATGTTATTTATCAGGTCTGCTTTCAGGCCAGCTCAGTCCCTGATTCACTCCTAACACAGGCTTTTGGTGTGAACAAGCACCCAGGGATAAGAAATCAGTCTCCAGTCTCACTCCCAGCCTCTGTTTTCTTTATCACAAGTGTCAGTTTAAATGTACATGAAACTGCAGAGAACCTGACAACCGAGACAGTAACAACTGCCATAAATGATCAGTATGCTTTTGTTATCACTTGCTTTTGAGCTCCCAGAGGTCTGCCCCTCTCTGAACCAACAACCTTTCTCAGGCTGAAACCTTTGCCACTATATGCATTTTCTGCCCCATCCATGCTCACCTCTGTCACCATAAAGGTCTGCACAATGCTGGATTTTGCTGTAATTAAACAGAACAGTCTTTCAAAGGAAAGCACGAAGACAACAACATGATCACAAGCAGCAGGGAATATCTGGAAAACAATACTTCATCTGGATGCAGTAAGCTTCATTTATTTTTCTTTTGCCTCTCTATTTTTGTTTTATACTGTTGACTCCAAGTTTTAATGACCGAAGATATTTTAAGCATTCCTGACCTAGAAATGTGCTAAGAATAAGAGAACTTTATTATAAAGAAAACATTGGTCATCTGAGGGGAAACTCAGTGTATACCCCACCTAAGTAAGCTATGCATGTTGCTTATGAACAGCAGATAAGTTCTCAGACCTAAAAGAACTCAATTTCCAGAAGACAGAGATAACATGGATAAAGAATCAGACAGCCTGTAGGATTCAATGGACCTGATTAAGAGAACAGGGGACTCATGGCTAAAATGGATGCAAAGTCCAGCTCAGGTAGAAAATACCCCCACAAAGTATGTTAATTGCTGTGTTTATCAGGGACAGTAATAAGACATCCAGTGGAGACACAGCCTAAAGCTAGGAGTGAAAACCTCTTTATTTTGACAACAGCAATCTGAGCAAATAGCCGTGGTCTCTAACAAGAAGGGCAACTTTTCTTTATTCTCCCCCATAAAGTGTCACTTCCATTTTGGGACCATTTACTAAGCCCCTTCTAATGCCCAGGCAGCAAACACTTTGGGACTAAAACTCATCCTAAATTATGCTCAGCAGGTGTGAGAGTTCCACACTGGCACAAGAAAAACAAGTGCAAAATATTTCTGTGATTGTAGCAGGCAGATTACACAGAGAGAACTTCATCAAGGTTTGGCCAAGGAATGCTGCTCTTAGCTCCCCAACTCAGAGATACAGTGATACACAAGTACCCACAGGAGCACAGGTAATTTAATCAAAAATGCTCATGCCAAATATTCAGGCTCTGTCCTTTACAAAAAAAATCTGCAATTCTCTAAATATACCACAGGGATCTTATTTCCCCTCCATAAATATCAACTACAAGGTGTTGACGAATAAAATCAATGAGCTGACTGTGATGAACAGTACATTGTTTTAATTATTATTCCCATCAGGAATACCCAGTGAACATCATGCCCAGTTTTACACTACAAACTTGAACAGGGATTCAGCCCTCCCTCCTTTCAACAGTGTTGGAAACCATAGTTTATTTAAAGGATTTTCTTTGGCTAGTTTTCTCTTCAGCTCAATCTCTTTCAGAGTAGGAGAGGGGTCAAAGTTCCTGCAGCTCCTGATTATTCAATAACATGACTAATGCCCTCCTAAGGGGAACATGATTACAGGTAAATTATGTGTTATGATAAAGGCACCATCTCCCATTTGCACACCCCCGTCCTCCCACCCACCACTATGTAAACAGAATAAACCTTTAAGGACGCACTGCCTGACCTCATCTCCTGAAGAAATACTGCCTGGAATCACACTGTAATGAGACACAGGATACCACAGAATGGCCCCACTTCATCTCTAACAATATGATATTTTAACAGGCTTCTACCCAGAAAACCTCTCCCAGGCATCCTCAGTGCAACCAGTATTAACTGCAGCATGCTCTTCACAGACCCTAAAACTGGCTGTACAAATTGTGATTGCCTGGGACTACTTCTGTTTTGTTATTGAGCCAAGTTCTCCTCAAATTTATTTAATACAAAAATTCAGAAGTTCTGGAATTTGCTGTTCCTTTGTTCACAAATTTTTTGAGGTCTTTGACTGTCAGAATGGTGTGTAAAGCCTATGGCATATCCTTCTTCATGCTATGTTCAAATAGTTAAAAATAGGATCCAGTGGAAAATTAAAAGCAACATCCCTAACTTCCCTCATTAACCCCTAAGTGGCTTTTCCCTCTATTATTTACTCTTATTTTGAAAATATAAAATATAATAAACACTCTAGGTAAACTCATTGATCTCCCATTCCTTTATCAGTTTTAACAAATGAGCCAACAGTTCTGCCATTAATGGGAATTCATTTTAAGTCTCTTACTAGTAAGATTTCTATTGTTGCACCTGGGAAAGAAGTCAGCCTATCTGTAGACCCTTGCTCTAAGAAGATATTTACAGAAGTTTCTACTTTCCAAGAAAGCTATTTCTGGCCAACGTAGGCTTATTTTCTTCTTTTTTAATTATTTTAAACTGTACTTGTGCCCACAGAAGAATTATTTTTATCAGTAACAAATAAACAAACCAACTGTGACAGAACAGCGGGTCACAGTGCAACAGATTCCCAAATGCTTGTGGCATACACTGTATGGATAAACAAGCAAACCAGGAGTGAAAACCAAGGAAAACAAGTGTGTTTTAATGACTAATGCCAAGGTAGGATAGGTAAAGCACTGCCTGCAACCATTGTACCGATAAGTCTAATTCTGCAATTCTAGATCAACACCACAACCATATCCTTTGGTGTCAATGACTTTTTCTGTGCTGAAATTTTCCTACTAAAGGTCCCTTTAGAGCAGATCCATCAGCAACTGATGGAATCCTCATCTGAGATTTCTCCAGTGATTTCACTGCAGATGACATCGGAGAATTCTCATGTGAATTTAGGTATGGTTTTAGATGAACAACAAAAAGCAAACATACCATCTCATCATGAAAACTTCCAAAAATTTCAGTAGGAAGAGTAGTGCATGAAGTGTGTGCCCAGCTCTTCTCCTGTGCAGTAGGAGAGGAATCAAAGAACTCACCTAAGCTAAGCTTGAGGTCTCAGTCAGGATTAGCCAGAAACGAACATTTGCCACAACAACCTTTTGAGCCTGCTCAAGGCCTGGATTGCTAAAGCAATTGGAATTTTGTGCCAGCTTGGTGCTTCTGGAGGAAAAGTAGTTTTCAGACAGCAGAAGCCAATAGGGTAAGAATCCTTGACGCCAGCAGGATGGATAAAACTTGACTCAGACTAGGAAGAGAACGTAAGTCAGTGTGCAAGTGACACATCCCTGAGCACTAAAAAAATAAAAAAACCTGTTCTCAACAAATTTGAGGTGAGAAGAATCTGCTGGAACCACACAGAGGCTCCAGCACTTAAATTGCCTTTGCAGCTGTTTTAGGAATGGTTCTCACTGGAGTTTATTGGGCCTGAGGGGGGGGACACACAAAAGAACAAGTTCTACTCATCCACACTTCCCAGAATCTTAGATTTCAAAAGGATAAGGCCTCTGAGAACTTTGAATATCCTCATCTGTCTGTGTCTGATCAACCTCACACACACACACACACACACACACACACACACACACACACACACACACTTCCTTAATGTCAGGATATCTGGTTTCAGGAGAGCACAGCACCCTCTGAATTTGCAGTTATGACCTAAGTTTCTAATAACTTCTCTCCTCTCATGAACCCCAACTGCTGCTTTTTCAGAACACATTTTTCATTCTACTAATATGGACAGTGCAGCATTGCAAACGGTAAACCATATTTTAAACCTGAAGCAAATAACCTGGTAAAAAACAGAATTAAAAATGTTCAAAGAACAGAAAATGCATACCTTTTGAAAATCAGAAATTACTCTGTAGAAATTCACATTGTAGAGAATGTCTTCCTTTCCCTAAATAAAAAAAAACCAAAAGTCTTAATTGTGCATATTCATATTTAATTACCTAATAAAATCACAGTAAACTACTTCAAGACCTTCTTTTTCCCCCAGAAATAATTTCTCCTTATGGATCAGAATATTAACACTATAGCAAACAGGTCTTGTGCGCTCAGTGGGTTTTTGTTTCAAGTTCATTTTATTTTGAAATTCCTGTTATTTAAGCAGAAGCATCATAGCTGCAGGTGGAACGACTACATGGTAGCCATTCTTCCAAGCATTTAAAACTAGAAAGCAACACCATGGAGACCAAGGATGGAGCAGTGTGTCAGGAGGAGGGAAAAGAAAGTCTTTTATTTTGACATATATAATCATGTCTCTTTATTATCCCAGCTTTGGGTAAAAAGTAAACTATGCCATTGTTATTATGCTAAAATATATTTGCTCCATTGCTTTTGCCAACACTTTGGAAGGATGAAAGCATCCACCTCTTCTGTCTTTCCCCATCTTTGGAGGGGAAGCACAGGGGCATCCAACACTTCTGTACCTCTGAGCAGCACAAGTGGGCAGGGCTGCTTTGGGGGTGTTACTTTATACCCCTCTTTTTTTAAAATGCACCAATCCAATTGATCTCCATGAGCACAAAAACCCCTCAGCAAGCAAAGCAGCATGTTTACAGAAACAGGAATGAAAATGACAAAAGAGTGCTCAAAAATGAAGTTAAATCCAAATTCAGATTAGAAATCCATGTTTTATAAGGGACAATAATATTTTTTTAAGAAAAAAATAACTAGTGTCTTCAGCATTATTGAAAATAACATGAAATTGACTGTTGCTTTTTCAAATTAATTTCTATCAAGAGCACCTGCACATTAGATCAGAAGCTGTATTTTTCTCTCTGCCATCAAGCTTCATCTTTCTTCCTTTACAGAAAAAATAAATTGAAACCTAAAGTTGAGAACATCTCAATATGCACTAGGTGCATCCGCAGAATTAAATTTGACCTGATACTTTTCAGTTTTATGAGGTTTAAGTTTTATGAGAAGAAAGGAAAAAAAAAAAAGAAACAAAAAACCTCAATATTAGAAACAGATTGTAGAAAACAAGTGTCTCAGCCAAGGGCAGCCAGAGCATGTTGTGGGTCTAGCATTTGCTCTGAGAACTCATGGTGCATAAAACACCCCGAGTACGAGACCAGAGGGACTGAGAACCACAGCAGTCACAATTACAGCAGCGAGGGCAGTTAAAGTAAATAGTTTCCTCTTCTGTCGAATCCACCCAAAGTTGCCAAAAATGTCTATTAAAACAGAAGTTGTTCCAAATCATAAATAGCAATGCTGAGAGGATGGTGGCTATGTACTTTGTTCTCATTAAATATTGACAGCACGCTCTTCTAGTAAGAGACTACGCAGTGATTTCAATTATTTTTTAAATTATTTTTTAATGCCTCAAACTCTCTCATTTTGCTGGTGCACTTTCAGACTGATCTCAGCAGCTCATAATTACATGACAAGATATCACTGGGTCTCCAAGACTTCTCAGCTTCACACAAAAGCATCCTTACACTTATTTCTGGGCCAACTAGAGCCAACTTAATGCTAAAATAAACTCCCTGTTCAAAACACGTCTGTGCTGGGAAAACAAAAGACATGACAAGAATCTTTTCAAGCATACAAACTGCTCTGTTAGTCTGCAAGAGAAGATACACCTCAGACATTTTTGTTCTCTTGCAGATTGCGGTCAGATTTCAACACGGTTACATCAGCGTCGAATCCAGCCCAGCTCCACTGGAATCAGGAGCATCCCACCATCCCTAATGCACATAACAGAAACAGAACCTGCTTCTCGACTGGTTTTAATCATCTACAGCTTTCTGGGCAAAATTGTCACTGGGCCCTGAAATTTCTCATGTTCCATGTAAACACATGAGTACAATCTCATAAATTTAATGAAGAAAATCAGTTTCTTTCTAGTTATGCAAATACCGAAAATCTCTCTCTCTCTTTTCACCAGTTAAAGTATTTCTTCAGAAGCTTGTTTGTGTCCAAAACCTCCAGTGGCCCTTTCAGTGAGACTGTAAATTCTTTGAGGGAAACACTTAGAGCCAGAGTGAAGCCTCAGTTACAGAAACACTGAGCAGTTTGTAATTCGCAGTAACAGAACAACTGATGGGGGAATGGACTGTGGCTGCAGCCTCAGGTTTGTCCTTCATTCCAGAGCTGGGTGTAAATGCTAAAATAAAAAACCCCTACAATTTTCATTTTTCTCATGTTTTAAAGAAAAATAAAAAATTCTTTCAAAGTAAATAAAGTGGTCTTAAGTACCTTGATGCCTGCTTTTTTTTTTAAAAGGACCTTTAATTTGATGTTCCTCACTTCGTGGACACCTGGCCAGATATCACAGGATTTCAGCTGCACCTGAACGCCAAGCCAGGTGTAGAGGCATAAAATTCTGATGTGCCCAGTGTTCATCCTGGCCACAACACACATTTCTTCACTACTGTTCAGTAACACACAACGTGTTTCTTCACTTGGCACCTGACCTTTCCTGCCACCTAAATATACTCCCTGGGTTCCCTCTCTCTTCATGACTTAAGTCCCTTATAACCTACCAGTAGAACACTTACTTTTGCAAAAGACCCAGCTAAATCACAAAAATCCAAAAGGATGGACGACCTTCATCAAGACTCTGGGCTGGTCACCAGATTTTTTTTCTTTTATTTTTATTTTCAAGCAGAAAACAAGTTTTCATCCACAGGGATCTAACATTCAAGGTTCTTTTTCACCTGTCACTCTGAAATGTTCAGAGAGAATGACCTGACAGGACTTCTAGACTTCTAGGACTTCTATAGACTTCTACAAGTCTATGACTTTCCCATTGATGGACACTTGGTTACAGATAATCACCTCCTTGAGTTACCCAGAGTATAACTTTAGAATTCCAATGAGGACCTTTTGCCTCACTCTAATTAAAAGCGAAGTACAAGGACCCAATTTAGAAAAGACCATTAGAGTCTTAATTTAAACATGACAATTTTAGTCTGTCAGTATACTGAAATTATCATTACCTACCAAACCTTCACTCATTTTGGGCTAAAAAGGAACTTAAACCATAGTTCATTAGGTAATTTTAGACACAGAACTGTTAACATTTTTCAGACATGAATTGCCTGTATATCCCTAATCTGGTTGTGTAGTTTCTAAAAAAGTCCTTTCTTTCTTTGCAGTCTTTTTTTTAGGATCTAGGAGTACCAAAAAAAAACCAACAACCCAAAACAACAGAAGAGCCACGAACACACAAAGGCAAAAGGAAAACCTGAAAAATTGCCTGTCATTCTCACACTTGGGGGCAGGAAACCACACTGAGCGATGTGGTGTCAGCGCCCTGCCTCCCACCAGCTCCTGCATTCCATGGGCCAGGCTCTTCCAGCAAGGACCTCGCTGCCACACCACTCACTCTCATGTGAGGCTTCTGAGAAACCCCAGCTCCTTCCTGGAGTGGAGCCTTGCCAGGGACATCAGTCTGTTGCTGCTGACACACTCCACACATAATTCGGTGGCTTCCTGCTCGAGGCATTACATAATTGGAGCCTCTGGCATGTCTTTCTGGAACATTTCGTGTACTCACCCACAGGATCGGCAGCATCTTCAGCTACCAGATAGCTCTGCACCTTTTCTGCACTGACTCTGACCTGGATGGCACTGACTACAGGCACAGATGGCTGTTCATCCCAGGTAAATAAAAACTTGGCAGCATGATTCCAAAAACACAGACAAAAGAAGCAGGTAACCACACAGTTAACAACGATTAATGGTCACAGGGATACCATGATTGAAATCACTTTCATAAACCCCAGAATTCCATCAAGGCCTGTTGCATTCAGCTTCACTAAATCAGAAACTTATTAATCAAAGAGAGCATACAGCCTCCTCCTCATGCCACACACAACCCACCCTTAAGTCCTAATCTGCCTCCAGCCATGAAATTGTGAGTCAAGAGAGTTCTTGACTCGGGATCAATGTGCATATAACTAAACTGAAAGGTAAAATCACTCCTTGATGTTTGCTGAGCAAGACTCAGGACACTGCACTCCTGAAACATGCAGACTGTTTTCACAGAGATGTCAAGTACTTGGAGCCCAGAGATTCTATTTCATGAAAAGCATATCAATTGATAATAAAGTGCACCCTCCAAAATGATTTGTAGATAACAGAATCTTTTACACCTTTTTCTACAGAGAATGAGTAGTATTTATGGGATAAACCCCACATAATTTAAGCCAAGCAATAAACAACAGCAGCATTTGTGCAATATAGAACAGTTACTGCAAACTCTTATCAGTATGCAAATGTAATAGCACTAAGAAACACAACCTGCAGTTTGACTCAGAATTTCAGTGTATCTTGGATGTAATTATATCCTATCCTACAGCTCCTGCAGGGACTTTTACCTATGGTTTAGGAATGTTATCATTTTTTCCTTCTTTTTTCTAGGGAGAAGAAGAAAAGTACTCAATTTTTAGTCACCTAGAGTAATTCTCTGGAACCAAAATCATCCTGCTGCAGTTTAGGAGGTTTTCAATCTATGGAATTACTCACTGCTGATGAAAGCATTAACAATCCAAGGACTTCATTTACAGCATTACAAAGAATCCAGGTCAATTATGGGTAAATGCATTTACTCTGCTTGGGCCAATGAAATTAATTATTATCATAAAAAACTGCACTCCAACCAAGAGTAAAGTTTAAGGGTGTCTCACCATAATTCAAAGAGAACAGAAAGGAAAGAACAATCCTAGACTCCAGCATGGAAACCGGGCAGCTAATGCAGGCACTGGGGAACATGCAGCAGGTGAAAAGATGGGAAGAGGATGGGTACTCCTTTCAGGCCAGCAAGCCAGCAGCTGCCAGCACTTCATATCACTAAGATAAAATCTGATGTCTCCAGAGAAAGCTCAGCATCATCACATAAACCCTACTGCAGCCTAATCATTCTTTTTGGGATGTACTCCGTGTTCCAGAAACTGGGAGCCTGCTCCTTGCCAATCTCGCTCTGAAATGTAGGCCAGCAGCTCTAATGTAGCATGTTGTGATCTACGCTTTTATTATTCTAATCCTCCTCAACAGCAAGAGAAAGGGATTAAGCAGCATTATGTTTCCCCCTGAATATTTACTGAGATAATTACATACCATACTATCATACAAGATTATCTTGCACAGTGCAAAATAACACAGAACGGGCCCATCGTTTTATGGAAACCTCTTGGTCCCATCACTCTTGGGAGAGTACATGGCAGATCACATTGGGCCTGTTCCTCCAGGAAAGTTTAACTGCAAACTCTTCCAAGTGTACCAAATAGATCCACTCAGCTTCTTCATACAATCCCTTTTTTGGCAATCATATTTTTAAAATTATTTCATAAAACATTATTAATATCTAAAGCCATCTGTGTTTCTAGAGAACGCTCCTTTCCATCCTCTCTTTCCTTCCTACTGGGTTGCACAGTAAAGATTTTTTTTTTATTTACAACCACTTTTATGCCAGCAGATGTTACACCACACAAAACTGCTTTGCTGCAAGTTCAAGAAGAAAGTGGTGGGAAGAAGTTTACATAACCAGACATCATCAACAAAAGCAAGAGAGCCTGGCAAACCACAGGCCGTAGTCATTTAATTCACACAAATCTCTCTTCCCCTTTCTCACTCTGCTTTCCAGTTTGTTTTAATTCCATAGGAGGATCTGAGTGGTAGTCACTCCATAATGCATTGCAAGGTTTAAATGCCAGCAGCTTTTCTTGTCTTGACAAAATGTACAGAGCTGAAATTTAATTACAACTGGCTCAAATGCACTTTTGTTTTGCTTCTACCCACCTGGAACACATAGCCCGTTTAAAGTAAACATGTTTAGTCACTGGATAATACGAAGTATAAAAGAAAAGTTACACTGTAATAAAAAGAGATACATTTCAAAACAATTTTGATTTCTTATCTCTGAACCTGGCTGCAACCAGCCAGCTGCAAGTGGCATTACCGTGATGGAAATAGCGTGGTATTTCAGTGCAAGAAAGTAAACATATTCTCCCAGATACTAGCACAGGAGTTGAAACCCACCCAAGGAAACCATTTGCATTATCGGTGTGCATTATTCTGCCCTAACGTTTTGACACTGAGTTTAAACATTAAGCTGTGAGTACAATGCCTCTTTTTTAAACCAATGCAGTTTCTTGGGGCAAAATCTGATATGGCCAGCCAGATTTCCTGAGTGCTAGTTTCTCCCAGGGATAAAAAAAAAAAAAAATGAGGGACATCAGTTTAATTTTGATTTGTCCAGTAAACAGATCAAAGCATTGCAGCTCTGCAGTGGAGGTTTACAAAGCCTCGTTGTGCAAACATCCTGGGCCTGATGCTGCCGGCAGCACTGAAGCAAGTCTCATCTGATGGCAGCCAGTGCTGGTTTGTGCTACATTGTCCAATGCAAAAATTTACACTTTAAAGGGAAGTCAAAAATCTTTGAAGTCCCACTAGATCAAAAATTATTAAAACATGCAGCTTGAATTTTTAGGCTGATCTTAACCACATGTAGCTGGAAATGTTTCACACTTTAATTCTGTTGCTTATATACCAAAAACTGCATTCAGCTTTTGGCTCCTCCTATTCCAGTGCAATAAATTCTTTGGGTGAAGGAGCATTTTTAACAGTTATGTACAACGCCTAAAAAAGAGATTCCAGAAGCACTGTTAGATCACTTAGAGCTGCAAGACTGCAAAGTGTAAATAATTTTTAGCATAGCTGAAACATCTTCCTAGATCTTTGCTTTGTAAGATTGCAATTTCTGCCCAGCCTTTTCCAGTTCTTTTCTCATCCAGCTGTGCAGTTGAGCTTGTTCAGGGCTTGCTGTTTGGTGCCTTTCACAGAATGCAAAGAAAGAGGGAGGAAACAGAAATGACAAGACCCATATAAATTAGTTTTAAAACACTCAACGTTAGGCCTGATGTCCACAGCTACTTTGATTCTTTGCAGAAGAAAATTCCTTTTCATACATACATATGGTTTTGACTTGAGTGTCCCTTTAAAATAGCTTTGCTGATTCAGACTATGCCCATACCATTGCCAAAGGAAAGAAAAAAAACCAAAAGGTATTCCTGAGTTATGTTCTGACTTAAAAGATTTAAACAGGGGATCCACAAACTTAGAAACAACACCAAGAAACACATTTTTATTTCTGCTGCAAGACTGCTGTCAATGTCTACATCCACAAAGACTGCTTGACAAATATCCTCTAACGGACTGTGCTTCTAAAACTGAAACTTTGCTCTTTCTGGGCTACAAATCAAAACTGGATCTGTTGCATAACAAAGGTATTAAACATAATGGCCTCTAAGACTGCATGGCACATCAGTGGGAGCAGTGTAAGCAATGCTTTGCTCCATACATTAATCTGCACCCCTGGGAGTTTGTCCTGGTAGAGCGTGTCCATGTCCCTGATTTGCTACATTTTGATCTCCAAGTCAAGGTCAAGAAGTAATTTACCAGGATCCCTGTTGCAAACACACATGGGCTACAGGTTTTGGGGAGGTCATCTCGCCATGCTAAAAAAGGTCTCAACAAGTGGAGTATAAAGAGATGAAACTGTCTGAAAGCTGCTTTACACCTTTAGGTTGAACTGAACAACATGGATGCCATTTGTTTTTAACCTGCATAAATCAGTTCTGTATGTATACTCTAATTAAAAATGCCGTGTTGCAGTGTATTCTTTCATCTTGAGGTATCAGCAAATGGGAACCAACCAGGTTAAATAAAAAATAATAAAGACTGCATTGTAATAAATGCCATAAAATAAATAATGCAAGGATAGTCCCTGCCCCAGAAACCTTGCAATTTAGGCCATGAACAAAGAATCCTTAAGGGATCATACCAAACCTACCTAACATTCCTGAACTGACATTTACATTGTGCTGTACTTCAGTTCATACTTTCAAGGCTGGAACTATGCACTTGTTCTGATGTGCACTGCTGAAATCAGCTCTGGATCTCGTGGTTCACAAGACAATGAGCCTTCACGTCAGGCATTATAATGACATTTAAGGTAGATATTGAAAAAATACCTAATCAGAACACTGTGGGTGAGGGTATGTGTCTTACTGTATTTAACCCAAGTCCTGCTTTAGAACAAAGAAATCTAGTTTTTAAAGTGCACTACAACCAGCTATGCCCATGCCCAAAAGACATGGGGAGAGGGAAAGGGGACCAGGTGGTGGATGTACCAAAACAATACCAAGCATCAAATAAAGAGCTTTCAGGCTGGGCCCCTCTCCTCCTGTGTCACAAAAGGTTACCTGTTCTAACCCAGGAATATTACCATTCTTCCTACAGGAGCAAATGTGTCCTAACAGCCACTCACTGCTCTGCTGAAATTAAGCTAAAAATTAATTTTGAAATTATATCAGGCTCAGCATGGTCCTCTAAAATTCCAGCAGTATCTCTCCATCCTGAAAAAGTGAAATCTTTTGACATCTGATCTTACAAACGCGAAGGCTTGGGCCAGCTTTGTGAATATACATTTTGCTTTGGAAGGGATAAATGGAGCCCCATTGGATGTGTAGCCCATAGGGAACAAAGTTCTGAAGCCAAATTAACTACTTCACCTGCGAAAACTACAAGACTGATTTAATCAGTCTCCAGCTCTGAAGGGCTGGGTTTGTGCACTTGCAGTGTGCTATACTCAGTCACTTTTATTTCTCATACATGGCATATTCCTCTGCCAAGTCCTGACACTATTTGGATTCTCATTACCTTTCTTTTGTCAGGTCAAATTTCAAGATTAAAAAAAATAATAAAACACACACTGCCAAAGAATAAGAAAGAAGCTATTATCTATCAGATAGAATAGCCTTTTTTCCATTATTTTCCTTTTGAAAGGGGAAAATAATGAAGCATTAAGTGGACAAACACCATTTTGGCCTATGAATCATCCCTGATAAAACTGCAGATGCACAAACCCAGTCACAACGGTATTACAGTAAGAGAGAAGAGATAAATTTCAACAACCATCCAAAAGACCCCTTAGATGAGGGACAATGATTTTGAATTGAATTTTGAGATGCAAGGCTCAAATGAACTCCGGTTACTTGCTTGCAACACCCACGCTCTGCCAATAGACAGTGCTGAAAAGGAAGAGCCAAATCTTGTTAAAATTATGTCTCAGTCACTAAGAGAAGTGCTAATTACCAGCTGGACTGAAGACCACTGAGATAAGCAAAACATTCCCTGCCAAAGCCCTTTAAACAACATTATTTAGTTTCTAAAACCCAAGATGTGATGATAGCAGGAAGAGATGGAAGGAAGAAAAGGATTAATCCACTTTCAGTCATGTTTTAATAAGACTTCCTTTAAATGATTTTAAATTAACTGAGAGGCATTATCTTTTCATCAACTTCTACAAAAAGAAAAGCAGCCAGAAATTTGTTTGTGTAATTAATGTGTTATTCACGTATACAGAGCACTTTTTAATTGAAACTATAAATTTGCTTTTCAGTAACTGAGAGATTTCAGGTAATGGTTTATGAAATCAAGAAATATTACCAGAAAAGTGGTTATAATTTAAATTACCAATCACTTTTTAAGGAGGAGATGTAGCTCACCTGAAAAAATAGGTCCACAATTTTAAAAATTTTGAAGTATATAGTTCTATAGCTCTTTAAAAATCCTGAAAAACAAACACAAAACTGACACCTTGCTCTGATCATTACTTCCAGTAATGCTTTGAAGAAATACTTCCACAGATCTTGCAAAGGAGCCAGGCAAAGCAACACCTTCAAGATGCAAGTTTTGGTCAAAATTTCAAATTATTCACGAAGGTCTTCATGAGCATTTAAATGCTGCTAAAGGTATGGGCTATTCCTTTAGATGTATCCTTTTATAAGGGAATACAACTCCCTGAAAAGAGGTTGTAGCCAGGTGAGGGTCGGCCACTTCTCCCAGGAAACCAGTGGCAGGACAAGAGGACATGGTCTCAGGCTGCACCAGGGGAGGTTTAGGCACAGAAAGGTTGATTAGACATTGTGATGGGCTGCCCAGGGACGTGGTGGAATCAGCACCCCTGGAGGTGTTTAAGGAAAGCCTGGACGTGGCACTCACCACCATGGTGGTGTTGCATCATAGGTTGGATTTAATGATCTGAGAGATCTTTCCCAACCTAACTGATTCTGTGAAAATTAAGTAATTCAAAAACTAAATGCACAAAAAGGCTAATGTAGTTTCACACAACTAGAAAAAAAAGTCTCGTATCTTGTACCACTCTTGTCTTCTGTAAAGAAAACAATTCCACTTAAAAACAAGATAATGAAAATACTCAGCAAACATTCTGACACTAAACTACAGTGGGATGGAGCCAATTCCTTAAAACCAAATAATGTAACTGCTAACATAGCAATGTAATTTCCTCTGCCATTTCTACCTGCGAGTATCAAAAACTGTTTTCCAGTTTTCAAAAGCCTTAAAGTATTGCCACATTGCTGAGCACCTGAATCATGGAAAACCACTCACAGAATCAATCATTTGATGATTCAAAATTACCTGAGAAACTACCTGTAGGTTTTTCCACATAATTTCAGATCAATTCAATTGATGTTTTTAATGTGTCAGGTATCTGAGAGCAGCACTTAGATCTTTGTTTTCACAATATTATTATTCAGTCATTCTGCTGTGGGGAGGGGAGGTGGTTATTCCAGATTAAAGTGAGCAGTGTCTTTTCAAGGGTAAATTAGAAATTAAAGCAGGATGAGATCAGGGAAGATTACCAGGCACTGTTTATAAATTGAGCATAACTAAACCAAAGGTATATAAATCAGAGCATGTATTTCTTGGCAGATTGATTCAGTTTTGAAAACTGAAGTATCACAGGCTTCATTAAAAAAAAAAAATTCCCAGCAATAAAGCTCAATTTTTTTTTCAGAAGTAACCTATTTCATGCCAATTCACAGCTACTCCTGTAAAGTATTGCTTTTACCTGATGTGTTTTAAAATACAAGAAGCATTTACAAAATAAATACATGTGTTTGTATAGCACAGAATTACTACAAACATATACTTTTGATTTCCCCACATCTGGAAATGCAGTAAGTTACATGAGGCTTTTAGTTCGTCATGGGAAAGCTGTAAGAAACTAACACACAGGAATCCACACAGAGAAAATAAAAAAATCATTACATATAAGAACAAAGTTTTTCAAGTCCTTAAAAAAAAGGAAAAAAAAAACCACCAAAAAAATCCCCCAAAACCCTGAATAAATCAACTGCTAGACAGTCACTCTAGCCAAAACCCAACAGATCATCTTTTCTCTGAGACTACAGTTCAAAGAATCAGCACTGAAAATGAAGAGGCAGCAGAGAATATTAAGTTTTTTCACATGATTTGGAATACCACATAAAGGTCTAAGCAAGCTCTGATTCCTCTATCCACACAGGGACCACAGTTCCGCAGCACAAACTTCATTAGTAAGAGTTCTTCCAAATGAACTCAACCAGACCAGCAGAGCTGAAGATTTATCCCTTCCATACCCAGCAAACACAGTGTTTTCTCCACAGTAACGATCACCCATCTCTCCAAAGAGATAAAGGCAAAATGTAAAGGACTGATCCTGCTGTTACCCTTTCCTACCTCTCTGAGCCTCTGTGCATCTTCACTCCCTGCTGGATCCAGACATCTCTGTGATCATCGTTAGCAGCTGAGGTCACAGCAGTGCCATGGGGGTACTGTCTCCCAAGCACACCATCCATACATCCACTCCCAAAAGCACCAATATGGGTCACAGATCCCACCTGCACCACACCAACTTATTAACTCTCCCTGAGGCAAGGCCAGTTAAGTACCAGATGCTTCTTCCAAGGTGTCAGTCTTCATTAATTTCACAGGGAAGAGATGGTATTACTCCCACAAAAGCAGTGCAAATACTTCCACTACCTGATGCAAAGACTAACTTAAGACATTTTCTTGCATAAAGACACACAGATGAAATGGCACACAAACTATTTTTATATGACTTTTCTAGTTAAGCTCATGCTCTCAATTAGGATATCTCAAAGGAGACCATTTTATCAACATCTGTTTACCAGGCTTGGCACACGTGCCAATTCCAGCACTTTCTCAGTTTGTAAAGAAAAACAAACAAACAAACAAAATTAAAAGCATGTAGAGCCAAACATACACAATACTTTAGGATGCATCCAAGCAGACAGGAGTCTGCTTGAGAAAAGCAAAATTATACCAGTGATGTGTGAATGCGGGGAAGCAGCAACCTGTACCACTGAAAAAAACTTTGCCCAGTTTGTCCTCACCTGGGCCAAGGTCTTCTCAGAAGTTATTTCTCTTCCTGGCCACCTGGTACAGTCACAGGTCATCAAAAAGCTACTCTGTATTTCATAGCCAAAACCGAGAGCATCAGCAAAAAGAACAGCCAGACTCTGCTACATACTGCCAGGTTTGAAGGGCTTGGGGAAAAAAGGAAATGAATCTCTCTATCAGTTCAGTCGCAGCAGAGAGATTCCAGGACCTTCCCTTGGGCAAACGCAGATGTACAGCGGGGGCTGCTCCTGCCAGCCCCAGACCAAGCAGAAGAGGCCACCAGGGTCCCCGAGCCCCAGCTGCTGTGCCCGGGGGAATATGGCACCGGCAGCACCCCCAGCACACCGAGCCACAGCTGAGCTTCCTCGCGCCCGGGCTGCCCTATTTGAGCCCTCTGTTGTTCTCCCAGGTCACACCGCTCCCCGCCCCCCGAAGCCCCCACCTTCTCCTCCAGCCCGGGAATTCTCCAATCAAAGCAGATAAGCGCATCATGTGAGGGACGGCAGACACGCTGAGGGGAATTTCCGAGAGCTTCACCGCACCTGCAGCATCCACAGATACGGGAGATTTCCAATGTGAAAACGACAAGCCAAGTAGGAGTGCCAAAGTATCCACGTACCTGCAACTCACAGCTTCTATGCCAGACTGCAGCACCTCATTTGCAATCTGCTCTGATATACCTGCAACCACATTCCATCTTCCCTTGTCATTTAATGTATGACAACTATTCGTAAGCATCTTTTGCTAGGGAAGCAGTACACAAATAACACAGGCTGAAAGACCAGAAAGCAATAATTACTCAGTCTATTCTTTGCTGATGTCAGACATGCAGTACAGCTCTCCAAATCCACCAGAGCACCCAATTAATCTGCACTAATCCTCAAGAACTATATCTGAAAAATAAATAGTAAATTCAAATCATCCAACAGCCTCCGCCTGCCTTGCAGTCACCACACCATGCTACCCAGCCTCTCCTTTAACAGATCTGTGCTTCCTTCTCATCTCTGCAAACAAACCTACAGAGAATTCAGCAGCCTCTCTCCCTGCCTTCTTCAGAAATGCTTTTCTTTCCATGATCATGCTCCTTCATAGAAAAAATTATACCAATTCTGTTGGGTTCACGTTAGATCACGTTAGCCTTGCCAAAGAAACCACTCCATGGCTCTATTTCCTACTTCCCAATAAGGCATTCATATTCCATTTCAACTCGCACTTCACTGAGAAGAATTCTGTATGAATTATCCTAATTTGTGTATTTCAAAACAAACAGGCTCTCACTGCAGCTATCAATTCCTTTCTTCTCTCTGTTTCCTTTTAGCAGTGGCAGCAGCAGTCTAATGGCAGAGATGGAGACAAGCACCCTGGATCCAGCACACAGCCTCAGCTGAGAGTACAGAACATCTGTATGTGCAACAAGTACAGCGCATGCAGCAACATCCCCAAAAGCTTGGGAAAGAAAACGAAAAGGCAAATGTGAGACACATGGCAATTTCAGGCATGGGAAATCAAAATGTTCAAGAAGTAGAAAAAGGGGAACAGAAAAACCCATAGAGTTTTGGAATGGTCTACAAGATCAAGGAGGAAAAAAATTGCCACTTCGATATGAGAAGTTATTTCATCCGACCTATCTTGTTCAAGACCACAGCTTACATCTCAGAGAACTCCCTTAATACTTGTTATTTTCCACATCATCAGTGTTCACAGGATCATGGAAACTCTAGATCACTGGAATCCAATAGATGCTCCTTATTAACCTTTCAACTCCTTATTCTCTTTCGCCTTCTTCATTAGTCACTGACCTCCTGGCTGATTGCTTCCAGTCTGCAGGAGCGTGTGTGCTCAAGTTGAATGTAGAAATTGTTGGAAAAGGAAATTTATCTGTAACTTCAAGAATAAAGAGCCTGCTCTTTAATACCTTTCTCGTACCCATCTCCTCCTTACTAAAGTGCACGCAAACATTTCTGGGCTGCAGACATAAATTACTTTTGTGTAACTATTTGATAGGTGGATGACATTTGCAAATTTTTTATCTTCATCATTTCAAAAGGTGTTACACATAGAAACAACAGAATAGCAACACCAAGCCTAGATTAAGACTTCTCAAGGAAATGGTCTATTGGCACAACATCTGAGAAGGAACAACGTAGAGGATTTAATCTGAACAGTCCCTCTGAATCCAGCATCTGTAATGTTACACATCTTCTCAAGGTCTTCTAGGTTGCAAGGCTGGCTCACAAAGGGAGTTACAATTTGAGAGCCCCGAAGTCAACTGAACAGAACCAGTTTCTTCAGAATCGAGAGGGCAAAGGCACGTTGTTACTTCAGCAACACCAATTTCCACCACTCTGCAAACAGACCTTACAATAGAGCACATTCTACACGGGCTGTCTCACCTCATTTGCCTAAAGCTCCCAGTCATTGTTACTGGGGAAAGAACAAGCTCTTATTCTGAGGAAAGATCAAACAAGGGACTCTCAGCTCTCCAGGTGCAGAGCCTTATGGTGGTACAATTATACCTCCGCTATAAAATTGAAAGCAAGGCTCTAACTTTGGATATATGACAGCTGCCAACCAACTTCTTAACTCACATTTTGATCCCTGGCTATTGCAAAAGCAAAGGTGAGAGACATGCTATGAGGAATTAGGAGCACTTGTGGGTTATAGATATTATATCAGGCAGCATGGAGCAATTGCATAAAGTCAGATTACGGATTCACCTATGAGGTGGTCATGAAACCGGGGAGGACAAGGGATGCTCCACACCATATCCACGGTCTTTGTGATCAATGGTGTCTGTTCCATGACCAGCTGTTAGTCATAGGTGGGACAGGATCACAACTGAGCTTAACAACAGTGACTGGCAATGGAGAAGAACGGGAAACCACAAAGAGATCAAAGGAACAGCCCCATCTGCCACAGAAATCTACACCATGCAAAAGGCAAGTGGCCTTAAAAGCTGGATAGCTTGTACTTCTCCCTTTACATGAGTGGATACACTACAGTAGGGCAACCTAACCTTCCAGTGACACCGGCACTGCTCCCCAGGAACACGCTCTCACACAGGAACACTGAGGGGTGCTTCCTACAACTCCAAAGGTGAAATGAAACATTATAACCACGCACAAATACCATTTATCCAAGACTAGTAACAACGGAAACCGGACACTATGACCTTATATTAGTCTAGGAGGCTCTTCAGAGGAGAGGAATATGAAGGTTTTGTCTTATTCATCTCCAAAAATGAAGATTCTTTGGCTGTTGCACAGGTACAACTTTAACAAGCACTTCTTTCAGTGGCTGATACGTAGAATGGCTTGTAAGGCAATCTGACAAAAGAAGCCACAGCGCTTCAGTACCTCATACAAGCTGATGTTGGTCTTCAAAAGGAAGGGATGCAAGTACTGATTTTCCTCCGAGATCCCCCACAGGGAAAGTATCAGCAGCGCATCACCCAGAAGTCTGCTGGAGAGGAATCTCTAAAGCCACGGTTGTGCTGCACCATCTATTTCAGTGACTCGCATAAGCTGCTTGGGAGCATCTTGCCCTGAAAATTGCAGATTCCTGGCATTAGTGCCCCGAGGACAGCACCAAAAGAATTGGCCTGATGCTGTTTCCCATGTTGTGGCACCGTGTTCCAGGCACTCAGACACATTAGCATGTCTTTCTGGAACAAGGAACTTACTACTAGGCCTAATTAATTAATTCCAGAATGGCTGGGAATCTGTCTTCTTCTGCAGTTTCACAAGCCTCTTTACCCATATTTACTAAACTTCCAGAAACCACTACTGCCATAAGAACATGGGTGAGGACCAAGAAGATAGATTTTCATAATTTAGTGTTCATAGGGCAAGACGTAAGCAAAGCAGTTAATGCCAAAGCACAGTATCTTTGGTATTTATCCTGTTGATATCCCAGGTATTCTAACCCTCTACGGGTCAGCTCTTTAGAATACAAAGTCCAAAAATCACATTCTTTTTCTGCAGAAGCAAGAGGACCACAAAACCTGCTCCCAAAAAGTACCGCCAAATAAAATTTATCTGAGCCTTTGATGCACACACATAGGTAATTTTGATGTGGTGCTATGCATGAATCTTTCATAAGAATAAGATGGCCTAAACAGTATAATCAAAAAACTTCTGAAGAGTTAACAGGCTGGATCATAAACACCTCCACTGTGTGCAGCTTCTGCAGACATCAAAGAGTCTTCCCCAAACCAGATGCATTACGTATCTTGCAAAATTAGTAAATGTACTCAAGCCATCAATTTTGCAATTTTTGAAGTAGCACAATGCATCTATTTATTAGAGAATGGAACTAAGCCCAGGCTGCTGATTAGCCATCCTACAAATAATGCTTATGCAACCCTTCGTAATGATTTCCACTAACAACCAACCAGAGATTTTATGACTTGGAAAATTTCACTTCTAAACCAATTTACAACACTTCCCAAAGTCTAATGGGACAGATGATTGAAACTACAGAGGAAACCAGCCTTCTCCAAAATCAATGAGGTACAATTTTTGTAAGTAGTCTCTCTTAGGTAAGATGGCTGCATTAAGTTCCTGTTCTCTTTTCTAAAATTCTTATAAGTACTCCTCTGTCCCTTCCTCCCTTTCCTCTAAAAAAGGGATTAATTCAATTTTAAGGAAAATATCAAAACAGCAGTTTCAGACTTCGGTCGCTGGCAAATTACGAACAGGAAGGAATAGCAATTGAGCTGTTAAAACCACCAAGGAAAGCAAACCACTGAACAATTCGAAAAGACCACAAAAAAATTACAAGATAAAAAATGAAAAAGAAATATAAAACAAGTCATTTTGGTAAGCACAAAACTTATATCCCTACAAGTTTTCAACACAGTATACCTAAGCCTGGTGAAAATGAAGCCATCAGTTCCTGCACAGCTGTAACAAATACTTGACAGACTTCCAGCATAGCCCCAAGTTCATCATCACAGCCAGATATTACTAGAACGAATGGCCAAAGTCTGCAACAGAAGTCAGCAGTGTATATCAAGCCCAAACAACTCGCCATTGTTTTTGAAAAGGTGAAAACAACACAATATTTTGTGTGAAACATAACAAAGAAGTGTTTCCTCTGTCAGTATGGAAATTCAAAAGACTTCTCTTTCCTGCCCCTTTTGGTCTTTCTCTCTTTCCCTTCAAGGTTCTGTCTTCCCTGCACTCTAAGAAAAAGCAGAGAGTCTACGTTATGCATAAATTCATGACAGAAAACACTATTTTAGAACAAAGCTCCTGTGCGTGGGTGCATGTCTTTAAAATAAAAGGCATTGTTACTCTACCAAGTGCACATCCACAGCCAGCAATCAAATCAGATCCTCACATTTTATTTTGACAGCCACGCAGTTATATTTTCACCAGAGGTTTGACTTTCATATCAATACCTGGTTTTTAGCGATATCATCAGGAGATGAATCAAAACTGACATGTGAAGGCACAGTGGTGTTAAGAGTTGTGGAAGAGAATTCTCATCCTAGAGCTCTGTAATTTATTTTTAATTACTTCACGAAGTTACCGGTTGCAGGGAGGAATAAATCTGTTCCCAACTCATATTTAGAAACTGTCTCTGTACAACACAAAATTGCTCGGCTCCACATAACAATAATTATTTTGTGGTACATGGCACCTTGATCTGGTGCAAGCCTGCAAGTACTGTGGCCATAACACTTCCAGAAGTTGGAGAAATTCATCTGAAGTGAGTATTATCAGCTTGCTAACACTGCTCAGGTAAACTACAGAATACAACCCTGAACACAAACGTGTTACAAAAGAATCTGCTCCATCCTCTCACAGGATGCGAAATGCAACGTTTTCCCAAGGACCCTTGTTAGCACAAATTATTAAACTGGAATTTCCATAGTGCAACAGCAAGCGAAGTTTGAGAAACACAAATGTTGTTGACGTACTACGAGAGGATGATGTGCGCTTTACTGAAGATTTATACTGTGAAAGACTTTGACTCCGTGTAGCCCCTACTTTCCACCTTTCCTAAAGATCCATCCCATGGACACTTTAACATTATATAAACTCCCCCTGAGATAAAGATTATTCTATAACTTTCTAAAATCATCTCCCTTTGAGAAAATATTACTTAACAAACACACCTTAAATACCTCACAAGCGCATCAGATCCCGGGGTTTCTACTAGATGCCAGCATAAAAGAATATTTGTAATTTATTGTGAGATATTAAAAAGAAAGAAGCCAAAGCTGGATAACTGTAACTGGAAAGGATAAACAGGATTAAGTAACAGGTGTCTGACTGCACATAATTCAAAGTCGTGCATGGAATACAGTGCACAGTCTTGGAATGGCCATGGAATGGAAATGGAAACATTGCTTTTGCACCTTGCTTTGAAAATTACCACTAAGTGATTTAAAAACATCTTGTAAATTAAAACCACACAGACAGAGGCAACAGGAGCACTTGTATCCCCAGAGACCTCTGGATATATATGAAAGAAAACAAACAGTCTTCAAAGGTGAGCCTGCCTTCCTCCCGGGGGAGAAAAAGAAAAAGGAAAAAAAAAAGGAAAAAAAAGGAAGAAAAAAAACCCACTGCAAGAAAGTTATACTTAACTACACAGAAACATTTGTCATACCGCCCAGCACTGACAAAATCCGGATACACTCAGCTAAACTACAGCAGCGAGGATGAGGGGAGGACTCCAATCGCCAGGCGCACACACACTGGGATCCACACACGGATCCACACACGGAGCACACGGACACGCGTGTGTGCACAGACATACGTGAATGTGACACGCACACATTCGTGTGTGCACAGCCGTACATGTATGTCACACACAGGACGTGTGCGACACGCAGACACACCTATGTGACACACACCCACGTATGACAGACCCACACGCAGGACAGACACGCATATGTGACAGACACACACGTATGACAGCCCCACACGGATGTGAGGGACCCACACGGTGACAGACCTTCCTAGGTGACAGCCCCACACGTTTGAGACAGCCCGACATGTCCGACAGTCCCACACGCTCGCGGCAGCCCCACACGCTCGCGCGCGTCCATCGCGGCCGGGGGAGCCCAAGGTTACGGCCCGCGCGGGGGGGGCCGGGCAGCGCCGCTCCCCGCCAAGGGCGCGAAGCCGCCG
>VZRQ01002308.1:617334-627629 GCA_013397975.1 Machaerirhynchus nigripectus
GCTGCCCGCCACCCGCAGGTACCGCACACGTGCCCCCGGAGGATGCCCGCGCCGGCGCGCCTCTGTTTACTACACGTATTGGAAAAGGGCGAGGAGGAAATCCCCCTTCCCCCGTGTGCTCCCGGGCTCCCGCCAGGCCTGCTGCTTTTCACGCAGCGACGGGAGAAATGAGATGTTGGGGAGGCCGCTGGAGGGTTCCCAAAGTCTCGCAGTTATCGTCTCAAAATTACAGTTGGACTTCCTGAGGTTTATTTGGAGAGAGCTGTGGAGGAGCTCAGCGCACAGGAAGCACGGGCGGTTTGGAGCGCGGGATTCCCTCTCCCGATATCCCCGGCCAGCCCTTTCACAGCTCATGACTGTCTACAAACCACTGCCATGGACTGCCCTTGTGCCTTTGTGCCTGTGCTCCGCAGTTTCTATCACCATGTGCCCAGTCTCAGCTTTCCCCCTCTCCTTATGATTTCACGAGAAATGTTTTCCCCCTCGTCAAGAAACAAACGTGAAACGCCCATAAAACCAAACAAAGTGCTGAGCTTTACAGCCGAAGCAGGTTCCCCATCCCTGTTCACCTGCAGCCCGCCCTCTTGGACTTTGTTAGAGAACTGTGGAGTTTGGACGTGTGGGACCGCTCCGAGGGGACAGCGGCACCGAGGGCTGGTGTCGGGAGAGGCAGCAAGCTCCAGATCAGTTATCCAGGGTGAGCTGAGGAATCAGGGGAAGAAAATCTGAAATTGTTTTTTTTTTTTTGCTGGTCATAAAAAGGGCGTCAATTTGCCATGAACCACTCGAGCCACTAATGCAGTAGGCAGTATCTCAGGCTATATTATCCTGTTCCATAAACTGCACAACTCCAGGCTTGGAATGAGAGCCCCCCATCCCGACACCAGTACTAAGATGTGATCAGAAAAAATATTCTGTCAGGATATTCCTTCAATAGCTGCCACCGTGCTCCTGTCAAAGAAGTAAGCAAAGGGGGGACAGACAACAACGGCAAGGATGACACGCGATTCCAGGGACAGCCTGCCAGCGGAGCAGACCTGCAGTCTGAGGGGTTCCTGTAGCCGAGGCAAGTGCTGTGTTAAGCAGATGTTTGTGTTTGCTTATGTCTCCTCAGTCAGAAATTCTTCATGGGCACGGTGGCAGGGGCAGGGCTGTAGAAATCCATGGAGGGCAGCAAGGCTGCAGTGAAGGCTGGGGTGGGCGTATCACGCCAAAGGAGGTGCAGGAAGGAAATAACAAAGGAACCTGCATGAGAAGCACGTGAGCTGGATGAAGGCCAGTATTGCTGGCAGGGCTAAAGGGATCTAGTTAACAGGATATGGGAGCAGCAATTATAGCCATTAAAGATGGAGGGTATCAGCTTGAATGTCAGATGGACAGGGGTTAGTGAAGAGGTTTTTTGTTTGTGGTTCCAAAGTGTGTGTTTCTAAATGAATGGGAGATGGATACATTTGTGGGTACACAAATGAAGTGTTCCATGTCCTTTTCATTGCTTTCTTTTCCTTTAACTTGTTTTTAATTTTGCCATTGGGCTGTATGTAAATTCAGTAAATTCTTATATAAGTAGTAACAAAAAAGTATTTTAATTCCGGTGAGGCATAATCAGTTACTCGCTAGCAAACAGTATTGGATTCTACTTAGGAATCCCTGTGTGGTTTCTCTACAGACCTCTAGAGCTTGCAGAGTCTGTAAGCACTGACATTGTTATTCTGGTCCATAACTCTATCTGGCTTTTCCCATGATTTCTTATCTCCTTTTCCCCAAAAATGGCTTCTACGTGACTATAGGTCATGGCTGCCTGCCTGTGCAAGGAGATTTTATTCCAGGCTAAAACTAGGCCTATTATCTTCATTATTGTTGTTCTTAAAACAGTTTTAGCAAAATGTAGGGACTTGAAATGTTAGGGTAACTGCATGAAATGCAGGCAAGTAGTGGTTTCTCAGATTTAGTAGAAGTATAGTTTCTTTAGAAAAAGCTCGTCTTTGTTCTTTCACAAACAGTCCTTCCCCTTCCGCTGTCACTCCCTGACCTGGCTTTTTCACTGAAAGAAGGGCAGTCATCGGAGGAACCCGTGTCAGGACCCTGGGCCTGCAAGGAAACAGAGCTACTGACATTGTCAGTTTTAACAGCAAGGGCACTTCACCCTAAAAAGTGTTTAAAATCATGGAAAGTAAGGCCATACGAGGGGTCTGAAACTCCCCACACAGTTGTAAAGGGCTGGGTCAGGCCCCCATATCAAGATTAATTCCCACTTCTGTGAATCTTGTTGTGGTACAACTCCGTTTAAACGCTTGGACTCCTGAACACAGCACAACTGATGACAACACTTTGATCTTTGTTTCTCCACTGATTCCCTCCTGACTTCAGCAGTCAGTGTGACTTCGCTTGTTAGGATAAGCAAGGAGTGAATCCAAGAACCTCCGACTTTCCAGCTAGTTCTTAGGCTGACTTGCTGCCTTGCTGTGGGCAACATACAGCTGTCCTGTTTCATTTTCTTCCAACAGGACAACATTTGGTAGTTATAGCTTTAGGAGCAGTAAATATAAACATACGCAAATGCCAAAGATTTCACCCTCGTGACTAAGCAAAAAGATTTAGGGAAAGGTGAACTGTGCCAACAGTTCATGTCAGGTGAAAACGGTATGTCCCACGAAACACAGCAGAACACTCCTAAGCTCTGCAGTGATCAGCTGAAACCTGGTGCATTTAAAATGGTTGCCTCTCACAGAGGTAGAGTGCCACCTCACCTGATCATAGGCAGCAAAAAACTGGAGCTGCCTTCACAGGCACCTGCTCAAGCTGCAGCAAATTCAGATTGAAAAATATTTTTCCAAAGACATTGAAATTTTGGTAAAGTAATATGATCTTCCAGTGTTATTTCTTCTCTGATACAAGGGTGCAGGACGTTTTATAATCACAGCCCCACTAGGTTTTAGAATATCCACCCAAAGGAGTTTGTTCTCAGTGGTTTGTTTTCAGGCTGTGTAAGGCAAAATTTTCCTTGGACATCAGCACGTGCAGCGATTGAAAGCAGGCAATAGGCACAGAAACATCACTGGTATTGGAGTCTGAACCTGCAAAATTCAGTGAGAATGTTGAAGCTGTGGCTCTATGCCATTAGTTCACAGACAATCTCTGACAGATCCTGTGTTGATCTAACCTGTGTGTGCCTCTCACTGATTTATTCTACCTCTTGGTCAGGCCATTGATTATTTTATTTCTCACCATGGATGGTTCTAGTTAAATATGTTGACATTGAATACTAAGGTAAGTTTCACATGCGTAATTAATTGCCATTAGAAGTGTGGCTTATTAACCTGGGCTTGGTGCTGTACACAGCAGCTCCAGTGCAAGTAGCTACATGGATTTACATCCACACTCTCCCCAGGGAGAGCTTGGCTGCTGCCCCTGTGGCCACAAGGCTCTGCTGGATGTGTTATCATCTGCCACTAATGGTGCTGCGGTTGGTATTGATGGGAAAAACACTGGGCTCAGCAGAGTCGATAGCAAAGCATCCACTTGGAGCAGTGATTTTCCAGGTCTCACACTGCAGCCAGGTCTGAGCATCTGCAATGCAAAAAGGCAATCAAATGGTCACACGATGGGCAAACTGCAGGCTGAAGTAGACAGACACTTAATTTCAGGTCTACTTCTAAAAAAAGAGCTGGGGTGAATAATTTTGATAAAAAATACTTCTGAATTTTTTCCTAACTGTTTTTGTGAACATTGCTGGACCATTTTGTTGCAGCTAGAGGCAGACAGCAAACTTGGAATATTTTAGTCTGGTAGTTAAAATTTTGGCAAAATGCTGGAAGTCTTGGCAGTTTTAACTCTAGATGTCTCTACCAGCTCTCCCTTGCAAAATGTTCAGCTACACAAATATTTTGGTTAGGCAGGACACAGCAAAATGAAAGAGACTTTAGTCTTGAAGCTGTCCTTTTTTGTAGGTTTTTGCCCAAGATTGTTAATTTTCCACACCTGTAAATACCATCCTGTTCCAGACCTTCATGGTCCCAATCATTTGTATCAGCTGTGATCCCTTTGTTTTGTGCACCCATATCCCATCAAATGCTTTGATTTAGAAAAAGCTGGGGTTACCTTACTGAAGGCTGGCTCTCTGAAGAAGCAAAATTTCCTCCAGTATCAGATCTTTGATTCGTTATAAAACAAAATTATCTGTGATCATTCTTCAAAAAGACTGTTAGCTTCCTCCTAGGCTTTTCAGGGAGCTACACATACAAAGATTGATATAATAGGAATGAGTGGGAACAAAGGGAATGTTTTTCCTCTGCCCACAATATAATATTAATGACAGACATTGCAATTACTATTTTTGAGGTCTTTCTTATTAAAAGGAGTGACTATTGCTAATCAAGAGTGCCATAGTGGACCTATTCAGGATGCTAATTAGTCTCTTCATTGTGCTGGGATATATTTATCTTCAGGCTTGTGCTCCAGGTCTTCTGAATGCAGCACTACAGAAGCACAGAGCTTGAGAAGAGTTCCTCCAGAAGCTGCTTAATGCAGCAGGGAGGAAAACAGAGCTTTCAGGGTAATGCTGCTAATAAGATTGTGTTTTTCCATTTGGATGTTAGAGGAAAAAAAAAAGGTTGAGTTTCTTTGCCTGGATTAATGACAAGAAATTAAATTTAGCGTTGCACAATACTTTTTGTATCTTTTAAGGTACCAGTATCTCCACCTTCCAAAGAAATGGCATCAGTGTCAAAAATAGCACAGTACTACTCAGCCTTTCGGACAAGGAGCTAGTCAGTGTTTATGTGGTTTATGTGTGCAAGACAAGGGGCTCTGTCCTTCATCAGCATCCCTGTCCCCATCTACCACGACCTGAACAAGATTTGTTGCTGCGAGACTTTGCTACGTGCTAAGTTCAGCAGCCCAAGGAGGGAGCCCTGGGGCTCCTGTCTCACTTTTGAGAGCTCATTCCTCATTCTTGTCTGTTTAAGAACAAAGCTCCACTGACCCAGTGTGTGAGAGAGTGCATTTCACCTCCAGTCTCACCCTCCATGTATTTACATGGCCAGTGAGACTGAGATTCTGTATTTACGTGCCTGCTGAGCTCTCAAACCTGCTTCTGCTCCCCCTCCTCAGCTGAGTGTCTGCAGGGGTGCAAATCAAGTTGACTTTTGTCTAAGTGTTCGGGAGAGCTGAAGGGGGTTGGCATTGCCTGCAAGGAAATCATGAGAGTATCAGCACAACCAGGCTGGAACAACAGCACTCAGTGTTGTAAATGATGTATAGAAAGACAAGCAGGTTATGTGAAAAATGCTCTTTGAAAATCGTAAAAGAAGACTTATTAATAAACGGTAACAAATCTGTGCTCACTCAGAAGTACTCTGCTTTAAATATTAATGCAAAAAGCAAGAATTTTTCAGTTCAGGACTTTTCTGCCTAGAGAAAGACTTTAAAGAAGTCGCGGAAGACAAAAGCAGTCCAACCCCTCAACCTTCCAGTGTGACTTTTAGTTCAGTGATTGACAATCCTTTGTTTTCAGTCCCATCAGATGCTTTTCAACACCCATTGTCCTAGTATCTAACCACTTGTGATTCGTTTACAATGATGGAGGTAAATTCACAATCAGTGAATTTCGGTGAGAAATCCAAAGTTGCTTTCTAACATCAGTAGCAAGTTTTTGCACTAGCCCTTCAATGTAAACAGTGAAGTCTTGGGACTCTTTAGCGTGTGGGGTTTGTGTTTTTATCGTGGATTGTATGACATAGTGCTTGCAGTGGAAGGTCCCTTCCAGATATCTGTACACATTTTCTATATCTGCTTCTCTGTATTTCCCATTAGATCTTCTAGGAAAAGTAACTTAACCAATAACATTACTCTGCATGTTTCCCCTCCTACAGACAGGTTCCTCTTCTTGCTTTTCCAGGGCTCAGGTTGTTTTATCTTTCTCAAAATTTCTCTGAGTTGTTGGATGGTGTCATTGATCTTACTAAGGTGCAGACAGCATTTAGATGTCACCCGAGTCTGTATTTGTACAACGTAAATTTAAGTGCTTGTGGAGTATCCAAAGGCTTTCCATACTGCTTCAACATCAGAGATGGCCGTTGAAAGTGGCAGTGTGTGTAGTCAGACCATGATTCTGGATACAACAGTGAATAAACAACAAAAAAAATCCCATCAGCACACTGTCTGAATAGCTGTGATATTTCAATTCTTCTGCCACTTGTCATGTTTCTGCTCTGGTACCATTGCAGAAAGTCAGGTGCACTTGCCTGTCTTTGCGCCCCACCCAGGGGAGGGGGACAAACCCCCTGTGAGCCAGCCAGCTGTGTTTCCTGTGACAGTGAGTTCCTGTTGTGCACCTCACCTGACAGCAACAAGGGGCAAGGCTGTCTACTGATGAAAGGAGAGGGTGGAAGGACAGGGCAGGGCACCTGTGTGCCAGAGGGGCCCAAGGATATTAATGCCGCCCACTGCTGAGCCATCTGCAGGTTATTACACGACTTGACGGACAGTCAGTTATTAGAAAGGAGTCACACCATGTCCACTGCGTGGGACTTAAGCACATCTCCTCCTGCTATGCTGTTATTTATCTCTTCACTGTACTTCCAGCATTTGTTTTTAATTCATATACTGACAGTGACACATGGCAGGAGTCCACAAATGCATAAGACAGCAGCTGGTTGAGCCCCAAAGGAACTGTCTTTTGGCAATAAATCCGAGGAGCAGACAGCAAACCACATTTTGATAGGTACAGAGCAGGTTGGTCACTTGAATGTTTATGTACCTGCTTGCTGCAGGGCACGCACTAAGTCAGGCAGCACGAATGCAACATCAGTGCCCTGCCAAAGCAGCCTGGAGGCCAGTGAGGTGAGGATCACACAAGGTCCACCAGGTTAGCACAGGGGAACTGCAGTTACCTTCCTCCTCCCTCCTTTTGACATGAATCGTTGCCACATCCTCTTCTTGAATAATTAAACTACAGCTGAATTATTCAGAGTCTATTCAGAGTCTATTCAGATTGTCTATTGTCTGGTGCTGAGCAGGGCATGACTGCAGCAACACACAAGGCACAACAATGGGGTAATGTTCTTGCTAACTCCAGGGGTAACTTTTTTTACTACTAAGCCATGTTGGGGTTTTCTTTGTGTGGTTTGGGGTTTTTTTGCTCTCTCCCTTCTCTATGCTAATACTGCTCATAACTGTGGATCTTGAGTGACCAACCTGCCCTTGCCATAAACAGGGGAGGAGTCTCTATTACCAGGCTAGTAAGGAACATCCTTCAAACATCACCTGGACAACAAGCTGCATCAGAAAAAATGTGGTGTCCTTACTAGCAGCCTTGTTCAGGCCTGCAATAAAGATGCTGGATTTCTCCTCAGGCTGTGTGACAAGGTTTTATCCTCTGGCCCTAAAGAGCTGACAGTGGATGGGCTTGAAGGAGCTGGAAAGAGGCTCTTGTGATTGTAGCCAGGAGGACGTGACATGCAAAGGGAGGTTTCCACTTCTCTCAAGAATTGCTGGGAGAGGCACAATCTTCACCAGTCTTCATCCCCACCATTGCCCCAGTGGGGTGTGTTTCCTCTGCACTCAGAGCACAAGACCTGATCCTGCCTGTCAGCTTGACCCCAAGCTGGAGGGTGGGACACACTCATTAAAATTCAGCACTGCCAGCCTCAGAATGTGTTCAGAACAGATAGTAAATATACTGTTTCTGTTTCCTTTTCTGTCATCCTCCACTCCCCCTCACTTTCATTCCATCATCTGTTGCTACTGCTGCCTCCCACAAGCCTTTCCCCACATTCTGCTCTCCCAACAAAGGCAGGGGCTCTTCCTGTGGAGCAGTGGGTCTGCCCCAGCAGCACAAAGGGATTTGCAGCAGCAAGACCAGGTGCTCACTGGCTGTGAGGAGCAGATAGGTACCAAGTCACCAGGGCTCAGCAGAAGCTGGGGACAGAACACAGGGCATGCCAAGCAAGCAGTTCTGAGCAAAGGAAGTCAAATAAATTACTGATGCAATTTCACCAGTTTCACCAACTCTGCTGAGGATGGATTTGGCCCAAGGAAGCAGCAGGAGGGCAGCACATGAAAAAGTCAGACCCTGGGAACCAGAGAGCTGAGCCCTACAAGCCACACTGATGAGGCTGTGCACACACAAGAACAGCCATGCAGCTCCACAATTGCTCATCTTCTGTTCTCCAGTTCTGTAGTATCACTCCTCAGACTAAAACCTTAATGAGTGCTTGCCAAGTTCTTGTAATCACACCAAATTTCATAATTTAAACATGTTTTGAAGCTCCAGAGAAAAAATGTACATCAGTGGGAACCAGCCATCTGGAAAGCTTTGGAGTCTTTTTTTGCTCATTTGTTTGTTTGCAATTCAGCTATTCCAGTACTGTAAGGGTAATTTAGTTATTTATTTAATTTTGAAGTTTTTAGGTTACAACACGAGTTTTAACCAATAGATGAAGGCACAACTCAAGCAGGGATAATTCACCACTATGAAAAGGAAATGATTCCTGAATGATGAATGAGGTTTGTGGTTATGCCAAGGTATGGCCCATAGTGTTACAACCCATTACTTCTTCCTGGTGCTCTTTGCATAATAGTTTCTTGTAGTGTCGTTTTTCCCTTGCCTCCAAGTTGTAAGAGAGGGGTAGGGTCATAAACTTAGGGTGCAAGAGAAGAGACAGAAGCAGCCTCACCATCCATGACCAATTGAAAGGTCAAATCACCAAAAGAAAAAGAGATAGTGATACAAAATGCCTTCTGAAAACATCCTTTGGAATATGCCATGATCCAATATGCACCAGGAGTATGCACCTGGCCCAGGTGCACTGTACCTGAAGACGTTATGTAATACAATATGTGCCAGCTCTGCCTTCATACAAAATCAGAACTGCTTTAAGTAAGTGATTAGGTTATTTCTTCCATGTTCACACCTTTTTTAAAAGAATTATTTATTCTTGCTGACATGAGTTTATGTACCATATTATTCCTTTCATTTTCTGGACAGCAATTTATTTTTTTGTTGTTGTTATGATTTGTTTTAGTGGTCCTTTTGAGGCACCTAAACAAGAAAATAGAGTCAGGAGAATTGAACATGAATTAAAGTGAAGGAAGGGACAGACTAACAATTGAGCTGTGACAGCAAAGATTACTTTTGTGGGACAGAAATCAGCACAAGCAGAGGAAAGAATGGACACAGAAGAAGAAATAATGACAAGAAAGAAAGAGAAGACCCAGAAAAAGATAAGAGATGGAAAAAGTTGTAATACTGAAGAAAAAGGTGCAAAATAATCTGTTATAGGGGAAAGAAAACCATTGAACTGCGGAGAAAACTGAAGAGGAAGTCAAAAGAATACACGATTTTATACCAAAACCAATTGAGAAGCCAATAAAGTGTCAAATATAGAATAAAATTGAATAGTCCTTTAAATGACAAGATACATGACCTTGGAATAGAGGCAGCAGTTTTCAGGGGGTTTTTTCCCAGCCATATCTCAGGGAAAAACTGTAGGTGTTGAGTAAATTTTTAATTGAGAGCATAAATTATTTACATGTTCACAGCAGTGCCTCCCTCCTTCCTCTACCACCAAGTGAAATTCTTTCACAGCAAGCATCAAACCTTGATTTCCATTGCCATTGTCATAAGTAAAGGCTGGTCCTCTAAGCTCTCTCTGCTTTCTGACAGTACATTGCTTTGTGCCCACTGTCAAGCAAAGTTCCAATTGAGACATTTCTCTCTGCAAGTGTGTATTTTAGAGGAACATGGCAATCTAATCAAAATAGCTGTTTATAGCCTTAGGAGGCAAAAAAACAACTGTTAGCATTTGGATGTTTCTACAATTAATGTTTGTATGATCTTACATCTTAATGTGAATGTATTTGAATGCTTTTGGGTGCTGCATAATAAAGAGCTGGTTACTAAACTTAGCAGCACTTCATGTAGATTAGACATTATAATTGATGCTTACAGAACAGGACCCAGAGAAATTAATTTTATGTTGCTCCAATTTCACTGGTTTAAATTGAAGAGTTACAAAAGGTCTTTATACCATGGGGGAAGAAAAAAAGTCCATGTATTCATGGGTGATGGCAATCGTGTTTATTTGTTCTCTGGAAGTGCATGGATGTCTTGTAATTCCTGCCCAGGGTGAGCTCTCCCAGCTCAATTCCCTATGCTGCAGTCTTGCTGCATCAGACTTCAGCCTCCTCCTCCTCCTCCTCCTCCTCCTCCAGCATCCCTGGTCTCTGATACTTTCCCTGTTTCCCTCTTTCCTTGCCCTCAGCTTCAGGTCTTGAATACAGACAGAATTACAGCC
>VZRQ01002308.1:628496-724741 GCA_013397975.1 Machaerirhynchus nigripectus
TGGAGCAGGCTGGCTTGGCTTGCCTCCTTTGGCTGGCCTCCCTAAAGAAACAATCTCAAATCCTCATGTACTGGTACATATTCCTCTGCCCCCTTCCTTCTCCATCCCTGCCTCTCTTCATGCTTCATTCAGCTCTTCCAGGGGGTCCAAATCCGTGCTAACACCTCCTGTTAGTCCAGGCTTTAGCAGTCAAAGACCTGGGTTCATGCACAAAGTTTGGAAGACGATGGCTTTGCCTAGAGCAGAAATACTCTCCTTTCTTTGTCCAGAGCCTGTTCATGTGCCAAAAGCCTTTATTGATCAACCTGTATAGACGTGCTGACACTCTGTTGTGCCTTCAGCAGAAGAAACACTGCCAGAGGCATAAAGTGTGGATAATTCATATTAGTCAGGCTGGGACCTCTATATAAAGATAGATTACCCAAATCATCCCAATACTGTCTTCTACGTGGAAGACAATTCCCTGTCCAGATGCCAGACCTGAGGTCAAGCAGCAAGATTTGCACCTCCTGAGCCAGCAATGTAATTCAGCTGCAGCTGATCCATGACAGCCTGAAGCAGACAAAGCCCTTATCCTGAGCACAGACTGCAGCCCTGGCCAGCTCCCTCCCTGGCAGGTGTCACAAGGCTCCCAATCTGGCATAGAAAGGCAAAGTGATACCACCACATTATGGAGTAAAGGAATGACTTGGATATCTGTCCCCAGGAGACGACTTTGAGTTGTGCTGGATTCATAAGACACTGAGGAGAGAAATCTCCTCCTTCTTCACATATCCCACAAAGGAGTATCACAGAATTTTTTTTTGTATGCCAATAAGGAAGAAGGAACCCCCTGAACCTAGAATTTATCTCCATTACAAATAAACCTGAATAAACACCATTAATGAGCACTGACAATGCTAGTATGAAATTCTGTCCCAGCAGTTCCTAGTTAAGCTGGCCTGTTCCAAACACTCTAATCTAAAATTATGTTTATCAGGGAAGTCATAAAAGTGGGAACTCCAATCAGCAGTGTTTGATGAAAGAAAGGAATAGATAAGATTTTTTGTATGCCTGGAATCCCTGGTTAAATAATTGCAGTAAAGGGAGGTGAAGACAACAACAGGCAGGGGAAAACCTGTAATCAGGCCTCATTAATACTATAGTTAATTGATTTTCTGCTTAGATTCCAAGGAGGAACGGGAAGCTTTCTTAAGGTGGGTGATAGATTAGCAAACACTGGAGAGGCAGAGAGGAAGCGAGACACTCACATACAAACAAGGTGAACTTTTCCAATTTTGCAAACTCTGTTTGCTTCAGAAGTTAGTATGAAACTCAGTGGTACAATATTCACAGACTATTTTAAGCCTTAAAAGATTCTTTTTTCCCCCAAACTTTGCATGCCTAAAAAAAAAAAAAATAGTTTTTCCCTGTTTGTGAGACTTCCCCTCTCCTTTTATCATATCTGGGGAGCCATAAATTGAAGAATTCAGCATTGCTCAACTCTGCTAATCGCTTGGCCTACATTTGGTTCTCTTTTCATGTGGTGATTCAGGTGCTCTGACTAGTGAGACACAGAGAAAGAAACAAAAACTATTTTCCCAGAATGAAAAAGTCCTGTTTTAATTCAGTTCAGGTAAACTATACAGACTTTTTAAGAGGTTGGTGCTGACTGAGATTAAACAGGAGCAATACAGTGCCAGAAGAGTTATCCAAGAATATCATCAAAGTAATGGTCTGTCTAACCACATAAATATGTTTATATGGGATACTGCTCTCTGAAATCCCATTGGCTGCAGAGCAGCGTTGTCCCATGGCATCTCACCCAAGCCCTGATATGTCCATTATCTCAGTGCTGAATTCATCCCGATAGTCCAAATCCAAGAGCAATACTGCCTTACAAATCTGTCTGTCTACCTCAAAGTGCACCTTTTTTCCCCCCTCTAAAACCTCTTCCTATTTATACCCTGCTTCAACAGCTGTGCTTTATTCCCCATTCAACATCCATTTTCCCTTAAGAGGGATAATTAATTTAGAACTCCAGGCAATCAAACATAGGTGAGAAACCAGCTTTCCCGGTGTTGCCTTTCTTTTCTTAGCCATTAAATGGTGCAATTCTGCCTCATATTTACATGGGAACAAGGGAATACACCCAAAATCCAAACCAGAAAAGAATTCCTTTTAGTGCTATGCTAACATAATGAAACATAGAATTGCAGAAGTTATATTCCTCTACTACAGTATTAATTCATCCTGGGTTCTTAGGTACTAAAAAGTCAAGAACTGACAAAATTAGGCTTTGATGTGTCATCTTCACTTAAGCAACCACATGCTTGCCCAAGTTAATAGTTTCAAGAAGTGTTTTCAGGAACCTCGGGTGCAGTAATACTTCAGAGATTTCTTTTTCCCTATCAGAGCAGAGCACCCTGTTTGCATTTGTGGAAGCTTTCTGTAGGTGCTCCCTGCTTTTAGTCCTGGAGGCTGCCAGGAGTCAGGTGCTTCAGTTACAGGGTGAATCTCGGTCCTTCCTTACCCAAGGTGATGGATGCAAAAGGTCCCACTGACATTGCAGACAGGCAAAAATGAGCCCCCAAGCTATGTGAGCTGTCGGCTTAGGTGTTTTGTCTGAACTGGTTTTAGGGTGTTGTTGACCCTTAGAAAGCAACTCATCCTCTGGGACTTGAAAAGGAAGAGGGGAACTGGGAAATAGTAGATGTCACCCTTCTCTCGGGTTTTAATGCCGTCATCTGAGCGATCACCTCCCTCGCTGCCTTGGGTGACCTTGTTGCTCTCAGCCAGCTTGTCCTGCTACCTCAGGGAAGCTGCATACACATGCACGAATCAGGGCATAGGTGTCCTGAGAACATACAAATGGGCACAAATTGGTGATCTCAGTTATTTAGTGAGATCTGTGCTCATGTTCCATCACCCTAGACTGAGGCCAAATCCTCTTTTTGATTTTAGCCCTTCCTTGATGCTGTAATTAAATATATTACTTATTCCATACCCTTCATGCAAGGAGTGACTTCTGCTAGCCTGCTTTTTGCGTAATTTCCCTTTAGAGCTAAAACAGTCGGGGTAGTGAAAAAATATATCACTTGTCACCTCCCACCCCCCAATATTGGCACAGTGTGTAAAGTATGAAAGCGAAAACATTCACACATGCAGCGTTCTATCACTGTGACTCTACTTGGACTCCTCTTTTAATAAAATCCAGGTGATTCCATGTGATTCTACCTTTGCAACACAGCATGTGCTCACGCTGGATGCATTGTGTTTTGCAAACGCCACGGGAGAAGCCTGATGGAGAGGGGCTTGCGGACGAGAGCGAGAGAAAACTACATTTACAGTAAATCAAAGCATCACACACAGAGGATCTCTCAACTCGGTGACCTTTGAAGTTGCAAGGACACATGGCCTAGACAGGTAAGGGAATTACATTACTCATTATTTTCTGGTGGTTTTGTGCTGTGAAGCATGCTCGTACAAGGAAAGAGCAGTTCGCAAAACTGTGTTTAAAAAGAACTGAATGTGTCAGCCATGACAACAGCTAGGGGAAGATTTAAATAAAATAATAGGTGTTTTTCGCCTTTAATGTCTATAATTAGTTAATGCAGCGTAAAAACCAGCACATCATTACTCTTCCTCTCTCCACTGTAGAAAAAATCAACAAAGAGAAAACATGCAAACCCAGTATTTTTTAGCTTGTCTTTTAAGAGCCTGGCTCCTGTTTAGTATGCGTTTAGTAACGATGCATTCAAATGAATAATTTAGACCTTTGATGACAACTTCTCAAGAGCAGTTTTATCAATGTCAGACAGCTTCCTGTTTTTGACCATAGAAACACAAGACAGAAACCACCACTGCCATTATTAGTTTTGGCTCATCTTCCTGCTGTTTGGATAGGAAAGCCCCATTTTAATTTTTTTTTTTCTGATAGTGAATTAGCATCGTTACTTTTAGAACCTCCTGGTTGTAAATGCTGAATCAAATGTATTACCATGAAAGAAAAAAAAAAGCCCTGCTTTGTACCAGCACTGCTAAAGCTGCAAAGCCAGACACTCCTGGGAAATGTTAGGATTTGCACTGTCTTAATTTTGCAGGTTATTACTTCTGTATTCTAAGGCACAGACAGTCACCTTACAGGTACTAACAGGCTTGCTTACAACAGAGCCAGTGATGCCACATTCACTCACAGATGCTGGAAGAAGGAACCATCCCCACTCAGCAGAGCAGTTTCCTTTGTTGACAGTGCTTTTGGTGGCAGTTGTGTGAGGAAGGATTATTTTAAGGACTTTTATGTTCAGCTGCACACAATTGCTCCACACCAATAGCCTCACAGGGGTTAGTTTTAAATAAAGGACTGTGTCTGTCCCTTGCTGTTATGGGTCTATGGCTCTAGCAGTTGTAAGGAGTTCACCTTGCCCTGCATGAAACATCTCAGCTGAAGGCAAAACCAGCTCCAACCAGGTGCGAATTTTTCCCATCCCTGTGGGTTTTTTTCAGCTTGTAGCTTACTATTTCACTTTATTAGGGAAGGATATTTGGAGTAAAACGAACTTTGAAATCAAGAGATCAGCTAAAAATATCACTAAACATTTAGTATTCCCTTCCACATGCTCATGGAGATTTTTTTCAGCTTTTTCTTTGAACCTTATTGATTCCTGTTATGAACATAATCTTATGTAGGTGCACACCCTGCATAAGGTGCCAAGCTGCACAGTGTTCTCTTGGATTCAGTAATAGACTTAAATTTAGCAATTTTCTGATTGGAAATAATGCCATTATTCATGTGCCCTTGTACCAACTCCCAAGCTGCTGCCTGGCTCTCTTGACAATATGACGTTCCTGATGCACATTATCTCAGAGGTCAGTGCAGAAGGAAAGGTGTTATACAACACTCAAGAACAAATCCTCCAAGGAGGAGATCTCAGATAGGCACAAAAATGTTATATGCTAATCTTGGCACAACATCTGCTGGGTCCTTACACACTTTAAATATATACAGTGCTCCCTTACTGGGTGTTACTTACAGCTGAGGCATCAGCACTGGCTCAGTACCCACAGTATAGCCATTGGGACAGGTGGCCACAAGAACGGTAAAAAGCAGTGGCCGATGGGCTAAACGGCAGGGAACATGAGCTTATTCTTATTTTTTGAGGTTGTACGGAGGTTTTTCTTATAGCTTATGTTACTTTGTGAGCGACCTGCAAAGGCAGCTAAAGACAGCAATCTAAATGTGCAAGCAACCAAGCAGCGGCAGGCAGTTTGTATTCAGAATTTTGCTCCCCCACCAGATCTCAATTTACAGGTTTGAGTCCAGTTGCTCAGTGGTTTGATTGCGATATCTGAAAATGATATAAATTCTTCAGAATGTTGTTAAAAAGCAAAGGCTAGAACTTCATCTAGCAGCCTAGGTGTGAGCACAGAGTGAGCTGGAGGTAGGAGAGCCATCCTTAGAGCAGCCTGGGAACCAGGACATAGCTTGGCCTGCCCTGAGCACCCTGCTGCTGCAGCCAGGCTTTCTCCTGCCCCCTGTGCTACAGCCCAGGCACAAGCCCAGGCTGGCACTGCCCAGGTGCAAAGGGAGAAGCTGTGCAGCTGCAAGCAGCTGGCACCTGGGACAAGGAGCCAGCAGCTCCCAAGCATTAATGGGGACGTGAGTACCTTCAGGCTCTGCTCTCCCCGGCCCTGCATCTGCAGCTTGGAGCCTCTGCATTTAGAGGCTTGCGTGCAATTGAGCACAAAAGCTGTGAGCACCTGGAGATTAAAATATTTGATTTGCCTGAGCAGAAAGGACTCACTGACACAAACCAGGGCTTGTGATGAGATCTTGTTTACCAGGCAAGTGTGGGGCTGGAAATCAATACACCAAAATTGCTGTAACCAGAAATTAGACTCACTTAGTGAACAAAATTCATTAAAACAAGCTATGCCTCACATCACACCTTTTGCATGACTGATTTAACACTGTTACCTCCTTCTTGCTTTCTCCCAGAATGACCTTTTTAGAGCAAAACATTTGTAGAAAGTCACTTGTAAAAATTACGAAGTAGAAAATAATAAAAAGTGGCAGTCTTTTTAAAAGAGACACTTGCTAATAAAGGCTTTAATTAAAATGTTTTTGAAAAACATAAAAGACAATTTAAAAAACCACAGATGTGTGCAGTAAGTCACTTGTGCAACATCTTTACCAATTGCTTTTAAAGAACCTTTGATGGGTTCTCTTTATATTAAAACTTTCTTTATTCCTTTCCCCTTAAACATCAGTTGCCCCACACTTGCACTGGCCATAGTCTTATTAAATAGGTTAAAAAGATTTTCTTGCCAGGAGTTACTCTGCAAAAGTGATCTGAAGGTGAAGGAAGGAGCTTTGTGAATCAGAGTTGCAGCAGACACAATAGCAGGAGTGTGTGAAATCGTAGAACAAGGGGAGAGACAGGAGCTGGTGACTGGAGTACTAACAGAGCTGGCAGAGAACCATGAAGTATCAGTATCTCATAAACTCCGTGTATCTCTCTAATGCTAATGTGCCTTTCTTCGGGTAAAGGACAGAAAGCCCCAAGGCCCTGCTCACAGAAATTGGCATGGTGCTGCTGACTAACAGCACCTCTGGCTAATTTAGGCAAGCAGATTAAAATAAGCCTGATAAAGGCAACAGAAGGAAAGATTTGTGTCCCTTGCATCTTCCTTTCAAACTGATATCCTTGGGATGGAAAAAGAGAGCTGGCAGGACCACCCCTTTGTGGTACAAGCAGCTGGTGTGTGTGCTGTATGCACATTTTTATGAAACACGTTTTGGGGGCTGACACTTCTTTTCTTTCTTTTTCTCTCCACTTCTACATCCAAACAGAAATATCCTCCAGCTGGTGCTCATCCCAGCAAGAACAGTAGTAGTACATATATGTGTAGATGGTGGAGAAAAAGAGCTTCAGTCTGCATTGTGTTCTGCCGGCAATCAGCAGAAACTGAGAATTGTCTTTTCTCTCCTAAATCCTCACCCACAAGCTCAGCTTTCACCTGAACACACTGTGTGTGGTGCACAAACCTGCCGAGCCCTTAGGCACAGCTATACAGTAAGATGTTTGTTGCCAGCAGATTAAAATTCGGTTTAACACCTATTTGCCCACGCAGGGCTGAACTGGTAGCAAGGAGCAGGTCTCGTTAGCACTCTGCTGTGATGCCCTGTAGACCCAGGAGCTGATAGCAGTTACTGAAATCTTTAGAAAATAGGTATAAATCACAGAAATTATTACAGTTGTGCTTAGACTGGGAGACAAAGGTGTGTTGGCTCCCTCCACAGCGCCGGCTGCCCCAGCATTTGGGATATGATGCTGGATAAGGGGTATGCAGGGAGAGACACACACCAGGGAGAGAACAAGTGGTTCAATTGGATCCAGAAGCCAGGAGATGCTATAGGATCCTATGGTCTGGCCATGGCTCTGGGCAGCATCCAACAGTGACAGGCAAGTCCCCCGAGTTGCATCAAATGAAAGATTTTGTTAGGAAGAAACCCTCTTCTGACACGGAAATAATGCTTTTACTAGTAATAAATATTAATTTAAAAAATCAATAGGAACAGGGCTTCTAACTTGTGAAGGTGCAGAGGTGCGGAGCTTTAGAACAGTAGCTGACTTTCATTGCAGCTGGTTTCACACTGGGATTTTAAGAGCCTCCTTCTTTGTGCAGATCTTTCCAGGAATTCAAAGAAGAATAGAGACTTAGTTGCATTTGAAGCTTGACTACAAGTTGTTCATCTGCACGTCCCATATGTTTGGTAGACAGGATATTGCATTATATTTGTATTTGCCTTTCTGACTGAAACAATAGCAGATCTTCCCTAGGAAACCAAGAGTATTTAACTAGTGCTGAATTATAAGAGACAACAAAGGAGCTGGGTTTACAAGGAAAAAAAAAAGAAGAAAAAATTGCACTGAATGAAGTTACCAGCTTAAAATTATTTGGTCAAAGTTCATCTACTGCAGTGAAAGCCCCCATAAAACCAACCTACAGTAGAAAGTGTATGCATATAATTTGCATAGCTGCCATTCAGAACCAGACAGGGTAGAAAATAAGAAGTTACATGCTGTTCAAGCTCTAACCCCAAGCCTCAGCTCCTTCCACAGTCTCAGCACAGCTGGAGATTTTTTGCTAAATTTGTCACCAGTGTAGCAGGGAACAACTAAGAAAGATGGAAAGAGCATAATTAGACTTCAGGCTCAGGATCTCAGGGGTGGGAGCAGAGCAGCTCACCACCCCTTTGGAACCAAAAGCTGATCTCAAGAAGTATCACAAACCCAGCCAAAAAAAGAGATGTCACAAAGTGGTTGCATTTCTATTTAGGATAGTTAAAAAGACAGAACTGTGTTCAGTTGCACTGTTGAAAGAGAGAGTTTAAACCAGGTACAAGTTTGATTTGCAACTGAAATGCCGTGTTCTGGTTTGTTTTATGAGTGTCCATAAATGCTCCACATTTAGGTGATTAAAAAAAAAAAAGGTGGTGAAATCTAGCAAAGGTTTTTGTAACATTTTCTGTGAAATGATGCTTCAGGGGTAGCGAGGTTATGGCACATTTTCTGAAAGATGGGTTAACATCGGGTGGTAGGACTTTCCACGAATGCCAAATCCTACTGTAATCTAGATTATCGAAGCATATCTTCATGTTTTGGAAAAGAAGAAAGCAATCCATCTTGAAAATTTTTCCTATTCATCCTTTAGTTTCTCAAAAAACCCACTTCATTTAGGGCAATATTTCTGAAGTGGATATTGAGAAAAAAAGGCTTCTCTGATCTGAGGATCCCCAGTTTCTCAAGAAATCAATATTGTGTATTAGTTGGCCTCTCCATCTCTGAAAAAAACGAAGTCATAAATCTTCCTGGCATCTCTATTCATTCTCCTGATTACACCATATAATGCTGAGGAACAAAGCAAGCTTTTTTTGCTAAATTGCATGTCTGGAGACTCTTGTGGGGGGGACTGTGTAGCTGTGGAGATAAAGCCTCTAACTCCACATTAATATGTAGCTCAAAAAGAAAAGAAACTGGAACAGCCATGAAATATGGAGTACGAGATACACCTTGCATTAGTATTTCTGAGCTGAAGGAATGGGCTATCAAGATTTAGGTGGCATAATATTCTGAATTCTATTTTAAAAGCATCATTATCATCAGAGAACATTTAATATAAATCCTTCCTACGGATTCCCTGCAGGAATAAGGTGGCCTAGCTAACAAAGCCTTGATTTATTCAATAAAACACACTCCTTTTTCCTATGAAGTGTAGACAAGGCACCTGCTTCTACCATCTCCATGGCTCAGCTGCCACTGCACAAATATTCCTTTATATCCAAGGAGTACCTGGGCACTACCACATGTCCTGATGTACAAAGGTCTCCATTCACACGCCTGGCAAGAAAGAGCAAACAAGGACACCACAACTGCTAAACACACAGGAACTTCTTCAGCTCCAACAGACACAGCATTTCCCACCCCCTGCCAGGATTTTCACATAGCAGGCGCCTTAGCAGGCACGTGAAGGAAGTCAAAACAAGCGCAGGATTTGCTGCCTTAGCTCTTCCCTTTGCAGCCTTGCAGGAGGGAGGGGAGACAATCAGGGTCCTTGCAATCCATAACCTGTGAAACCAGTGCACATTTACCTGTGTCCCAGAGAGACATTTGCTTCTCATTTATCAATCCTGCCTCTTGAAAGCGCTGTGCCATAAACACATGTGCCATAAACACATGTTCATCTCTCAGTCATTATATGCTGTCACTAGAAGCATGAATGCCCCATCGACCCATTAAATGCCCAGGGAATGGGGCACACCACACAGCTGGGACAATCCAGATCTTCTGGATCTGGTCTGTGTTGTGGGCTCCCGCTGGCAGTGCCCATCAGGGGCAGTCTTTGCAGTGATCTAAAATTGCAGGTCTATAGACTGAGTAGGTCTTATTTATCAGCATCCCGGTGGGTGCCGACCCACTGGCAAATTCCAGCCCTAAATTAGGCACACAAGGAGCCCCACTGAGGTCAGGGAGACTGCTCAGCTGAGCAAGGCTTACGCACAAGAACTGCAACACAAGCTCCTGCTAATTGCAGTGAGAGCAGGCTTGGCCCCAAGGAAGGGGTGTACCAAAAACATCCAAGAGGATTCTCAGGGCAGGAGTCGTGTCCTTGCATGAATTCACCTATGGAGTACACGCCAAACATAGATATGTGCTAGGAATGAGTGATACAGAGGTTTGAATGGCATCCAGGCAATATCCCTATCATGCAGCGCACTGATTATTTTCCTAGATCCAGCTAGCCCTGGACAGCCAGTGGGACAGCCCTGCTTCAAGCCAGTGTCTTACATTAGCACAATGATTTTTCCAAAGGGGACTTCCAGTGACCGTGCACCAAAACCTGCTTCACGAAAGAAGTTGTGATGCTGTTTCTGGCACAGCAATCAGAAACCCAACGGGGAGAGAAACGCGGCTCAGGAAGCGTAACTCAGAATTACATCTGCACGGCGTCTGCTTTTTAGTGTGTGACTGCGATCAGATCATAAAGAGCACACAGTGAAGAGTAACCTCCAGACACTCACTGGTGAATCTGTAAATGCACGTGTTGCCACCACAATCAGGCTGAAGACACTGCGGGCTTGGTACTCTCATTACAGATTAGAACAACGGATCACTTCCATTCCCATAGCTTTCACAACCTGGCTATAAGAAAATAAATTGCAGCGTAGGGAACCGGCGAGTTACAGTCTGTATTTGAAAGAGGAGGAGAAGGCAAATAGCTGTGTGTAATGTTTAGTGCTTTATAAAACCCTCCCCTATTTTTCTCTAAACAGTTATGAATAAAATAGCAGCCTGTCTTAACACAGCCCAAACCCAGGCCCTCTACGATATGGATTTAAAGATGCCTAAACCTAGTTTGTAAGCATCTTTTCTTCTGATTAGGATTAAAAAGTATCCTAATCAGAAATCCTGTATTCTTCAGTAAGCTTAAAAGAAAGGAAAATATATAGTGGGAAATTCTTCACTAACCAATCAGCCAACCAACATTAGTGTCAGGATGGCTACAAAACTGCTTTCTACATGTCTGCGATAATTCAAATACCGTTTGTGCTTGCGAAGGAACATGAAGTGTTGGTTACTTTGGGACAGTACTCTCCCAGCTCCCCTTGGAAACCATTTGTGCTATTAAATCATTTATTCCCAGCACTGTGCTCAGCTGACAGTCCCATACATCAGCTCATCCTGAAGAGAAGATCTATATAAAGTCTTTGAGTGGCTCTTCCCCAGCAAAGGATGCTCGTGTCTCGTCTGCGCCCCAGACATCAGTACAATACCTCACCACCTTCTTTGGTTTTATCAAACCTCAAGGAAGGCTGGTAATTTCCATTTCCCCCCTCAACACCCAGACCTACTTTCCTTTAAAAACTCTGATCTTTGCATCCCTTTCCACCCCCTCATACACCGCAGTTTCTATAATCATCACCTTATATAAGAGACCCAGAACCAGGAGCGGTTATTTATCCATGTTTGCGTGCCCTCGCTTTCTCCCCGGAGAGCACCAAAATAACCTAACAGGTCCCCATTTGGTACACGTGGGCTGGCATACCCTTGTAATCAGTGGTGCCCGCTGTCACCCTGAGGGGAACAATGCTGGGGACAGAGAAAAAGGGTTCGTGCTGAAGGTATCACATAGGGTCCTTGGCTCTGGTGTTGTTTTTCCAAATATTCAACTCCCCTCGTGTGCTACACATCTGTTGATGGGGTACCCAGCTCTGCCAGTGCCCTGGGTTTGCACAAAGGGAGGCATGCAGGGAAGCAGGAGGGAGCATCCACAGTCCCAGAGCCACTGCAGCACACAAACCTGTACCCACCCCGAGAGTCAGGCTTCGGACTCGGCCCTTGTGCGTCTTGTATCGTTGGCCTGTTTATTTTCAGGTGGCCCTGTTGCAGCATTGTCACTCAGCTGGTTTCTAACTGACCTGGCAGGTTTTTACTGTGCTCCTGTCCTGCTTGCTGGCAGAACAACAAAGTCTGGGGGATTTATGTGCCCCGACACCCACGCAGGAGCTGTGAGAGAAGCCTCCTCCCGAGGAGAGGAAGTTTTTGCTGACAGATGCCTCTCTTTGAAATGTCCATGTGTATTTAGGCCCTGATCCATCAGAGCATGGGAGCACTCGGCCTTAGGCACATCCATATTGCTGTCACCAGGCTGTGTAAAGTAAGGTGGGTTTTTAAGTCTTTCCTGGGCTCAAAGCTTTATTGTCCTGGCAGCTCTTGTAGCCTGCAGTGCTCTAGGTTGATGATTTACAGAGCAGCTAAAGAAGCAAATTTGCAGCATACACATATTTCTGCAGTGAAAAAGCACAGGATAACTTGTTTAATCCATTCTGGGGAAGGGCTTTTACAGGCAAACATGCATTTACTCTTTTTATTAGGCACTTCAGCCACAAAATGTATGGCCTCAGCAGAGTTTTTCCCCGTGCAGAGCACCTGTAGAGGCAGGAGTTGCTGCAGGAGGAGTCAGTGGTGCATGGCCTCTAAATGCCTGTTAGACACCATACAGGGTGCTGGGGTTAGCAGCAGCTTCATAGGGATAGACACATCCCAAATTTAGTCACTGTTTCAACCCACTCCTTGTCTTGCCAATTTGCTTCCTCCCAAGCTCTTCAATGACTTTGTTGCTTTGAGGGAAGCAGATGGGAACTAGTGTTATTCCAGAAGGCTGGAGGAGTCTCTAACGGGCCCAGACAAATTTGACAACAAAAATCTAGTCCTGAAAAAATAATTTTCTTCTTTAAACAAAAAAAAGTTTGGTTTAATTGTGAAAAAGTCTCAACTTATTATCAGCATGCAGATTTTTTAGTGCAAACCAGCAGCCCAGCTTGAGCTTTGTGTTACTGGTACCCTCCATCAGCTTTGTTCTTTGGCCAAACCATTTCTGCAGTGAGCTGCTCTAGTCTGATTGTCCCTGCCACTTGCCAGACCACCTTCCTTCCGTTTCCCCCTCATCTCTGCAGAAGTGAACTCCAGACTGTAGAATCCAAATTAAAAGACTTAATTTTTATAACTTGTCAGCCAGACAAAATTAGTTTTGCTGATAAGGGAAATCCGCTTGTTTGCTGGAAGAGAGACGGGAAGTAGCTGTGCCAGCTCGGGGGATCGTACTCAGCCAGGACTGGAAATAGCAGCACTCAGCCTCAGAGTTCATCAGTGAGCCACTTCTTCAGTAAAATCACCCAAACAATTTCCTGATGCTTCCCTAATCACGCCTCTCTGAAATTCTTCTCCCCGCCACCCGCTGATTTGAAAAAGGAAGTCCCTTTTTCTTCTCTTCAGAAACTACATTGCTTTACTGACAGGGTTGAAAATGGACATTATGGTTCTTGATTGCCTTATTCACTCATCTTCCACAGTGATGGTATACAGCAATGATCAGTAAATACAAGTTTTTACACTGGAAATGTAAAGCTACCTGGTGTCGTCATCACCTCATCTGTGTTATAATAATGCTCGGTTTTCACCTGACCTTTAGAAATCAGCAGATTCAATTACTTGTAGCATTTGCTGAAGATCCTCCAGGGATCTCACCATAAATTATACTGTATTCTACAAATAGATATGACAACACTAATCAGCAAATTAAATGGCAGTGATCATTCCTGCAGAGATACTTAAACATCTGATTGAGCTGGTGTGTTGGATCTATGCAGCCTTCAGCTTCAGCCTGCAGAGCCACTGCTCTCATGCATAGGAAATGCTGACCTTGCAAGCAGGCACCTGTAGATTACTGAAGCTGTCTGATAAAAGAAGGGAGGAAAAGGCTGATGCCTCCAAGCAAATGGACATTGATGGATGGTGACTCCTTCATTAATGTTTTGCTCTGATATTACCATCCATTTGACTTTACACAATTATTCGCCGACTGACCAGGGCTGGACACTTCCTAGCACTCTTTTCCCTAGGCATGGGAGAGCCATCACTACCCCAGCACCAAGATGCTGCTTCCCTGCAGGCAGTCCTTGCCAAGTAGTACTAAGGCAATTCCTCCTTGAGATATATCCAACAACCTACTCAACAGCCATTTTGCAGTGGATGGGGACTAGATCATCTTGTCCTGCCTCCACCCTCATTGCCCTGTCAAGTTGCAATGGAATACTTGCCCAAACCCCACATCATCAGCTGGCTGCTCCTGAGGCTGTGCTCCATGTGTTGCCTGCACAGTGTGTTAAGATCAAAAATGCTGGGCAGGAAGGGCAGGATGCAGAACTGTGAGGCTGAAAAGTGCTAAAGATCTTCTACAGGTCATGGGGCAAAGGAGACCATCTCTGGGGCCAGGCTTACAGTACCAAAGGCATGGAGAGGCCTGAGGCCACGGCTCTGCTGGGAAGGTCAGCCAAATGAGCTCTGAGGCACGTCCTACACTCACAGCCAGTGTCACCTTCATTTGGCCGCGTCCTCCAGCCACTCGCTGGAAGCAGGTGCTGCAGGAGAAGGGCAGCACGGAGCTGAGAGGTGCGACTGCTTCCTCCACCACAAGCTGTTATTTTGACAGCTCTATTACAGTCATATAGAAACAACTCCTGGGAAGTGTAAAGCACTATAAAAAATAGGCAGGGAAATCATCTGCCCTGCAATATGCCAGCTTTCACTGCAGAAGAGAATGAGATGCCAATGAAGATCTGCAATGGGATCTTGCCCTAGCTCTTTCTTTGGCCACAGCTGGTTACTATTCACCCCCAAACCACTATTCCTCTGCTTAAGTCTGTGTGGGTGATACATCTGATGTTTATTTCATAGCAGCCCTCTCCCCCAGAAGATAAATTCATTTTTCACACAAGCACACAGATCTCAGCCCCAGCTGAGGCGATGGGATGACCAGCCCTTTCTCAAGCTGCCTTTCTTAGGGAAAAGCCAAAGACACTTATCCCAAGAATCACTAGCTGTACTCAGACCTAAGGTGCAACTCTGCATGCACGTGAAGTAGTACAGACTGTGGAGATACCACAGTGATTTCCTACCCCAGGTGCCACTGACACAAAATCCAAGCTGCTGCTTGCTCTGCATGTCCATGCCAGGATTTCAGTGAGGGATTTTGGGAATGAAGGGGCTTTTCTTGGTTTAATGAAGTGTCAGATCCTGTACAGACCAAGGTTCATCCCATATGAAAACACAGCAGCCCTCAGAAGAGCATGAGACTTCTGGAGTCACCTCTGCAATAGCAAATAGAATCGTGCACTCAGCCCGGCACAAGCTGCATCCCCTGCTGGGACCCTAAGCACATGTTCCCACTGCTCTGCTCCTACAGGAGCTTGCAGCATCACCTGGAGGGCTTGGTCACCAGAAGGGGTCTTTGCACACCTGCGGGTGCTAGGGATGCATCTTCCTAACCCAACAACACGCTAGCCACTCTAGCGCCAAAAATTCAGTATAAACGTTCTCTTTTTTTGTCTTCTAACCACACTTAGCACTTTGTAGCAACACCAACTGATAACCCAGCACAAACAATCCTGCTCATTTGCGTTGCTCGTTGGTGTTCTCCATAGAGACACACACACACACACACACACACACAAGTTTTCTCTTTATGTGCCACTCCTCCCACCTTGGGGAAGGAAATTAGAAGTGCTGATGGAGGAGCTCCAGTCACATTTCCTTCCAACTTCTGGTGGCAGTAGCTCAACAGTGACAGTTTGCAAGGCAAAACAAATGGCTTGTGAAGCAAGCATGTGTTATGGAGCCCTACCCAGAAGAAATGCCTGCCAAGAGTTCCAGAAATTCACTGTGACTTTGGTACATTTTTGTTTGATAAGAGGTATGCTGCAAAGTTTAGCTTTCACCCTCATTACTGCAAATTATTCTCTCAGCTGAAGTGCCTTTTCTCTTAGGCAGTACACTGCAAATTGGTGCTGTGCTCTCAATCAGCATCACCCTTCTGTCAAGGGAATGCCTTCAAGGGCTTCACGCTGCACCTGGCACCTCTTGTGGAGGAGCCCTTGCAGCAAAAGGGAAAGTTTTCAGCCTGAGGAGCAACACCTAAGTGCTGCTGGCAGGAGACATCCTCAATGGCAGCTTCGAGGAGCTGTGACTACTACACAGACTGACATACCTGTTCTCTTTCTTCCTTTTACAAACCAATGATACCACGAAGCTCTTGCACAGGAGATCAGGTGTAGGAAGTAACATTGCAGCCTACTGTAGCAGCTCTGGATGCCAGCAGAATGTGAGTTGAGTTTGAAACAAAACACAATTTCATTCATTTGTACCCTCATTTGTTTAAAAACCACATGGCTGTGTGATGTCAGCATCCAGGTGGCATATCCAGGAGCTTTCATGAGGCCACGGAGGATAAATGCAGCCTCATCCCACGGGGGCTGTGCTTGGGCACTGACCTGCCCCTTGCTGAGGTTGTCCTGTGCTGCTGTCACTGCATGACAGTCAGATTCCCAATGCAGGTTGTTTGGAGGGGTGGGTTTAAATCCCTCAGGGAAAAGATTGTGATTTTGCTGTTAAAACAGGCCTGCTGAAGAATGAAGTTCAGTGCCCATTTTTGACTTCCAAGCCGACATTTTTCAGCTGGAGTAGTGGTACCAGTGCAAGGAGCTGTACTGGAGTGCTTAAACAGCACATTCACAAGGACATTATCACAGGAACAGCCCTTGCCCCTTCCTTGCCTTTTTGATCCACATATTTCTAAGGCAGCACTTAGTCCTCTAGGGCCACAGGCTTAGCTGGAGCTTTGTGGGAGGTTCATAGTATATATTAATATTACTGTATTAATACAGTAACAGCTACATATAATGCCTTTTTCTTTCTGCCTTCCCCCTCTCCTGTGTCCTCTGCCATGGATATCATGGCACTGTCTTGAATCTCTACACAGCACCTCTTGTGACTGGGAATGGTTACAGGAAAAAATCAAGACAAGACAGATATTTCAGCCGTGGAACACCAAGGAGAGTTTCATTTGTCATGAGCTGGAGTAATTAAAAGTAGTTTTTGCGTGTTTTGGATGCTGACTTTGGTCAGAGCATGAGCTGTGCAAAATGCTTATTTTTATAGTTTTGACGTAAATCATGGAATGTTTTCTTTCTTAATTTGGAACACTTGCCCCAAATGTTCCAAGTCTCTGCAGATAAGTCCAGGCCTTTTTCTTCCTCACGACATCCATCCATCCATTAAAGTCCCAGGGTTGACTGCCCAAGTTGTTCAGCTGCACTGAACACAGGACCAAGGCATCTTCTAAAAGTGGTAACTTCCAACAGTTTTGATAAACCACTGATTCCAAGAAAGATGCACAGTTCTGCTGTCTAAAATCTGCCTTCTTCTTTGCAGAAGTGCCATGGGTCATTTGCTTAATAAAACAAACCCAGCCTCCTCTCCCAAGCCCGGCACATACACAAAAATAATTTCCGTGGTTATATTTTTCTCTGGGGATGTTTAAACTGTCAGCTTTGCTGAGCTACATTCTCCCCTCTCATTCTTTCTCATGGGGGATGTCCTGTCGGGGGGGACTCAGTGCAAAGTTACATTTTGAAATTTTCCAGAGGATTTAATATTAATGCACGTATAAAAGACTTGCAAAATCTTTTTCTTTTGAAATGATCATATTCTATCAATAGTTGCTAGAGCTGGTGTTGTTCAGTTTGGAGAAATAGTTCAAAATAGAGTCCATGCAAACACTTCTGATCCCAGGCTTGCATTGATGTATCACTTTTCGGATCAGTCACTGTCTCAGGGTACGGGCACAGGATCATTGGCTCACTCACACTGAGCTCCATTTGAAATTAACCCATGTTATTGGAATCACTTAGCGCTGAACGAGGAGCTCTCTGTTTCCAGTTGTATCTTCTCTTAGCCATGGAAAGTCCTACTTGGCCAACAACAATAAACTCTTGGAAATGATCGCACACATCTCGAAACCTCTACAAGTGAACGTGGGAAAAGCAGGAGTTTAGTTTTAACCTAGGACACTGGCTAAGAATCAATTCCTGTAATGGATAGCAAAGCAAAAATGTGAAGTCACAGGGCCTGTTTCATATGGATACACACTTAGGAGTTTCTCACATTTGCAGTCTCAGCTGTCATCCTCTGCAGCCACCCACAGCCAGAAGTAATGGTGCGAGATCACCACCAACACCCTCACACCGAGACTTGGGCTCAGTGTTTAATATCCATCATAACCCATCAGTTAAAATCCGCTGAAATTCAATTCTCAAAACACTTGAAATGATTAATAATTAAAAGCTGCCTAGATAGGAATGTAACATGCCAAAATGTTGGCTAGCACAGGCAACTTGGCACAACAATTTGCATTACAGCCTTTTCATTAGTTACAATAAACGAGTGTGGTAGAATCAATACTCTACTATTAAATTAATATGCTTTTTTTGTTGTTGTTTTGGCTCACATATGGCAGAAATATCCTTGTGGCAGTAAGAAAGATCTTGGCAGACCTGTGCCTAAACTGTGTGTTGATGCCTGTGCTTCTTGCCTTACAAGTCTCCTGTAGGGAGAGCAGGGATTTAGCCCGAATCCAGCTGCCGTGATCATGAGTGCCTGGCTGTCAGCGTGCCTGGATAGGCTCCATCTGCAATCAAAGCCACAGTGTGGCTCCCATAGAAAGCTGCCTGGGAAATGGATGTGTTTTATTGTAAGACGAGTCCTGCTCCCGCTGTAACTGGTGGCAAATTGCAATTTTGCCAGGAAAAGCAGGATCAGGCGCTGTTGGCTGATGCCTGTATTTCTGCTGGTAAGGAACACTAGCCAGAAAACACAAATGGTTGTATAGAAACATCCTCTGACTGGTTTTCCCCCCATTTTGTATAAATACTGCATGCTTTAAATCAATTACCTGTCTTCTACAGCTCCCTGTGTTGGTGGTTTTGCAGCCTTCACTGATTTAGGGTTGCTAGCTCTGATTTTACTGCAGGTGCTGTGATGTTTATTGATTTTTTTGGAAGTATCATCTCCTTGAGTCATGTGAAAAGTTTCCATTTCACAGCTCAGGAATGGTCCCCCATCTGCTGCTGGTCAAGGAAGGTGCAGGCATGCAACTGGTAACTGCTGCAAGCAACAGTAATATTAGTGGGGATAATTCTTATAATTACGAATGAAAATGAATTTTTTATTTAAATGAGGCTTTATGAATGTCCCAGCCTAGGGTTTGAGTGGGTGGTAGTACAGAGGAACAAACAAACTCCTGCCCTACTCGACACCAGTGCTCCATCACCCCGCAGCGTACACACTGATTTACACCACGCTGACAGACTTAGCAGCCTTGCAAACCTGGTCCCAGGTCTGAGGACTGTTATAAGAAATTATTTTGAGTGGCTGATACTGAATTCTGATCATCCAACACTTGGATTTCTCCAGGCATCTGTGCCATCTGCATCCATGATGCTGCTGGGTTGCTGAAAGACGACATGGTTTGGACCAGATCCTCCTCTTGGCTCGGGGCAAGCACAGCATTATTTTCATTCCACTATCCGAAGGAGGCAGATCTGGTGGCAATTTAAGAATCATACATTATCATAGGCTATGAAAAGAATAATTTATGCCCTTGAGCATTTCTCAGATCTTTCAGCAAAATCAGACATCTAAAGGAAAATCTACTTCTTCAGAGAGCCAGGGATGAGTAATGCACCCAAGAGGAGTTGGGGTTCAGACGTGAAGGGATTAGCATGATCCACCAGCATGGTTTCATCATCTCAGACAGACTGAGGCACATCATGTTTGCTTGTTTCATAACAGCCATCTGGATGTGAAAATGGGAAGATGGGAGCTTGTTCCATGGCTCTGGATTGTCTTCTCGTGGGCCACACGTCACCTTGGGCTTTGCAGAGGGCTGAGCACTGCCTTGTGTGCTGGGAGCTTGCACCACTCCCGTTTCTCTCCGACACACGTTGCCATGGACTGCAACAGGCCCTGGTGCCAGGAGCTCTGAAAGAGGGGAAATACTCCAGGAACAGCCTTACCCACTGTGATCACAATCATCCAGAATGCTTTTGTGCTGCTCTGTTGGGCATTTGTCAAGCAGTCCACGTAAAAACTTCCCAGTGCTCCCCAGGATCTTGTTGCTTTCATGCAAGGAGTCACTAAGACAGCTTTGCCTCTCTTGGCATTCACCTTCTGCTGGGATAACCTCTCCCCCCAAAACAGCAACCCCAAAGCTGCCTATGAATTGCTGCAGCAGTGACAATTCCTACAGGAATGGAGGGCTCTACCTGCAGTTCCCTGAGCATGTGACACTGGGCAGTCACCATTAAATAGTTGACCTAAGGCAAATCCAAGATGATCTAATTATTCAAAAATAAAATAAATACCCTCTGTCCCTCCCTGCCTTACAGGAACAATACTGATGCCTTGAGGTGGCCACCTAAAACACAGAGACTAGAAAAGAATAAGAGAATAAAGGTAGGTATTTATTTGAAGGGCCTTCAAAGGTACACGCTGGGCAGTCAAAGGCTACACCCGAGATAGTCACGGGTTCTTCACACTTTTATAAGTTTGGTCCATTGGCGTACCAGGGTTGATCCTCCAATTATAGCCTCAGTTAATGATGTAATTACCCCAAGCTTGCCCCCCCTCTAGGCTTTAGTTTACACATTTTGGGGCCTGGTGTCCTTGAAGAGCAAACCTAGAGATATAACCTGTGTTATGTCTAACCAGCATGAGAGAACAGCAGCTAACAGGCCACACGAGACTTCAGAGTTAACACACTAGGCAGCACAGGATTTGAAAAATATAAAAGTTAAAACCTAAGGCATCGATACCACCCTGAATTCGTGTGAATGCAGGGTTTCCAGTTCGTCTCCCTCACTGAACATTTGATAGTTCATTTAAAAGAAAGAAAAAAAACCAAGCAGAGCAGAGGGTTTCCCTCGTGGAATGTAAGACCTCCAAAGGACTTTTGGCAGCATCTGGATTATTAAGTTTTCAGACTAGGTATGCATAGCACAATAATTAGTTCCCCTGAAGAGACCCCAGTAATTGATGGAATTTTATGACATCTATTATGAAAGTATGAAATGGCTCTTCATAAAAAACAGTATTGGATTTTTCACTCTTTATTCCACATAGGCTAAAAATCAATATTAATACCTGGCTTGTGAATTCTGACACTTAAAGAAGTTTGTAGCAAAAAGAGCTCTCAACACTGCCTACTAATTGCTGTGGAGCTAACGAGGGGGTCGAGAGCACCTTGATAGGTGCATTGGCTCAGACAGGCTGCTCAAGAAATACCCTTTGTGTTTCTTTAAGAAATACTGAAGAATTTGCCTTCTGGAACAAAAAGCTCGTAAGTGTTATTTTGTAGAGCTGGTTCTTTACTTCTGGCAGTGCTCCAGAATGCTGAAAAACCAAGTGAACAGGGAAGAAATAGGATGTGCAGTGTGCATCGGGCACTGCAAACAGAGGAGATCAAACACCAGACAGTTCTCAGGCATTTTGGGATGAGCTGAAAACAGCCACTCAGGCAGAGGGCGTGAGTGGATTCCCTGCCTGTGGGCAGAGCAGGACCGGGGACCGCTAGATCTGCCTGGTCCTGCCGGACGCTTGTCCTCTGCTGGGGACAGCCAGGCTGCCCCTCGTCCCCTCCAGCCTGGTGTCTGCCGAGGCTGCTGCAGAGCGGCAACTAGTGCCAGCGGCTGGGAAAGGCTGGGAAAATGAAAGTGCAACCCGAGGGGAAGGCAGGAACCTGCTGGAGGAGTCAGTTTGTATAGAAACAAACTCCTCATTTCACATGCAGGTCGTGTGCTGGTTTTCATCCAACTGTTTTTAAGGCAGTGCTGTGTTTTGACAAAAAGGGCTTTGCTGCAACGATCTCAGTGCTTGCAAGTGATTGGAATGTGCATAAAAGAGATAGTTAACTGTATTAACTCCATGAAGAAAAAAAATGGTAATTGTGTCAAATTCACCTTAACCCATAGTGAAGCAGGGCCAACTAAACCCCAAGACTTTTACCACCATCAGGAAATGCCTGCCCCTGTGCCTCGGACCCCATCTGGCACCACTGGCACTGCCTGTCCACAGCCAGTCCCAGTATGGGTGTACAGGTGAGGAGCTGCAGCTTTCCTCAAGTAGCTGAGAACGGCAGCATTTCCACGGAGAGCCAGATCATTTCCTTCTCATTAGTTACCTTGACACAAGAAAGTTATCACAGCTCCCCAGTCTGTCACTGGTCTGAGGGAACAGGAATTTGTAAAGCCAGATAGGGGTTTTAAATTATGGCAACAGAGAACAGTTGCTTTTTATGGAAAGGGAGAGCAAACGCCCAAAGCTGGATTTCCTCAGGGAAAGCAGAGCAATTTTTTTGTTGCTACCAAGGCGATACCAGGGTGTTTTCTTCCTATTTCTGGTCCCCCGGTATAATAAAGGGAGCTAATAGCAGCAAGATGTAGGAGACACCCACTGGTGAACGCTCTAATGCACCGAGCTAAATCGGGTCCTGTGCGAGCGAGGCCGCGTGGGGTTTCCCAGCAGAGCAGAGCAGAGGCCTGGGGTGCCACAGCACAGCGGCATTTCATGGCATCACTCCCCGTGTGGTACCAGCCAGGTTACACGGGACAGCGTGTGCCACTCGGCACCACCCCCAGCCCTGCCCACGGGTCCCCAGCCCCGCCCAGGGGTCCCCAGCCCCGCTGCCAGCCCTGCACTTCCTCAGGTGCAGGAAAACCCCTCCTGGGGAGCAGGAAGGGACTTCTCTCCCTCCCCTCCTCTCCAGCCGGGCCTGGCAGCTGCCTGCAGGTTTCTGAGCACGGCGTGGAAGGCAGCAGTGGCACCAAGGGGCTCTGTGGTCTCTTGCAGCCCATAAATCAGGGCCGCGAACAGCCCTGCTGACGGCCGGGCTGCGGTCTCGGGCTTAACGATCAGAGGGAGCGCTCTGCAGCAGCAAAGTGAAAGCAGAGTGTAACATTTATTTACTGAAAGGAATACAGGCTGTTTCCTACTTCAACAAGTCCCTTCTCATCGGGAGAGGCTTTTCACCTAGCTCGAGGAACTGAGCTCTCTGCTGGGATCACTGCACTCTTGGATGGAAACAGTGGCACGTCAGAGCCACTGCCTGCTCCTCGCTGGAGCTCTGTCTCCAGCTGTTTCCCCGAGGCTGACAGGCTGCGCTCCATGAGTCAGAGATGCATCTTACCACAGGCTTTACAGCTTGGGTTTGCTTCCAGCCAGGGAGTTCATCTGCTCTGCTCAGCTGGTGGCGAGCTGCAAGAGCACTTGGGTTGAGTTTATTTATTGCTGAGGGCTCCTGAGATGCCACAGTTTTACTGATTTACACCCTCGGAGAGAGGTGACTTGTTTTCTGGGAGACATCCCATATGGCTGAATCACCATGCTCAGGGTTGCTTTACTGACCCTGGCAATTAAGAGGACATTAGAAAGCCTTTCCAAAGGGAATCACAGCCTTGGGTGATCACATGGGAAAGTACCCTCCTGGGGGGAAAAACCCTCGAAGAAAAGAACATGATACTAAGAGCAACAGATACCTAGGCCAGGAGAGGCTGTGAGATCATCTGGTCTGGCCTGTCCATCACAGTCCCCTCTGCTGCATCCACACGGACCACTGGGTGCGAGTACCTGGTGTGGCATCATCCCATGCAGTGCAGCATCCCCTCTTCCTGTTGGTGCTCGCAATCCATCATCTCTGCTGTGCATACGTGGAAAGGAAGAAAATAAAGAAGAGTTTGCTGTGTCTCTAACTCTCTTGCCTCCAGTGTCCATCTGGCAACTGGTGTTACACCTTTCCACCAGCCTCTGGTGCTTTTCCGGGGAAGCCCAGCTTTCAGCTATTGCTCTACAGGCCAGGGACTGTACAGGGCCAGTTTTTCTCTGCGTTTTCCTGAAAATGTGGTACAAAACCTGGACAGGGTGTTTCCCAGCTTTCCCAGCTGAAGGCGACTCACCTGCCCTGCTCACAGCCTCTGCCATCCGTGGGTCAGATCAATGCAGCAACACTTGGCAGCTAAATTTCATCTTTCCCAGGAACAAAGTTTGATTCACACCTCTCCCCTCCCCACTTTTTTTTCTTTTTAAACTATTTGATCCCCCTTACCCAGTCTGTAATCACTTACTTGAACAGCCAATTATCCCACAGCAGCTCATGAAACTAATTACATGACAGTTCTCAGCAGTGGAAGTTGCCAAGCTCTCGTGCTCCTTAGCCAGGCTTCCTCCATTGATACAGCAGCAAGCTTTACATTTCTTCTCTTCACGTGCATCTGGTTGGCTTAAATTTGTTCTGAATTAGAGCTTGGCTTCCCCAGTGCTCCCCCTCTACCTGGAGGGGAATCCAGCCATAAGGATTACCACCTCTTACCACAGTTTTCCCACCATGTTTTCCAGCCCAGCATTCCAAAAACCCCAGCCCTTTAAAATCGTGTCAAATCATACAGTAGTTAATAGATTACCTCCAATATTTTCTTCTTTACTGTCTGCAGGCCCGAACACTTGGATCTTTAATTTCTTCAGTGTTTTTTCCCTCAGATCCTTCTTTTGACCATGTTACCCCCATGAAACTGATCCTGAGGAACCTCTAAACTGAGCCTCTATAAACCCTCCCACTGAGAAAAAGTACAATGGAGCTACACTTGGGAAAGCAGCACAAGCCCAAGCCTTTCCAGCTGTCTGGCAGATACCTTCTCTCTAGAGGACCCTTTTAAAGCCCAGAATGCCTTATTGCAGTCGGCTTCCTTAACTTCGCTTGTGACCATCAGCTGCTGCTTTTTGATTTCCTGCACTGGCCCTTTTGCCAAGCAGCTCTTGAAAAAAGAGCCCTTGAGAAGAAGAGTAAGGGCAGGGCCAGCACTCTGAGGAGTGACCAGGTCTGTTGATGGCCAAGAGAATCCTGCTCTGTGTGGGTTTAGGCTGGCAGATTTGATGCGCAGCTCCTGCACACAGAGCTCTCCCAAAATCCAAGGGTATGATGTAGTTCTCGGGGGTTTAAACCCCCACTCATGTCTTTCAAAGGCACAGTTGCTTACCTCAAAATTACTTCCTTGGGTTCAAGTGCACTGCCAGGTTTTCAGGGGCCTTATTGTCCAGCCCTTCCGCCTGCTCACCCACTCCAGCCTTTTTCTGCCCCCCTCAGCAATGTTCCCCAGTGCTCATCCCAACATCTCAGTTGGATCTGGCATCCTCTAGCCCTCTCCTGGAAGCTCCACCACAGGGAAGGAAACAGTGTAAGCTCAGGAAGCTGAGGATGAATTACTCCTGGCAGAACCTGGCACTGGCACTGGATCTCAAAGCATCCAGTCTTGAGGGCAAAGTCTTCAGTCACCTTCCCCAGCTGGCAGCAGCAGGCTTCTGCTGCTGTGGTGGGACTGTTTTCTTCTGGCCATCACCAGGAGCATTTGCAGAACCCACCTGAAGCACAGCAGCCCACTGTGCTTCACAAAGCAGCTCAGGTCCCACTGCCTGGCCTCTGCAACACCAACCTCCCTGTGCTCAGCCTCCAAACAGCTTTTCCACACATCCCAACCTGTTCCGCTCTCCCCCCAGCAGCCAAGTCAGTCTCTGGTGGCCCAAGTACAAGCACCAAGGCCGCCTGCTCAGCTGGCTGTGGGAATCCTGCCTCACCGAGCCCTGCAGGAGCCAAGGGTTGTTTCCCAATCCTTCCCGTGGCCTCCTGGTCTTTCCCTCTGCGCTCACCATCACCATCTCTGCCTTGTCCCTGGGTTTCTTGGAGCCAGACTGCCCTCCCACCCTGTGGTTCCATTTGCCTCCCCTCACCTGTGTCACTACATGGTGGGACTGGCTAACAGGGCCTCCACAAACCCCGCTCTTGATTTCACACCCCACTGCTCCTCCCTGGGGAAGGAAGCTTTTTTTTTTTTTTTTTTTTAATTTCCCCCCACCTCCCCCTTTCCCATCCAAGNTCCCAGTCTTATTCCTGTCTGTCAGATTCATGGCTCTGCTTTCAGCTCTGTTCCTCCCTTCCTTGCCTGCCCTCATCCCATGCCATGTCCATCCCGCGTGTCAGACCCGTTTCCCTTCTAGTGAGCAATTTGCCTCCAGCTGCCTCGGAGACTATTTATTTTAACAGGTATATCCCTCAGTACACTGGATTAATATACCTGCTTATCTCTTCTCCCAGAGATAATTTTGTACATTGTAAATTAAATAGGGGAAGGGAAGTCAAAAGCCAAAGGAATAGGTTTATTTTTCAATGCTCTCAGTGGAAGGCCCTGCAAAGGTACATTTCACAGCACATACATTAATTGAATAGATGATGAGTGAAACAGCTGGGGCAGTGGAACAGAAGTGAAGGTGCTGTAATTTGTCGAGGCAGTTTATTGGTATGGCTGGAAATCACGTCCCAGCTCTTCTGCAAGAGCCTTCCTGTAAACCAACACATTTTCTTACCAGTTCATTGGCTCCTGCACACTGCTTTTTCTTTCTCATTGTTTCAGAGCGCCAGCAAATGCACATTGTGCTGGGAGGGGCAGGGGCTGGAAGCACAGGCATGTGCAATTTCTTGTTCTTGGTGTGAACACAAAAGCCTGCAGGGAAATTTCCCTGCCTTCTCCTGGCACTGCCCCTCCCCTCAGCAAGGGGTCAGGGTAAGGTCTCCCGAGTCAACTGAGGCTCTCGAGTCAATGAACAGAGAAAACTGGTCTTGTGTTAAGAAATTTTTATTTGTCCTTTGGATCTGTAATGTAAGCACATAAAATTACAAGTGGAAGAAACATCATGCCACAAAATTGCATAGAATTTTTACAAAAATGTGAATTATGCCTCTGAAACAATCATAGATTGAGGAACCGAAAAAATATGTACATGTTAACTGGAATATTTCATCCTACTCTGAAAGCAAATCATCAAGGACTAATCAATCACAGACACTATTAATACAATGTACAAGAGCAACACTGATTTCAAAGAAAGGCAAGCAATGATGTCCCTTTAGTTATCTGTCAGTGAATGTTTAGCTAATACATGAGCATTAATTAACATAATTATGAACATGTTAAATCTAAAATGTCTGGCCTTCATTAGAATTTTTAAAATTCTGTTTATACTGCCAAAACCAAGCTATTTTCAGTAGTGTAAAGATATCTGAAGTGCACGACCTAGTTTAATATAGACAGCTCTATTCTATACAGCAGAAAGTCCACGATACAGCATTTCCACACATTCAACACGGAACAAGGCAAATACATAAAAGGCACAAGACTTGCACATCATAAAGACCCTTTTTTCATTATCTTACTCTAGTTCAAGTAATATCAATATTAAATGATATCAGTTTCACTGAAATAGTTTGAACGATGCAAGATGTACAGGATTACACACTACCTTACACCTGCAGAAAGTGGCACTGTACAGATATAAAAAAATGTGAGTACAGGAAATGGTCAAATACAAACGTACTGTAAAATGACTACAGCTGATAGTATATTTAACCCAACCAGTATATTTATTTCTTATTAAATATAAATAAAAGGTTAATTGGTATTTATTTGCCCGAGTTTTTTTGAAGACTGTGGCCAAGTCCTGGCTCCCCCGAAGTCCACGGGAACGTTGCACTGAGATTCAGAGGAGCCAGGATTTTACCCAGAAGCCTGCACTGTACAACGGTTTCTATAATGCAATAGTTTCAGTTTTAGTATGAACACTGCTATCAGTTTATTCTCGTAATAATTTAGACAATACGTCATTGTAACTTTATAAAATGCAGCATTAAATCTCGACTCTACATTTTCAATGAGTGATTGAGATTGATTTCAAAGTGCAAAACTAGGATTAGCAGAGGAGTCACCTTTCCTAGCATTAAGATGAAAGTCAGATTTTTGAATTCCATGTGCACTGATTTCATCATCATAAACCAGAACAGTTTAATTCAAAATATGATCTCCAAACAATGTGCAATTTTTCTTTCTTTCTGCTCTAAGTTTAAAAAGGAAACATCAAAATACTGTTAGCTTTCCAAGATTGGAACTCATATATATACACACCATTATTTAACTGAAAACTTAAGCTTGACTTGTATTTTATTGCTTAAATTTAAATAAAATAAGTTACTTTAAGTACTAAAATCCTGAGGGAATGGAAGTAAGGTAACTGTTACGATGTGTTAAAATGCCTCCCTATTAATTGATCGCTTTCTCCGATTGCTGTTTAATCCTAAGTAAGGCCCCAATCTTGCAAAGGTGAATGTGAGCGTTACCCCCAGCCCAGCTCCTGAGCCCAGCGGTGCAGGAAAACACAGCTTTGCAGGATCGAGTGTCTCTGGGGCTTCTGAGCTGGTTTCTCCTTTGCCCTAAGGCACCTCCACCAACGGCCAAGGGAAGGATCGTGCACTGGCCCAGGTACGGATCCGAAATCTGTCTGAGGTGTTTCTTAATTGCTATTTCTGTTAGGATGGCAATCCAGAGAACAGCATTTCTTTACCTTTTCAAATATCCTGACTTTCACAATGTCTCTGTCGCCTCATAGAAGTTTCTCAGAATGTGCTGTTACTTCTCTCATGCATATCATACAGTACACTAACTTTGATTGTTCTTATTTTAACGAGTCAGTTAAACAGATTAATATACATTTTTAAATAACAGTGGTCAGGTTTTTATACTTTGCTTTTAAATTTCAGACCTTAGTAAAACTGAACCTCAGTCTTAAAAATAATGGAAGATTCTGTTAGATTTCAAATACTGTAGTCCTAAACATTTTATAATCCTATCAAATTCAGTAAGCTTAAAATATGATACTTAAAATCAATACTTTCGAGTCTGCAAAATATATATCAAATTTATATTCTAAAACTACTTTGATTTACAACACTAACACCACAAAAAGAATTCTATGATTCCATGATTATTCTATAGCAGTATAACCCAGATGTTAGCTCTCGGAAAGATTCTCTCTACTCACGGATCCCTGAAACATTTCATTTGGCCAAGAGACCACATCGACTTCAAATAGAAACATGCTGTGTGTGTATATAGACAGATGTGTGTGCACATATAGCTATATATATCTATATACAAACATATATGCACTCACACGGCGTAACAAACACAGAGGTACACAGACACCGACAATCTCCACGCGGATTCTTCGCTCCGTTTTCCTCTCGTCCCCACAGTTCCAAGAATTTTCAGCAGCAAATATATGTCTCTCCATGTGATAAACATAATTTCAAGACAGCAAGCCACCAGTGCTTGCGGAGCTAAAAAGGATCCAATGTTTCAGTGCAAATGTAAAAGGATGGTACAGCTGTCAAGGTGCAGTTATAAAGAAGGAAACAAATATGATTAAGTACTGTGGTAATATTCGCCAGGATCTCTATTAGTTTGGAGCAGTCTGCACTGGCACTCCAAAAGGAAATCTGCACACATTTGTCTCTGTACAATACACTGGTCTTCATTAAACATTCTTAACAGTGAACATGGCCAGAAAATTACCCATTGTAAATTGGCCAAAAGAAAAAAAAAAAAAAAAAGGAGGAAAAAAAAATAAAGAGAAGGAGGGAGGTTAACATACTAATTTTCCCATTACAACTGCACTAAGCTTTAGAATAATAATCAGATGGAGAATGAGAATGAAGACCTTTGCAGAATACTTTTTATAAAATGTTCCTTTGGGGAAATGTGCACTTGAATGCAGATTCCTCCTGCCTCCCGAAGCGCTCCGGCGGCAGCTCACCCCGGGGGAGTGGAGACGGGCAGTTGGGAATGGTGCGCCCCGGCGCACCCATTGTTTCTTGGGCAGTTAAAAAGTAGTATCAAACGTTTTTTCTTGATTATCTTCTTCCAATTCCTCTTCACTTTGTGGAGGTTTATGATTTGATTTTCCACTGTCACATGCCAGGGAAGAGGGGGCAGAACTGTGGTCTCCATCTTCACTGATTTTCCCTTTCATGGCTTCCTGCACGAACTCCAGAATTTCCAAAGGCAGTCTTTTGAATTTGTCTTGATATTCCTGATCCAGTTCCACCTGCAACTACAACAAAAGAGACAAGCTGTCTTCAGGTGTATCTAATGTGACCAGTGCTACAGGATGGGGGAAGTACCACGCCAGGCAGGAGGGGAATCACAAGGCATTTCTGCACAATTCAAGAATGTATTCCCTTCTTTCCCGTATTAGCACCACGCATCCAAAGTGCCTATTAATTTCCATGCAGTCATTGCAAAGCTGAAGGAACGTGCAGTCGTAAGGCTGGTTTTGGGCACCATCCTTGGGTACCCAAATCCTTCAAGTACATGTGGATTTAACCGTACTGGTGTCCATACTCCCACTGGCTTTGACAAGACCCCATTCAAGTGTAGTATGGATCACGGATAAGCCTTTGAAAGAGCAAGGCCTTCACTGAGCTTCAGGTAGTTAATCACACATCAAACACACCACAAACATTGCTCTGAGAACAATAAAACAACTTTTGCCAGATTTCTTGGGTTGGAGAAACCATTAGGAAAAAGTCAGTTGTCAAAGGGAGTCAGAGAGGGAGGGAAAACAAGTTAAATTACATTTCTTAGGGCTAGATCATGGGAAGTTACATTATCGGATTAATGCAGAATGTGTCTTGGACATTACTGGGGAAAAAGTGTCATATCATCAACAGGATGCAAAAGGCATGCAGAAAGAAATCTGGCTATCAGTCTTCAGGAAGCAGTGGGTCCTTTCCCAGTATTTATTTGTACAGCCTTTGTTTTTAGTGCCCATATTAGGATCTGCACGATCCATTATTTAAAAAACAATAAAGTGTATGAAAGTTTCAACTGAAGACAAAGCCAATTTTTTCATCATGACCAGTATGAGCACAGCAGGAAGCAAAAGGGGTGAGTTCCAAAGCCAGACCAGCTCCATCTGTCCGTCCATCCATCCATCCATCCATCCATCTACCCACCTTCTTAAAAAGAGGGAGTCAGGTTCTGCTAACTGTAGCTGCAGCAGTTTTGCAATAGTTTCTTGGGCAATTGTGTTCTCAGCTATGTATTCTTCCAGGATTTCCAGGATAAAGGTGCTAGGAATTCTGATCCTTCAGCTCTAGGCCTGAGTCTATCCTGTGCAGTTTCAGGTCTCCTTCACCCCACTGCAACAGCTCTCAACAAGCAATACAAATTTTCACTTGAACATTAGGTCCTCTCCTAGTCTTGCCATCCTTGACCTGTCCACGCACACCACGTGACTTTATCAGTACCCCTCCCTCTGAGCCCTTCCAATCCCATTCCCCATGCTTCTGTCCTGGTTTTCATCCTGCATCTCCGACTTTATTTTTGTGAGGCCTCTTCTCCTTTCTCCTGATGTGCAAATCAATGTCCTTAGCTCACCCGGTCTAGTTCTACATTCCTTAATTAGACAAATTCTGCAGCTTTTCTTCCTCAAGATCTAAGGTCTGTCTTTTTCCTTTTGGCTTCCCTGCTAAAGCTCTCTTCCTGCCTTCTTTCTGGCAATTTTCCTGATGTCCTGGCCTCGGTTTTCCATCTCTGATAAAAACCAGGTCTGAGGCACAAACCATTCCATTAAAACACACCCTGCCTCTAAGATTTATATTTCTATCCACTAGAAATACATAGTTGTCACTGTGGCAGTTAATCATTATCTATCACCCTTTCTTTCTTTTCCTGAACCCCTTTGTTTTCTGGCTCTATGTCTGGGTACAAATTTCTGAAGGGATCCTCCTTTTGTCTCCATTTTGCAAACACCTGCACGAGTACAGGCGTCATCAGAGGGGCAGTGCCATAGGGTGGCTGGCAGAGAAAACTGAAAAACACCGCTGATCATCCCTCTCTGCCCTGCTCACCACAGCCCCAGGACGTCCCTCCTCGCTCCCCAGAGATCACATCTGCACTGCTTGGAGTGTTGGCAGCATGGCACTCACGTAGGTCATACTGCAAACCCAAAGATTCAATTCTAGGTAGAAGGTCTTTCTTCATGGTGCAGTCATGCTTGGGGTTACAGCTCGTGGCTAAATACCTGCACTGCTTAAAAAACAGCAGTGTCCAAGCCAGAGATGAGCTGCTGCACTTCCCCCACCTTGTTGCCGTACGTGGCATTATTGAATTTGTGAAATTTGGGCACCTCAGGTGTGTAATATCCTAAGTCAGGTAAAAGTCTCCTGGCTCTCAACTTCCTTCAGAACCTCGATTTGCTTAATTAGGTTTAAGAGCAAAAGAAGTATTTGAAATCCCTCAGAAACTGAACATTATCTGAACCCAGTGCAACCATAAGCATGTTGTTAGATAACAATTGTGTCTAATGTTCTCCTCCTAAAGCGCCCCCAATGGCTAATCCCCCCTAAGTCAAGCGTTTAATAGAAATTACTTGAATCTAGAGCTAGATTTCTGTCTCCAGAGACAGTCTATATAGATATCTAATCATGAGAAGGTTGAAGTTAGTTGAGAAGGAGCCGACAGCAGACAAGGAGGGTTGATTACAACTGCATCAGTGTGTAAAAATTAGTTTTCTTTTTGATTCCAAAGGCACTGTCAGTTCTTCCCCTTGCTCAGCGTCCGACGAGCCCCTCAGATCCCATCCATTCCATGACCCCTGAGCTACCACACAAGGTTAAACAAACAAGTTGCCTGCTTAAAACCAGCTGGTGTAAAAAATCCAGCTGTTTTTCTTTTAAAAGCCTCAGTGTCCTTCTATTTATTCTGTGGCTTTACAGGGACATTGCAGTTCATGGCAGTGAATGGAAAGCTGCCCTCCCAGCAGCAGCAGTAGCCACACACATCTCTCATTTGGCTTGCTGATGGCAAGACAAGGTGCCATGGTAGTGTGAAAGTAAAAACCTCTCTGCCCAAGCAGCACCTCACCAGACTCAACCCCAGGGTGGCCTTCCCGTTCAGTTTGCTGTCCCCTTGGGTTGCTTCCCATCACAAGTACACCTACCCCAATTTCTCTGCTCTCTAGCTACTAACAAGGTGACCTACACTTGCTGTTAGGATTTTGGAGTCACACAAGGAGGGGAAATGAGACCGAGGATTAGACGGGCAGATTGTTATCTGGACCACTGTCCTCATTACCATGTAACAACCTTCTGTTATCTCACTACCTGCCCTCTTATAGGTCCTCTGTCCTCTCTTTAACCCACAACAAAAACAACATGAATGTCCCCTCCATGTAGCTTTAGTGTCCCACAGCTGGACACTATTTCTTGCTCTGGTAGATCTCACCCCCGTGTACTTTACTGACAGGCAGTGAGTTAATACTTTAAAATTCGGAGCCATCATTAGGTGTTTGCAGTGGGGTCCTTGGGGACAGGAGATGAATGTGTCAGTCTTGATGGCTGTGGCCAGGAGCTCTTGAATGTGTGCTTCCATCTACCTGCCCTGTATTTTTTTACCTGACAGTGCAAGTTAAAAAATGCCAGCTGATGCTCACATCAGCTTTGCACAAAACCTGCCCAGGACAAACACCACCACCTGCACCTCGAGTGCAGCCAACACAGCCCTGAGCCGAGGGACAGGACACGAGCAGGGCTTTCCAAGTGAGCAGAGCTCCCGGTGGCCAGCCAGCTGCGCAGCTCATGGGCTCACGTTCCCTCTCGATTCAAAGGGCTCTTTGGCATCCTCGGCTACAGCCACTTTCCAAAATGGGTCATCAGTCAGGGAAAGGCCTTGCAGCCCTTCCTTGGAATGTGGGAGGGGAAAATTATTACGGTTGTTCAGCTTAAAGCAAGGAAAACACACTCAGGAAAGGGAAGAGATGGTGTTATTAAAACTATTTACATTTGTATTTATACCTAGCCGCTATTATTAGAACTACCACATGAACAGCATGAATAGCACTGACTGTGATCAATAAAGGATTTCAGCAGCAGAGGCTGTGGGTTTAGACGCTGCTGACCAAGCCCCTGTAAACTCTTGCATGCTTGCAACATGATCTAATGAACTTCTGCTTCTACCAAGAACCAAAATAAAAGGATCACATGGGAAACACCCTGTGCTGCCAGCACAAGCGACCAGGAGGGCTTCAAGACAAGAGGTGGACACCCCGCTGGCCCACACCGCCCTGCTTCCACCTCAGCTCCTCCCTGCACGCCAAGGGAAAGGGAAACGGGGGGAAACAAGGCCAGCCCGTCTCCCTTCCTGCACCTTTGAAGTCCTTACTGTGAACACTGCTCTTCCTTCCCGTTGTACCCTGAGAGTGGCCTTTTGGAAGTCACCACTGCAAGGCCTTTCCAAAGAGTTTTCCCCTCTCTTCCGTCCCCACACAGCTCGGGACTCCGCGTGCTTGGCCTGTGACCTCGTAGCATCCTTCTCCTGCTGTAACATCTTATCTGATGCAAAACCAACCCACTTCCACCCGCACTGGGATTCATTCCAGCTCACATGGGTGTTTAAAAATATATTTGCAACTCCAAAATAACGTAAAGGTCACGACTTAAAAAGCAATCTTCAGCCAAAAATGTTTTGAGAAAGTTACGTGTGAAATACAACTGGTTACAGATTCTGGTGAAAAACCCCCACCAAAACACAATTTTGTTGAATCAAAAACATTAATTATGGCCATATTTGTTTTGATTAAGTTCCTCCACTGCAAAAATTTGAAATGACTCCAAATAAGTCACTTTTTAAAGTCTCAGATTTTTCCATTCTGCTGGGAATTTTTCTCTAAGGGCAGCTTTTTGAGTTTTGTGTTTCTGTTGTATCTCCTTTTAAATTTATCTTATTTTGTTTTCCTGATCACTTTCTTTCCCTGAATGATGCAGTGGATTATGAATGGAAAATTATTCAAATACCCTGGCTCAACAATTTAGGTAAAAATAGACTACAAGGACTAAATAGTTCAGTATCTCCAACAATCTCTGACATTTCCAACAGCAAACTCTTTATTCTCAAGCTTTTTTCATTATTTTTGAGTTAAGATTTTAAATGTGAGACGTTTTAATGTTTTGTTAGTTCCCCTTGAGGCAGAGTGCAGCAAAATATACAAAAATTTACTCTTTTTGATATTTGATTGTTGCATTTTTTCACCAGTTGAAATGTGATACTCACTTGTATCCATAATTACTGTGGCACTTCCCACATGCAGGATATTATTTAATTCCACATAGACAGTGCCTGTTCTTTTTGTTTTCCTGATGAGAAGCTCAACTGCATTCATTTCCTCTGTGCAATTTCAGCAGAATGTATTTTGACAAGAGGCAGTAACTGGTCACTACACCATTTGTAACCAAAGGGGGGCTGCAGCCTCTCCAGGGAATTTATGGTTAGCAAAGCTCCCGTTTTCCTTATCACGTGCCATTGGAAATGTTTATTTTGTTAACACCAGCAACAAATGGTATTTTCAGTGGGCAGTGAATCCACACTGCAACAGCAACACTGGGCTGGGACTGAAGCCCCTTTCTCACTCCTCCCCTCCTTCTCTAAATCTGCTAAAGCTACAAATACTTATTTTTCTTCCTGCAAATATTTGACCCATGTGCCTAAAGATAATTTTAAATAGAGGATTTGGGGCTTTTAAGCCTGCATCAGACAACAACTATGCATAATGTCAGTGACCTCAATTTAGCTTCCAAAATAGCACATAGAGGACTCCCAGATTAAGGGTACAGAGAGCAAAAAGGCTGCTGTTCCTCTGTTTTTCATTTTCAGAGCTTACTTAATTAGAAAGCCATTCTGGAGGGATACAGCATTAAAAGACATATGAGTAGCAAGAACTGTTAAAAGCAGATAGAGGCTCAGTAACAGGGAGAGTGAAATTGAGGAACAGAGCTCAGGGATCAAGTGATTTATTGGCAGCAATTTTTGTTTAATTGGAAACAGTAGGAGTTCCTTATTAAGGACCATGTTATTCCCTCCACTAAGCAGATTTCTGCTGGGAAGGCAAAGGAGTAACCACTGCTCAGATGTCCTCATGCCTCGAGGCCACAGTTCCTCTGCAGCACTCGGCTGGAGACGGGGACTTGAGGTGAGAATGTGGGGTTTGAGGGGACTCGGGACTCCCCTGCAGGACCTTGCCATAACTGGCATGCCCATCTCTGCCCTCTGGCAGAATGGCTCTAAGCAGCTGGGAACAGCAGGTGCTCAGGAAGCTGTTTGCCCAGGCCTGGGAAAGGAGTTAACTCTGCATGTGCAGAGGGCACCTAAATGCTCTTTTCTCTCCCAGTGACATCAAGCAGGTGCATAAAGGGACCTGCCACCATGTTAACATTTGGGCTTAACACAGCTTAAGGACAACACTGCTAACCCTGAGATGAAACTATTCAGGTAGACAAGGTTTTCTCTCAGGAGATGTGGGAGTGTGGAATCATTCAGGAGAGCCTAAGGGCACTTGGTACCTGAGGTGGCACGAGGAACAGCACGGCACCAGGTACACAACAGCAGGAAATGTCTTCATGCTGACTGCAAAGCTCCTGTTAATGAGTCCTGTCCTCAGACAAGGACATCTCTGCATTTTCAAACGATCCTTACTTTCCAGACCATGAGAGACACCAGGCACACCAATTCCCAGCCTCCTTCTCTGCCTCCCCCCCTGAAGGTGACGCTCCCCTAGCCCTTCCCACAAGGTCGAACCTGTCAGGCCAATCTCCCCACCCCACAAAGTCTCTGTGCTGTTTCCCTGGGACCAGGGGCACCGGCTCAGCCATAGTTTTGACTGATCCACTATTGCCCCTCTGCCTTCCCAAGCCAACAGGCTGCACAGTCCAGACACTCTCCTCGAAAAAAATCACCAGCAATCACCTGAGGCGCGTCACAAGCCACGGAGTGGATAACACATCCCGTGTTATCTCCCCTTGTACAGACACTCCCCCTCCCACTGCCTCCCTTATCTGCCATGTTTCAGCTCCGTGTCTCTTCCTATTAAAGCAAAGGTGATTTGCTCTGCCTCCCCGAGGGTACAAGAAGTCCCCACATAAATGAGTCCCTTTAATATCTGCTGTCTCAAGGCACTAGACTGTAACCTTGGGGCCTCCATCAATCTGTGTCTCCGCCTTTATTAACTGCAACCTCAATTAAACCAATGGGACCACGAGGAAACCTGGGACCTGGGCTCCTGGATTTTAACACTCTCCTAAGGCAACTCAAATCTACCTTCTCTATAGTAAAGCAGCATTTGCTCCAATAACTTACTAAAAAGAAATGTGTGGGTGGTGAGATGGCCATCAGTGCTGCACAGGTTATACACATATTAAACACACATACACCTGTACAGTATCTCTGCTGAAAACTTCTGGGTTAGAGAAGGTCCTTACAAAAAAACCCGAAACTGGTGATCTTTTCCTACTGGCAATTGTATTATTAGCAGCATTTTCAGATCTCTTGCATTATCTTTAAAGAAATTATTTAAAGAAATAGCTTGTAGTAAATTCTGTGGGAGGATTTTCTTCACAGTAACTCTTGTTTCCCGTTTATTCAAAAGTACAGCAGTTTATTCTCATGCAAAGCCCTGCCCTGTGCCTTGTAAGCTGCATACTTGGAATTACTCCTCGTTCTGATGGTTATTTCATGGAGCAGTTTGCTTTTGTGGATAAAATGCCTTCTTAAGCTGTCAAGTGGCTCTTAGGTGACTTCATAAATACGTGACCTGTGCACCTCATCATGCATATGAATAAAAATAAATTGAGCTAGAATGAACAGGAAAAAAATCCCCTTTCTATGGGCAGTTTAAGGCTAGATTCTGAGATTCTGTTATTTTTCATCATCACTAGAGTAAGCTGTCTTCACTGTAAGCAAAGGAGAATCTGCTCAGTTTCAATGCAATAAATCCAGAGAAATTCCCCTGAAGTCTCATGTATCAGCAGATACTGCCCTTAGTTTATTGGGGTGGATCCAGGGTAAATAACCCGAGTGACAGAGCTCAAAGAGAGCGTCTTAGCTGGTCCTTTTTTAAAGTGCTGTCCATATTTTGGATACTGCAAAACAAACAAACAACCAAAAAAACCGGTGCGGCCATCACCTTCTAACGAGTGATGTTTTTCCACTTCCACGATGCCTCCAAGGCAGCCTGTAAACAGGCAGCTGACTGTCCAACAGCACAGGACTTCCAAGAGTAGCAGTATTGTAATTCTCATCTCAAGAGGTCATGACGGTCCCTCGGAAACTCATTTTAAATGACATCTTGAGGTTACAACAGCAACAGTATATTCCAGAAATATTTCAAACTCTGGGCGGACCAGAGAACGCGGAACTTGGAGCTGTGCAGCACCACGGCAGCACAGCAGGATGTCCCCAACAGGCCATGGAATCAACAGGGCCACTTAATATACATTGTGTTTTGCCTAAAAGTGGTGTTGTCCCTTGAAGCGAGAGATTCTGGCAGTTTTTGAAAGAGGAGAGACAAGAAAAGAAAGTTTCAGGTGCTTAAGGCCACCTGTGTGAGGGCTCAGGAGCTGCTGAAGTACAGACCTGAAAAGGAAGGTGGTGGAACCCACAGCACAGCTTTTGGATCCTCACCTAAACTGAACTCTGGATTCAGTTGAACAAAGCACTTTCCAGTCTCTCATATCCACCTTGCTAATAGGTAATTACAGTGTTGCCTGTGTCTGACTCTTGGCAGGACATCTCTAACAGGCTCCATCAGTGCCACAGGAAATTCCCTCTGAGCACAGAGATTTCTCCTCCAATACAACAATGAAAAGGAAATAAATAATTTCTTTCTCTGTCTCTCTCCAGGGGCATGACTGTACTCCTCAAAGGAAAAGGAACAGTTCACCCTGTGATTAAGTCTGGCACCTCCTTTTCACTGCCATACACGGCTCTGCCCTTCCTGCTCGGCCCCAACTCTGGAGCCTGTTTTGAGTAATAAGAGTTCCAAACACACACCGAGGGCTGTGCATCTTGAGACAGCACCTTTCTTAAGGTACACACTCACTGTAATTTCCATGTCACTGATAATTGTCAGGGAGCTGCACAGAGGTTTAAAAGCAAGCCATCTTTAGCTCAGAAATAATCACACTGATAAAGCCTCTGCTGCACTCTGAAGTTTACCTTGCACTGATTGTAGCTCTCCATGTGAGAGAGCCTCTGCAGGATGGAGCCTCACTGAAAGTCTGCTTGGAAAATTACCGAGCACTCAGTCCTTCTCCTAATATCCTGTTAAAAATGAATGGTTTTAGACTAGAAAGCAAGCACACTGAATAAAGATCAAAGCCTTAGAAGTTCCTTTGAAAATCTTTTCAAGTAGTTGCAGTTCTGTAATCCCTTGTAACAACGAAGGCTATTCCAAAATATTTCCAAACTCATTAACAACATGAATGTGGCTTCCTCTTTACTATTAGCAGGGACTTTTGCCTTGACTCTCCCCAAATAATGAGCCAACTTAGTGACAGACACATTATTTTTTCACATTCCAGGCTAATGAAAAAAAATGCATTCAGAACCTGGCAGAAGTTTTACAGCAGAGACAGAGCTGCTATCCCTCATTTTCCATCTTCCAGAAATGATGGCTCAGTATTTTGGCCTTTGTACTTCCAAGTGTCAGGGAAGTTTTGAGGCTGAGTTTAACAATGACAAAAAGCTGGGACCTGATTCAAACTTACGTGTTGATGTATATGTTCATTATTATCTAATGACCATCAAAGGGAGATGTATCATTGCTACTGGGGACTCTTGAGTCTGGTAAGTTCAAGGCTGCTCTCTGTTTATGTAGTGAGATTATCTTCCCATCCCTCTACTTCCACCATGAGTTCATCCATATATCCACCCTTCTCATCGTTTCATGCTGTATTACACAACACACTTGGGTTTTTTTACTTGAGAAGCAAAATTAGTGTAGAATTTTAACTGCAACTTTTACAAACTTCAGAGCTTAATGTAAGAGTGACTCTGCTCAGAGGTTCAACCTAATTAAAAACAGCCTGAAGGTTTTTACTTCCTGATACTACAATGAGCTTTAAAGGAAAAAACCCTCCTCTTGTCTATACTGCCGTTAGTGGATTAAGCAGTACTGTGCAATGGGAGGTTAACAGAGCCATCCTCATAATTAAGTTCAAGGGTTTAATAGTTCAGTTGTTTTTCATTCAAACATTTTCTCCAAAGTTCATGTTAACACTGACTGCTGCAAATTTAGGCAACTCTCTAATTACACATCAAGTTTAAATGACCCATGCAGAAAACTTTATTTCAGTGATGTTCAGCAAGCATCCCACCATGCAAAAATTGACATATAAGGTAATTTCATCAAGCCAGATCAACAGGACAAAGCCCATCCCACTGCTGCCCAGAGCAGCTTGAACTCAAGCCTGGTAAAGCACACCCCCAAAGTTCACTTCAGTCTGCAGCACAGTGACTGGCTTTAATGGGGTTTGGATCTACAGTTTGGATCTACAACCACACAAGGACAGATGCAAACTGACCAGATCAAGTGAAGGAACTGCTGGCACAAAAGGGCGTGAAGTGCTTGCTCCTCACCCAGCAGAGATCTGGGAATAAACTGCCCCAAAGTAAGAGATGCAGAAGTTGTGTTTCAGTGGCTCAGGGTTTTCACCTGAAAATCACTCTATTTTTCAACTTAAGCAAACTGCAAGGTGTGAAGCAATCTAGGAAAAGGGACCAGGTTGCTGCTTAAAATCCAAGCCTGCTCCAACAGACAAGAGATAACAACTTCCCACAGAGAAGGGCAGATGCCTTTCTTGTGTCCAAACCTTGCTCTCTTTGTGTACAACCTGAGCTGGGTTTCTGTCCAGCACCTGAGCTCCATGAGGAAGGGAAACAGCTGAGGGTGTTTTTCCCTCCTAATGCTAATTCTGGGTGAGGAACTTCCACCCTGCTCATGCTGCAGCCCAAGCAGCCTCACACGCTCTTCTCAGGTGTGGTGGGCTATGTCCAGTGAGCCCCTGTGACAGAAAATGTGTGTCACGGTGCCTGTGTGTGAGTCTGTGCCATGGAACACTTCCCATCTTGGCAAGCAGCCGGAGAGATGGAAGTGCTCTTGAACACATCTCTTAAAGATCCTGCCACTGAGCTCTGTGGCCAGACCTTGCTGTTGCTAGGAAAAGGGGTACGCTAATTCCCTAGGAGCCAGCACAGACAGGAGGATAAGGGACACCACAACTTAAAGCTACCTAGAGAATCAGTTCCTCTGGTGCCCCCTGTCCCTGCCGAGCTCAGTGGGCACGAGGAGGTCACACTGGGGCCTCCCCCACACCTCAGGCCCACTACAGGAACCGTGAGCTTTTCCACGGACATCACCCTGAGCTGGATCCGGTCCCTGGCTTCTCTCCTCCTGAAGTTAATACAGTTCATCAAAGTTTAGTTCACCAGAGGGTCAAGCCTGAACTGAGATGAATCTCATGGAACTTCACTAAGCCCTTTGCTTTTCTTTCCACTGAGAGGCATGCCATCAAAAGGCCTATCATGATCCCCCTAGAGCTCCACTTTGTTTTTAATCTGATTTCATTTATGTGTATCACTATTGGTAGCTTCCCTCTTGGAAAAGTTTTGCACCATGCAAAACCTTATTTAAGAAAAAAACACTGGCAGTAGAACAAAACCTCTTTCCATTACAAGAACTTATCTTCTTAGTGCTCTATCAATGTTTTATTGTTATTTTGGTACTTGACATCTTGCAAAAGCATTAAAAAGTTCTTGAGAGGTCTTACAGCTTTACAGTGTATTCTCTGATGCCAATTCTGATCACAATCTAGTTGAAGACAAGTTTAATGAACACTAGAAAAATAAAGGCCTTTCATAAGTGATCAAGTGATTTGAAGAAGCAAAAGAGTACTTTAAAAACACGCGTTTCTCGCTTTAGAGCCCTAATCTAAAAATGTGTAGAGTACACATCTCTGTTGAAGATAACAGAAATTCATCTGGAACTTAGGGAGTATTTATTTCAAATGATGGTAGACAAAGTATCAGAAATGAATGAGGTTATTAACTTGCAAAAGCAACTTTTAGAACAACAACTATAAAATGTCATCTTTTCCCCATCTTGTGAAAATCTATTTAGAGCTAGAGAAATACAGACAGACATTAGATTTAGTGATGGTGAGTGAATAATAAAGTCTTCTGCTACACTAAATAGCAGTAAAAGGATTATTCTGAGTTAGTTACAGAATTATTCCTAAAAAATTCTTATAACTTATGTTATTTAAACTTTCTTACATATCAATTAGTTTGAAATAATAAGTCTTTAGGCTATCCATTAATTGCAGCACTGTTGGCACGATCTGTATTTAAAATTATGCAATGAAAATTAAGCTGAAGCACCAAGCTGTCTTGGCTAACAAAAAGGATTTCCTCAGCCCTTCGGATAGAGAAGGAGATAATGGGGGCACTGAATTCACAGGAGAACTCTTTCTCAGTTTACAGTTCTCTCCTGTCACACGCTGACGCAGACTGTGGAAGCCACAAGCTTCAAAATCCCTGTGTTTAACTTGCACTGTTGCATTCCCAGTGCATCCATTTTCGGATGGATCGGCGTGGCTGCTCTCAGGCAGAAGGGAAAGGAGCTCCCGTGACTGACGCAGAGGAAAGGCAGCACCATACAGGACCTGGAGGAGAGCTGCTTCAGGAGATTCTGCGCAGGATCCTTACAAATGCAACAGATGGGGAATTTAAATAGTTAAGTTACTCCTTCAGAAGTCAGGGGGAGGCTGGCTGCAGAGGAATATCTGGTCCATACATCAGGAGAAGACACCAATTTTAATTTCTCCTGCTATTATGGCTCAAGGCTCTCCAGGAAGCCTCCAACCCATGCTTTTAAGTCTTCCTGTCTTTGCAGAGCAGATCTAAGGACAACTGAACATCTCTTGTCTGGTCATATTTTGCTTCACGGATACACTGAAGCTACACTTTGACATTTGTCCCATTAGGGCTGGTTGCTGCTGGCACCTGTCAGAGGCACAGCAGGAACTGGCACGTCTGGCACAGCAGCACTGACCAAGGGAAGGGGCTTACTTCAGAAAGTGCAGCCATTCCTTGGTAGGCATTGTTTTCCCAAATCCTGTGTGCCTGCAGCGCAGATGAGCCAAAGATAACACTCAGTGGTTCAAACAGGTCTTGGGAATGGCATCTTCCCGCCACAGAAGTTAGAACAAAAGCAGCTGAAATATTCTGATGGAGGGACCCATACCTAGGAGAGGGATTTCTTTAAATCAGACCAGCCAGAGCAGCTCACTCCCTGTCAGCCTCTGCCTGCTCCACCTGCAGTTCCCTGCCCCCTGCATCCTATAGTTAACTGTACTTTTAAATAAGGAAAGGCAGAGCATCCTCCTCCTAATATTAATAAGCTATAGGGAGGAAACGAGGGTGAATACTGAGTCAATCCTCTTGTGACAGGTCTGTGTGCCTGTGGATGCATACACACACACACAAAAAAGGGGAAGATATCTGAATATTTTTAAGTACATCAATATAATGACTCCACTGACATAAACACGGGTTTTGTGGGAAAAAAATCATGTTACTGAAATATTCATACAAAAGATGCAGTTTGTTCAGGGAGGACAGCTACAAAGAGAATCTCTGGTGATATATTTATCAAACATCTGTATCGTTTTGTGATCTCCAGCACACTGCAGCGTGGGACCTGCTCAGGGTCTCTGGGCAATGACAGAATTGGACATGAAAACACACTGTGGGCACACTGACGGATGACTAGGTGCTGAAGCTTTACTGACTTGCCCAGAAAACTTTTCTAAAAGGAATTCAGGAGAGCACAGAATATTTCAACTTCTGAGCAGGCAACATGCATATTTACAGTATGTTCTCTCTACTGGTGATCGGATGGGAAAACAGACACCTCTTTCCCATGAAGGATGGCAACCTGTGAGCAGGTTTATTGCTTTTCCACACTATATCAGCTCCTGCAGTAGCCAATAGAGAGGATCCTGGCCTATGTAAATCCTCAAACATGGTTTATATCACTGAATTAAATCTGCTTATGAGTTGCAACCATTACAAGGCAGCTGATATTACAAGAAATTAACTCGAGTCTTAAAAAAAAAATCACTTCAAAAGTAAAAATGCTAAGTAATAATTTAAAAATTGGAATTCATTTTCAACCAATTAGTATTTTCAAGTGGGAGCTGCAGTAGTGCCTGTCTGAATACAAATGGGAATGAAGGGTACTCCAGGCCAAGAGGAGGCGTTAACACTGACATGGAGCTGGGGAGAAGTCACTGCAGAATTTATTCCTTTATGGCAGGGAAAGCACGAGCCCCTGCTTGGAATTACAATGATCCCCTGACAGAAGGACTGACAGTGAGTTATCATTCCCAGGAGCTCCTACAGCTTCCATGCCACTTGGCATTACAGGCTGGTCTCTCCCACCTCCAGCAGCATCCAGGCTATGTGGTGTAAGGTGGATTACTGAAATAACAGGGAAACATTTAATTGCTGTAAGTCAATCCCATCAGGAATACCGACTTCTGAAACTCGACCTCTGCTCTGAAAACTGAACCTGCAAAATCTTCAGGAGAAATGAGCATTTGAGAGCAGAAATACTACACTGAGATCTCACCAACCTATACAAACACCCTGCAGAATAAACCTGACCCAAACAGGCACTTCTACATCTACTAATAGGAGGAGGACCACAGAGGAGTGACTGTAAGCTGTTTCTAGAAATGCTAACCTTCAGTACCAGCAGGCTGTCAAATAATTTGCCCTACAAGCTCCGTGCCATATGTTTTATTCAGACATTAACACCTCCTTTGTGAAAACAAAGCAGTCGGGATGAGAGGCACCGATCGTTCCCACAGGCCATGCAGTAGCTGAACCTGGCGGCTGAAGTTGTACTCTGCAGAATTCTGGATGTGTGCAACAGCTACCAAAAGACTTACAAAACTCCAGGTTTAGGAAAAAAGACAGCTTGATCCTAGGCAACACTTCCATCTGGCTGAAGCCTCACTGAAAAACTCTCTCATGCACTTAAGTGTCCATTTGAAACACGGCTTAAAAGATGGGAAGAGTGCAGCAGTAGCTTGTAAGTCCTACTTTTTAGAGTTCTTAAGAGCTAGCCCTGTCCAGCAAAAACATCCTTGTGCAAAAGCATAGAATAAAAAAAAGGCTGCAAGTTCAGACCGGACTTGTAAGACTACATTCTTCTCCTTCTGTTTCAAAATTTTATCTGCTGCTGACAAACAAAACTGTGAACTACATGGGAGTTCTTCCTGTAGCTCTCTAACATTCAGTCACTAGAGGATTCAAACAGCTCCTGAGCGAAGCTGTAATTTAGGTAATTTCTCTAGATTTCTGCATAGCTATTATTGTGGCTTAGAAGGAATCTGTGCCTTTCCTGCGCAGAATTATTCTCTAAGGTGATTAGTTTTGTTCAGCCCAAAGCCAGTGGTTTACTCCACCAGAGCAGCAGCTGAGATACTCCTTTCTGGCCTGCACAGAAACTGACTCTCTCCTTCTGCTCTGCCTGCCCTCCCCTGTCCCAGTGCTTCAGAGCATCCCAAATGCCTTGTCCTGTGGCTGCAGCAGTGAGAGCAGAAAGGGGTGAAAACAAACGTTTCTTCACATCACATCCTTCTCATGTTTGTTTGGGTGTGATGGATTCCTTCACCCCATTTTGGAACTCCCCGAGTGCTCAGTGCCAATTCATTTTGTTTCCCAGTTTTCATGCACAGGTAGGGTGCACAATTCCACCATGCACAGCTTCTCCTAATAGCACTCCCTTTACACAGTCTACGAGGCTGAAGTCCTGAGAGCAGGATGAAGCCAAGGAAAGAATAATTCCAGTGGTGTCATAAGGGGTTACTTGCCACCACGGGAGATTCTTCTCTGGGGTCTGATTTGCTTTTAACTGTGCAGGAGCAGTTGGATTTGCCAAGGTTCCCAGCATCCTCCCAAGATACCCTAACTTGACCCAGGCAGGTGATAGGAGGTTGGCCTTGTATTATTTAAAATGTGATGTACAACAAGAACAAAGTTAAAACAAGTTCTTCTGTTTTTTCAAATGTTCAGTGAGCTGTTTCAAGGCAGCTCATCTCTATTCCCATCCTCCTGCTTTTCAGGAAAGGAAGACAGCACATCCCTCAGGAACAGAAATCAATATTCTCCTGTCACTTAAACACAAAGAAATCCCAGTCCCCTAGTGTGCAATTGCCAGGTTAATCTCGCCATCTTCAGTAAGCCACTCCTTTGAATACTGTGGAGGTGCCAACATATTCATTATGGGCTCTGCTTTCTTTTGTCACAACCACCGTGCTCAGGAAACACACACTTAGTTCCCTTGCCTGTGTCCAAGAGGAAAACAGCACTCATGAAATCAAGGGCCCACCTCAGTTTTAATCTCTAACCCTGCCACAATAAGAGAACTAAACAGTAGGTGCAATTGTGTTGTTTTTAACAAGCATTTGGAAAAATGTTCACTTATTGTGCAACAGCAAAAACCTTTAAATAAACTGTAGGCACGTAATGATGTGAATCGATACATGAGGAATATGTTGGGGTCTGTGTGAGCAGAGGCAGGTGATTCACAGCCACAAACCCCTGACAAACCAAGTTACAGTCACTTCATAAATCCAACTTTGCACTTGCCTTTCTGCAAAGCGTAGAAGTCAATCTGTATTGTGCAAGGCACAGATCAAACACCCAGAGTTGGTTCCTTCTCCCTTGCCAGTGCATGTCCGTGGAAAGGGACACGGTGAGGACTTACAAAACCAAACAACCACCCCAGACAGGCTAAGAGAAAAAATACAGCCCTCACTGAGAACCACTGCAGTTCTCTCCCCAAATAAGCAAAGCATATCAAAGCAATCCAGAAAAAAGCAGTAGAAGCTGAAATAGTAAATAAAAATACAAAGCAAGCGGGATTCCCTGATTTAGTGACAAAGGTGTGTGGCTTATTGAGACCCCCTTGACAGCGGAAGCCCAAGACCTTCTGGCATGGCTGTGTTTGCAGGAGGATACAGAAGTTTGCTTGTATATAATCATGTCCCCTGACAGCAGACACACCTGAAATAATACTCATTCCATCACCATCTTGTCATCATTAGCCCTTCCATAAAACAATGAAAAAACTCTCTTACTTTCTTCTACTTTCATCTTTCTTCCAGGCTTTGCCTGCCTTTCCCCAGTTGTCTTCTGTTCTCTTCCTCCTCCCTGAAAAACTCACTCTTTTACCTATAAATCTTCCCCTTTAAGCTTCACTAATCCTGTTTTACTGATCCACATTCATCAATTCTTTCTCTTTGTACCCAAGTCTTCCTTCTGCTGTGATGCCCTGGTTAATCCCTTCTTTATCCTGTCCTCTGGTGTCCCAGATGACAAATCCCTAATTTATCTACTTGGTAAGCTTAATCTTCAGAGGTACCCGGAATTCCTACCTTCAACACCTTTCCCCACCTCCCACTTCTACATTCAGATGCTCTCAATTCCTACCCCCACATTAATCAATCTTCTTTACCTCTTCAGAGAGAAATTTCATTGTGCCTGGTGTTCTGATCTGAGAGTACTGCAGCTACTGTGAGCAGAGAACAGAGGATATCCCGATGACCCAGAGGGCTGTGGCAAGAAAGCTGGGACACTCATGCTGTTACATACAGCCCCTGATGGCTGCACTGACGTGGGGCAGAAGCAGCAATAAATCAAACAGGCAGGGAGACAATGGGGTGGGGTATGATCCGAAGAAGGCACAAATCGCTTTCGCCGTATCGAAGGGATGTAATGGTCAGTGGCAGCTCATGTTACGCAGCTAGCAGGTAATAATCAGGGCTAGAATTGCTCAAGGATTTCAGAAAAACCACCAGGCAGTAAATTGTGGATGATCCTGACTTGGTTTTGACATGTAAAATGAAAACAACATCAGCATTACTAGATAAAAAGGGGAATTTTTCACTCACTTTCACTATAGTCTCACATTCCATTTCTACTTCTGTTTTTCCTCTACTTCTTGTTCTTCTATGCTCTTTAAAACAAAACCAAGGATCATTTCAATTTGAGGTGATTAACAATTACTCTAAGCTGAAATGACATAATTCTGTGCATTACAGTAAAGCAACATCTCTTTGATCTATGCACTTAATGAAAAACAAAAGATTACTTCATGCTTCCATGTGCCGGCTCATTAATATTTGACTAGGTACACGTTAGTCAGAGAAACAGTCTATTTGTCACAACCTGTCACTCCATGCTACAAGAGGACAATATTTCAACTGTGTTACGAGGCAGATCCAGCTTTAGTTGAAGTTGCAGCTTACGCAGGTTGCAAGAAGTGTCACTTGTTTTCTGGGAAAGGGAAGGAAGCGTGTCTGAAGGAAGAAATGAGCATTAGCCATGCCACCTGAAGTGTGTGCTGGAAGAGATACCTCTGGCCTTAGACTGCAATCATGTCTGATGTCATGAACTCGGGGCAGTTTGGATGGAAAGCCTCCAAGGACATCCCCAAGTGCTCACAGGAGTGGTGCTGCTCCAGCCTATTCCCTTGGAGTCAGTCTCGCACGAGTACCTGAGCAGGAAATGTGAGGGACACGCTGCTCCTCGAGGTGTTACCACTGTTCTCTTGCCTTCGTCCCGAGCTGCTGTTTATCTCTGGAGCTGAAACTTGTGTTTGGCAGTTCAAGGAGCAGCAGGATTGTCAGACTGTCCCAAAGCCCCTGACGTGCTCCGGGATCGTCAGATAGTCCCGAAGCCTCTGAAGAGCTCCGAGCTGCTCGGAGCCAACTCACTGGGACAGCATCATGCACCACTCTGAGCACCCTGAACTCAAACGCTCTCTTGGAGAGGTCTAAGGTCTGGAGCAGCAAAGTCCTGAAGGTAATCCAGCAGCAACCAAAAAGACAGAGGTTTGTTCCTTAGTTTTTGCAGTTACTAGAAAATGGCTACAAAATTATAGCCAGGAAGTGAAAAAATGGGTGGCTTTTTGGGTATTGCTAAGTGCAGTCCTTAAACAACATTGCCCTGCTATTTTCAGGTGGCTGGAGCATGTTCCCTTCTCTGTTGTGTTAAATTGTTGTGGTAACTGTCTTGTCTTACTCTAAAATCAGTGTTGTTTCAGCATGAAGTGATTTACTGCTCTGTATGGTAGCAATCGCATGAGTCTATCGCTGAACTTGGTTCTGTCTGCAGAAGTTAAATCACAGCTCTGTCATGACAGGGTTGGTGCCACCAAAATCTTGACACTTCCCACATCATCTACTTTATACTTTATCATGTATTCTGGACAGTATTGTATCTGCATTGTCCAGGAGCCAGAGCTGCAGTGGCATCCCCTGTCACACGCAGGTGACAGCCAGCCATGGAATAATTGCATGTGAGCTCACTGATGAGGTAACCTGTGCTTTGTCTTAGATGTCAGGTTTGTTACAAATGAAACTGAAAATGGAAACCTTTAAAAAGAAATAGAAACAGACAATAACACAAAATAAAGCTTCTCATTTAATATGTAAAGATGAAATCGCTTAGAAAGCAAGGTAGTACTTTCAATACTTGTTACAAAACATTTCCTCTCAAAGCATTTTCTTAAACTGAATACAATTATTGAGTCACTTCCTTCATAATGGGTGAAGAAGCAGAACAATGTGTCTGAGCACTGTGTCCTCATTTTACTTTCATGCAGATTCAAAAATACCTTCTAATTGAGTCACAATGCAGGCAGAAAATACCATTAGCTAACAGCTGGCTGGATTTGACTGAAATTCTGTGTAAGGGAACCTGCGCCACCTTCTTACGTTGTGTTGCAGCAAATGAATGAAATGAACTTTATTTATTTTCTCAAGTCTTTCTCACCTTGGCAGCAGTGGGCTGTAAAGCTACGGCATTAACGCTGACACAAATGGTGTTAGGAGATACATGTGGGATATAAGATGCTCAGGAAATGGGTGCCAGTGGCTGTGGCAGCTGGCACCATCTTGACATGCAAAATGAACCTAAAATATTAGCTGAGGAAGCAGAAGGTGGCAGTTTGTAGCAGAAAAAAAGGTAGCAGCAAGAAGGTGAAATGTACAGTGAAATAAGAAAGCTACTTTGTTTTGCATAGTTCCCTATCACTCCTCCTGCTGCACTCCATTCTCTGTCCCTCTGATCTATGTACTTCACTGGTTCTGGGCTCCCACTGACAGACAAATCAGATAAAGCAACTCACAGAAAATGGGCAATTTTTACAAAATTACATAAAAGTTTGCAGCACACTAACATTTTGTTGCTGGGGATGCTGGCCTAGTTACTTCAGTGAGGTTTGTAACTACTGAAAGCAGGTTAAGATTTGATTAAAAATCCCCTTAAAACCAGTCTTGGAAAACACTGCTAAGCATCCTCTAGCTAAATTCCTTTGTTTGTGCAACATTACTACTTTTCCTTTCTTTTGGCACCGTTTTTGGCCAGCCTCCCTGCTAAAGGACACCTTTTGGTTTGGGAAGAGGTGTGTGCACTTTGTGTGCAGGCACACACCACGGTTTGGGTGTGCAAAGGAGGCACACGTTTGCCAATATCCAGACTTTACCTACCTGCAGGACGAACATCAGAAATAAGTAAACATTTCAACAAAAGCAACATTCAAAAGTGGTAACAAACCCCCCTCTACTCAACCAGACTGAGGAATTTTCCCATTGATTATTTATCAAAACACAGTCCATAGAAAGTAACAGAGATATCTGGGTAGCATGAATCCCACAGGCAGAGGAAATTACAGGGTTACCAGATACAACCACTTAGCTGTGAGTAGGGTATGCACCACGCAAAACCTGTATTTTTTGTTGAGCTTTTAACAATACAGTCTGTGCACCTGCACCACTGGGATGCTCCTGATCCAAATGGTGGCAGTGCAGCGGACATCTATCAGATATTTACCACAGGGGTGCTCACTAGTTTGGGAGCTCCAGGCATGGCCTTACAGCATAAGAAAGAGAAAGTCAGAGAGAAACACAGGGATTAAAACAAACACTGAATTTCAAGCTCTTTTCTATTCTGATGGTCATGACTGTACTTGCCAGAGTTGCCTGGTTTTGAAAATACCTGAGCAACTTGATTCCAATGTGAGCAGAATCTTTCTGTTTGTACAGACATTGCATTAAGCAGCTCTTTGTGAAATCTCTAAGACAGAGGCAATAAAACAAAGAAAATACAGAAACTTTCACAAATCATAAAGCAGCCAAGTATCTGTTGCTTTTATTAGTGCTGAGACAACATTTCAGGGAAGACACACACAGAAACCAGACTGTAGAAGAACACTGATGATAGGGGAGAGTGTTACAACACTATCTGCTATTCATAGTCACTGTCTACCTAATGCTGGTTTCCCAGAAGCTTTCTGGAGACAGCAGAAAGTCCAGAAATCAAGCCAGTAAAAGTTTAGGCTTCTAAAATACTGAAGTTGAATATAATCTGGTTTATCTGATGGTCCTGCACGTGTCCTCACTTGTGCAAAGGGCCACAAAAAAAGCTGCACTTTGTATTTCTGGTTTCTAAGCGGTCATAAAAAGCTGTGTTGTGTTATCAGTTATTGTGCCATTACTAGAAAGAACTACAGCATAATTAGTCAAGATTTCTCTTCTTGCTGGCACATAGAAATGGGGCATAGAATCTTGTCAATCACCCCAATAAATTGTGCTGATCTAACACCTTCCATCACCTCTTGTTAGCATGACTGCTCTTCACAATTATCCATTCAGAACCTTTAAAACCACAGTGAAGAAATGTGTATCAGGGAGAAGAAAAAGGGAATAGTGCTTATCCACAGGAGCTACCTCACAGCACTTCCCTCAATAATTCACACCCCTCTCAGCTGTTCAGTAACTCCCACGTGGTGCTGCTGGCTCTGCCTTTGGCAGACACACACAGGGTTTTCTGAGACCACAGCAGCACAAAGCCACCACGCTAGAGAGAGCAGGAAAGATTTGTAGGAATAGTTTGAGGGGAACTGGAAAAGTTTTAAGCAACAGTGCAATCAAAGTGAGTTATGATTTTTAGAAATGAAACTATGAATGCTGCCTAGTGCCTTCTCCTTTTTCTGTATTGCTCTCACCAAGGGCCCAGCTAACTAAAGGATTCCTCTTCTCTGGGGGCAACTCTTCTGACACTCTGGCCAGCTGATGAAGAAGCAAGCAGTGCTCACTGGCCACTAAACTGGGGGAAAGTCCAAGCCCTCTGGAAAACAGCTCATTTCTCTCCAATGGACCAAGCAAACCTTTCTTTCTCTTTGTGGAAGCAGCCCTGGCCTGAATTCCTAAGCCATGACTCCTTTTCAAACCTTGTTTCCAGCTGTGTTGTGTGTCGTGGAGTTCATCTTCAATATAATGTGCCAGATGTGCTTTAGGGTCTTTTTCTGTAGGTATCTGCTATCAGAAGATTAATTGCTAGACCAGGAAAACAGAAAATCCAGAGGCAGAGGATGTGCTTTCCCATGGGTGTCATCTACAGCAGGGTGGCACTAACAGACACTGAGGACAAAATCTACCTCATGGCAACACAGAAACAGTACAAAACATCTAAGGCATCAACTTGTATTCATATTCTGCAAGCTGTGAAATCCAGTTGTATTCTCATCTTCCCTGGACCAGAAAAGATCCTTCACATCCCTATCACAGAGACAACACACATCTCGGTTTGCTGATCAATTGATCCAAGACTGACTGTGTAGTAGACAGAGGAAAAAATGCAGAAGGAAGAGCTTGGTCTTGGCTTTGATCTCACTCAGCGAAACAGTAACAAAAAATTATTCAGATTAATTCTACTGCATGTCAGTGAAAATCACTGGTTTAACAGCAACACTGGTTCCACAGATGTGTGGAACCCATCCCTGTGCAATTCCACCCTTAACTTACACACAATCCAACTGCAGCAAGAACAGTGTTCAGATGCACTCCTGTTTCTCATCATGGGCAAAGAACATTCCCATTCCTGCTTTCTGCTGATCACTTTAGGTATAACCTTTAAAAAAAAATAACTAGTATACAGCAGCTCCATAAATGCCAGAAGATAAGTCAGAATTTGCATCTTTCAGCTCAAAACAAAACTCCCAAACCTCAACACAAGGTGCAAGCAGAGCATCACTGAAATTCTGTCTATATAAAACACTTTATTTATCACCTTTACTGTATGTAGTGTGGCATTTACTAACTTGTAAGCTAGATGGAGATCAAGAAAATGGAGTTTATTTCTGAGAAATGTATTTCCATTAATACAATGAATGTCAGACACAAAAAGTCCCATCTGGGACTCTTACCCAGAGTTCGTGTTCCTCTGGGCCAGCAGAAAGAGTTAACGCCCTGTGGTTATGAGGCCACCAGATTTTTGTGAGTATGTCATTGCAGGACATGAACTGAAAGTCTCAAAGGTTTTCTCATTCACCCATTCTTTGAGTGCTTTTGGCACATTGCCTTAGTCTGAGAGGTACCTCAGCAACCCCCGTTGATCAGCTGCTCATCAGAGGATGAAAAATTACTTTAAAAATTGAAAGAATGCAAGGGGAGCCAATACTTCTACAGCTAATCCAGTACAGCAGGTTGGCAAGGGATTATTTTAGGGCAGTTTTGAAAGCAGGCATTCCAATCTAGTCAACTAAAGGGAATGAAGGAATCAAAAGGACTTAGGTCACCACTGGGAGCAGGCTAAAGAAAGAAAGGCAGCACAGAAGCATTTTGTATTTTCACGAGGCAGAAATATTTTTTGTTATTATTCAGTAAGCACTAAAATAAGGGAAGTCAAGAGTTCTCTCCCTGGCCACGGTGACACGGCCACCAAGAGCTTTAGGAACTACTGACAGCTCCCTTATGTGACAATCAAACCTTTTAGTTGTCCTGTAATGGCCCTGTTCCTGTAAAGCTCAAGTGCCAAGGCTGCTGTGCAGAAAGCAGTCAGTGTTCCCCAAACCTGCTTCATCACAGGACAGCACTCAGCTGTCCCAGACTTCCTGCACGAATCTGCATTCCTGAGGACACTTCTCCCCTTGCAAAGCCTTGGAATGTCTAGAGCACACATTCCAATATCCCTTTGATACAGATGAAGGCTCTCAATATTTCATGGCAAGCAGTGCCAAATTCCCGCTCTGCATTTAAAATTTGAGTGTTACAAAGACATTTCTATATGTATATGTACAAAACAGGGCATGGACCAGGGAGGACCTCTGGCCTCTGAGGTGAACCATAAAATAGAGATCAGCTTAGCTCCACCTTAAACCCCACCTTCTGTCCACACAGTGCATCAATTTAAAATAAGGTACCCAAAATTTGGGTACTGGATTTTTTAAATCCAAAGCTGGAGCTACTTGTCTGATGGCTTAGCTAAGCATGAGCTAACCCAGTTATTTCTGCAAGAACACAGCCTGCAGCAGTGACCTGCCATGCTCCCCCTTCCCTGTGTCGTCGGAGCAAACAGGTCACAGGGAGGAAAGCCTGAAAGCTTTCCAATGAAATGTATTCATTGTCCCAATTCAGCAAATGTTCCACTGCACTTCAGTGCTTTAAAGTGTGAAGTGGTAATATAGACTGCAAAATTAAATTATCTTCAGGGGATGTACAGGAACTGGTCCTCTGATCTTGATGGTGAGACAGAATCACAGAATAGTTCAAATTGGAAGGGACCTCTGGAGATCATCCAGTCCCACACCCCTTCCAAGGCAGGGGCACCTGGAGCAGGTGACACAGGAATGCATCCAGGTGGGTTTGGGGTGTCTCCAGAGAGGGAGACTCTACGCCCTCCCTGGGCAGCTGTTCCAGTGCTCTGCCACCCTCCATGTAAAGAAGTTCTTCCTCACACTGAGCTGAAGCTTCTTGTGTTTCAGTTTATGGGCATTGCTCCTCATCCTGTCACTGGGCACCACTGAAAAGTGTCTGGCACCTTCCTTGGCTCCTCCTTGAGATATTTCTGTGGATTCACGTGATGCCCTCTCAGTCCTCTTTTCTCCAGACTAAACAGGCCCAATCTCTCCTCAAAACAGACCTCTCATCATCTTTGTGGCCTCTACTGGACCCTCTCCAGTAGCTCCTTGTCTCAGAAATTGCCATTCTGGAAATGATACTCAAAATTGGAAGACTGCAAATTAAAGAAAATTCTCATCCCCTCCCAAAATGTCATTCTAAATGACACCAGTACCTATTCAAAGTGATTCCAGTAACATCTCTGAAAAGATTACGACCAAATGCCAGAGAAACTGAGATCAGCATCAGGCTGAGAATGGACATCTCCCTGATTCAGCACCTCATACAAATTAAATAGTTTAGTTGTCTTATCCCACAAACTGATTTCCTTTGCAACTTTCCCCAGCTCAGTTCACTGCTAACGTCTCATCTCTCCCATCTGCAAAACTGCATGAAATACAAGTTGCTGGTTCAAATTTTAATACTATTAGAATCTGAAAGCAATAGCATGGTCTTGTCTCACAGACAAGCCTGATAGCTTAGGCAATTTCAGGGCTTTCTCTGTATTAAATATAGCAGATTGCACAGTTCTCTCTGCAGTAAAAGGAGATTTATTTCCTAGGAACGTTCAAAATGCAAATCCTTTCCCTAATGAAGTGTCAGATGAAAGGATCTTCTTCACAAACACATCAAGAAAACGTCGTCTCCCAAAATTTCATTAAACATTAAATGACTGTGAATTACACAAGCAAAAAATGTTGGGATTTTTTTTTGACAAATTGGTATTAGTTCCATTTACTTGGTAAGACAGAATACATATGACAATTAGTTCTTCAAATGACTACATGGGGGAAATCCCTTCTGTCCTGATGCTCCATACTCTATGATAAGCTCATTTGTTTGTGTCTAAGAACAGATTTTCAGCTTTGTTCCTTTCTGAAACCAAAGTCAGCCTCAAACAGATAATGTAGCTGCTGCTAATAAACCCAAGATGTCTTAATATCAATTTGCTGAATGGAAAATCCTGCTTATTTTGAACTAATTTAGTACAGCAGTACCTGTTTAAGATCAATTCGCAGCAGACTATTTCCTATTTATTGCTAATTAAAATCACGGATTTCCTGTTCCAAACAGCAAATAAGCCTGAAAAATTAGCTCCAACCCAGTGTGCTATTGACTCAGCTGGGGCACTAGATCTAGATTTACCACCTCATTCCGAGGTTTATAAGAACAACTACTCTGAGGAATGACAAATCAGCCAGAGGGAGGTCAGGTGAGGAGGGAAACCAGGAGACAATGGCTGAGATTTGTCTTCTCAACGTTATGAAGTGCAGAACAGCTCAGCTGTACTTTTATCTGCAGCCTGAGGTACCAAGAGCACACAAACTGGAACCCTCCCTTGGCACATTAAATTTGGGGACCACCCAGCCTTTCTGCCTCAGTTCCAGCCCTTTCCGGCCTTGGAGAGAATAATACTCCAGTTGTGTGCCAAGGGGATATCTGCAGGTGGCATCTGGGCTTAACCTTATCCACCCACACTTCTCTTCTCAGGTCCATACAAAAATGTTTTCAACTGATTGTGCTGGGCAGATTCTTTCTTTTCTGGAACACAGTTCAGCCAGGAAAGCACACAAGCTTGGGAACAGCTACGAAAAATGGGAATATTGGAGTGGTCCTGAATGCAGGACGATTCTGCCCAGTGCTTTCAGTACATTGCTCCAGAGCATTCATGTCCCTGAGACCTGAGACTGCCTGAACTGCACAGTTCCCAGGAAAGCAGCACCTTCTGGGCTCCATCAAACTTCCAGAGGGTATGGAGAAGGGCTGTGCCATCCCCGTCTCCCTAATCCACATAAACTGACAGAAGATGCTCTTACAGAAAGAAAATGCTTATTAATAAATCAACCTTTCTTTTTTTTCCCTCCAAAATCTTTGCCTCATTCCCACTCCGAGAGCCTAAAATCTGCTCAGGCTCATCTTGGGTGATTCAATCAATCGCAGCAGCCTGGACTGCATTTCCACCCCAAAGTCTGAGTTTAGGACAGCATATCAAAAGTGACATAGGAAGGTAAAAGCTCTCTAGGAAGGAGCCCTGCAGACCTCAGGACAGGCACCTCTTCAGTGCTACGGGAAACCAGGTGCCAACAAATGCTTCTTTATTGGCACCAAATCCACCAAAACCTCAGTGAGACAGAGATCCACCTCCTTTAAAGCTTTTATTTCATGCTCCCAGGTAAGTTAGTTGCCTGAGCACTGCACATGTGCACAGTTTTAAACTCCAACCATTAATTGCTATGAAAAATAACCCGAACTTTTGTTAATGTTATCCCTTGTTTTTCCATTTTTTGGAAGATGCCAAAGATCATTCTGGAAGATGTGGTCTGGAAGTGACATTCAAAAGCAATTATTAGTGTCCAACTCTGTTACTAGCATTTTCTTTGACACCCCAAAAATACTTATTCAAACAGCCTTCCCAGTCTGTCTCCTAATAATTTCTTAGTTAGATTATTCTTTTTAAACAGTTCTTGGTGATAGTAGTAACAGTGTAAAAAATAGAATAGGTGTATAATCAAAGAAATAATTGTGCTGAATATATATTTACTACATTCAATAAGTGAGAAGTACTTCAAGTTGTCTTTCATTGTACAAGTGTCTAATTCCTGCTCAAATATTTATGTAATTCTTTTGGCTGAAAACTGTGTTTAAGAAGCACCTGGGCAGGGACTGTTTGTGAGAGGCCCCTGCAGAACCAACCAAGTGTTTTAGGGTCTCTGTTCCTGCACTGAGCTACTGCCAATTCATGAACATTATCATTTCTTGAAGAGATGGAGTCCTACTAATACCTGGAAAAATATAAGGAGGCTGAAATGCTCTTGTATTTCAAACTGACTCAGGGCTCAGATTTTCTACAGATGGAGGACTTCAGTTCAAATTTATGGATGACTTAAATTGGTGTAGCTAAAGCAGACAGCATCCTTAGCAATCCTCCTTTTTTCTCCCCAAGATGATGCCATTCTTGCAGGCATGGCTGAGCGAATTCTGCATCTGCTTGTTAGCTGCTGTAGCTTAAATTAATTAAGTGCATGAATGTAATCTGCTGCCAAGTGGGATTGACATTAACAGGCAGGACCACAAATAAGGAAGAAAGTTGGGGTTACTCATCTCACTGCAGGGGAGAGCAGGGCAGAAAGCTGAGGTGGGTGTTGGACCCAGTTAATTTGGGACACATTCTCTGAGGATCAAAGAACTGGAACCCACAGGTTGCTGCTCACTTCTAACCAAAAAGCAACATTCTGGTTCCCTTCAGTCTCATTTATTCCAGTAGTTTATCCTGCCTGGCAAGCTGATAAAACCAGCAGTGCTGTCAAAAAGGGAATTATGAAGTGACAGGGGGCAGCTCCCTCCCCCTGGGGCAAACCTGAGCCCTGCTGGAGAAGGGTTGGAGGTCTGAAGCTGTTTAAGGACAACTTCCCCCAGGCTCTGGGGAGCTGCCCCAGCTGGGGTCAGTTCTGAACTGCTCAGCAGCACAAACCACTGATAACATGCAGAAATAATGGGAAGTGATATGAAAGCAAGCAAATATTTGCAGTAACGCTTATTCTATCTGCATTTCTTATTAAAGAATGCAATCAAATTAATAATGATAAATATAAATATTAATGTGTTGACATTTAGACGATGAAATGTAGGTTTTTTTGTTCAGAGAACTAAGCTGCTCCTGTTCTCTGCAGGCTTGAAACAGCCCTTTGTTTATCTTCATCTTGTTTTCCAACATAACTTATTTATTTACAGCATGTCAAGGGAGAAACCTAATTTCTAAGGACATTTTCCAATTAACTTTCCTAATTAAAAGTAAAAGTTAGACTCAATTGGTTTGTAAATAGCATTATCTAAACCCCCCGAAATGAATAGATTCTGGGAAGTGACTGAGAATACACCTACACAAGCACGATCAGGAATGTTCCCATCTCCCATCTCCCATCTCCAGGTGTTACAGACGTGGTCTGGCATTCGGAATGGCTGCTCCTTTCCTGCCTGGTTTGGGAACAGTGACATCTGCTCCAAAGTCTGTAAGAGTATTAGGGAATTGCTGCTCCCTTTGGTTGCTGTTAGCGCTGCGAGCAAACGCTCACAGGGAAGTTTGCACTTCAGACCATGGGCTTTAATGAGTTCTGAGCTCTGCTCGGAATAGGAATCTGTAACAAGAGTCTCCGCTGTGATCCAACTTCATGCATTTGTGCAAGAAACCAGTACTATCCCAGGAAATGCCTGCTGCTGCACTGATTCAACCTCTGCCATTCAGACTGAGAACTTGAGAAAGAATTCAGAGTTTCAGGATTTCACTATTCTGTCTTGAGTCCCGTTAAAGAAGTTGGTGTGAGGCTTTCAAACTCTGTCTTTGAAGTTAAACCAGACACAGGAATTGGAACCTAGAGATGACATTGTCATGTCTGACTTGGTGACCAATTAGAAACAGACTCACCCCACTGAATAGTCCACGAGAACAGGAAAAATATTTCAATCCAATAAAGTCAAAGAAGATGGTTGCAAACCACTTTAAAGCCCTGAAATTACTTATTTCCCCAGCGCATTTACGGCAGTGAATAACCACACTCTTTGTGGATGCAAGAGCATTTCACATCTAAAAATAACTTACACTGTGCACTGATCACAAATCTAGATATACCCAAGGCAGCCTGGAGTTGCAGATCAATTTATAATACTTATGTAAAATAAAAAGTAAAATAAGCTTAAAGCAAAATTAGGTGTTCTACTTGCCCCATATATCGTGGACATATGCCATGAGTTATTGCAAGCTTTCTCTGAGACACAGTAATTTAGATGAATGTACTTCTTAGCAGTTTCAGTACTAAAATACCGTTTTTTCTGTCATATATTGAAAATGCATGGGAATATATTTCCCATATGTTTAGCAGGTATAAACACCTGGCGACCTCCTGCTCACATGCTGACTGTCTTACAACAGCTTCACACACACTTTTAAGCAGCACTTTTCCCTGCTTTAGCACTGGAGAAGCAGATAAATGTGCTTTGATATGTTTGCTGTGCAGGAAGAGCAGTTTCTATGTTCCCATAAAATGCTTTCAGAAATAATAATGATGATGATAATAACAATAATGACAAAAGAAGCTGTAAAGTCCAGTAGGGCCTGGCTGTAATGGAAGAAACCAAATGCCTCTGGATTTTGAAGACAATTAGTCCCCACGCTTTTTAAATTAGTGTGTGCAGACAGCAGCATTGTATTCTGATTTTGTAGTGGTGTTTTTAAGCGCATGAGTCACAGCTTGGGAAGGCAGCTGAGGAAACCTGATGGCTTCCATGCTCCACAGCATTTCCTCGTGCCAGAGGACAAATGCTGCTTCTGTCCAAGACAAGGTACGAGGGAACCTCTTTGCTGTAGGTTTGGCGTGTGTTAAATCCATTCTGCAGATAGCACGGAACCTGGGAATCCATAAATCTGCCTTTCCCCTCTCCTGTTTTCCATACAGGGGAAACTCTGACTTCATTGTTAAGGCAGTCAACTAGGAAAACTTGAGTAGACCACAAGCCTCCTTTCTGGGATTGGTGGTTTCAAAACAGGACTGGGAACCATCAGAACTGGATTCTAAGTCTGTCATGCAGATAATTCGCTCTGAAAGATGCTTAAGCCAAAGATTTCAAACACTGACACCTAAAGTAAGGCACCAAATGCAAGTTAACCAAGCAAAGCCTTCAATACACAAAAAATGCGGTGCTGCTTTGAGCTGGAAGCACCACAAGGAAGTTTTATCATGTATTGGTTTCCTTTTTGGAATGGTCTATTGATGTTTTTTTCACACCCACACATTTAAAACTCACAGCTAAATTTGTCCTGACAGTGTCATTTCAACTGAGCTACAAATATCTTCTGTTTGCTGGATTACGCTTCAGAGACTTTTAAAAGCAGAGTGCTTTGAAAGCTAGGTTTCCTCAAAAACATATCCATGGGTAATAAATATCTGCAATCCTTCTTTCTAGGAACAACTGACCATAATGAACCGCTTTTATTTGGCATCTTCCATCTCATTTACACCTGCTCTGAACTCCAGTGGATTCTTGGCCATTAACTGAAATGTGAGTATCCACAGAGAGATTAAAGCAATCCATGACTTGAAACTCCATGGACTCCACTGACAAACAGCCGACTCCCACACTGGCAGCAGTGGCCGTAAGAGTTCCTAGAGCCAACCCCCCCTTCCTTTTGGGTTTCCCCCGCCAGGATTGCTGTGATTGCAGGTGAGCCTCCTGCAGGCCCTGCTCAGCAGGCCGCTCCTGTTGCCAAGGTCACCTTTGCAGAGCTCTATTTGCATCCAGCTGACGTTGATTCATGTTGCCAGATGGCGAAGGACAAAGCACAATCGCTCAACACAACGTGTGACCTACTTACACTCCCAACAATCTGCTGCCTAATACTTGGGAAATGCACAGAGACTATGATTAAAATTTTAATTTTGTTTCATAGTTGGCCCACATGTGGCATGTACATTTTGCATCCCAGATACATCTGCTCCAGCAGGGCAGTCGCGTGATGCCTCCGACTTCCTTCTGAAACAGGGCCTGTGAATATGTAAGTGTCACTTCCTTATTTCCTGAAGGCACTCTCAAAAGTAATTACAAGTTATTGGTTTACATATGGACGGCTAATGAAGAGCCAGACACTCTGATGCTGGCACCACATAAAGCAATGGTGACGGCAGTAATGTGTCTGCTCTAGAGAAGGAGAATAAAGACACGATACAGACAAAATTCATGTAGGGTTCCTAATCAAATCCATGGAAAGTCATGGGGAAACTCTGTCCGTGCTCCAAGCCACGTTTATATTTACAGGATCGGCAGGACAACAGAACTTCTGCAATAATTAACTCCAGTGTGAAGATATGTGAGAATAATGGAGGTGACATGTGGCCACTGTAGGCCAGATTCCCCAAATTGCTCAGGGCTTAGGGAGTGCCACGACTGCCAGGCTGGCTCAGACCCACGGCTGACTGAGACCTGCACCTTGCCTCTGCCCTTGGCTGGCACCAGATGCTGTCCAAAGGAAAAAGGGTTCTAGAGCAGACAGAGATAAAACAATTGCCACCTTCGAGCACACCTTCCTGGTCCTGATCTCTAGTACTTGAACACTGGCCTAACTCCTGCAGTTTCAGTTTCAGTAAGGTTTTACTTCCTGTCAAAGTATCGGTCAACAAGAACTTCAATGCAGAAAACATTTAATTTCTTAAGTGGTCTCCAATCCCATTTTGAATCTCCTCAGCTCTTGACAGATTTTTCAAGGGCTTGGCACCAATAAATGAAGTGAAACTGCTGAAAGTCTCAAGTGTTCAGCAGCTCCTCTTGTGAAAGCTCACCAGACACTCAGACAGTTCAGTAGTGTGTGAATCTGGGTGCACACAACTCAGTGACTCTCCTAAATGAAAACAGAATGCTTGTTAAAACACAAATCCTTCAGGCCATGAGAAAACAGATCCCAAACAGCCTGCAGAGAAGCAAGTCTGACAGTATATTTTACACGGAGGAGGAGGTGACAGATCCTGGTTGGAAATCATCCCATCACAAATTAATACTATTTATTTGGGGAAAAATGAGAAGGGAAAGCCAAACACAGGGAGAAGCAGTTGTATCACAGTGTAGGCACTGCTAATGGGGTCATTATAGATAGCACAGTAGGCGAAAATAATTGGCAGGACATTGGCTAAAAAAAAACCTCCTAATACTTTATTATTGAATAAAGACATGCAGGGCTACACTCAGGGTGTATCACTGCACTATCTGTGTGCCAGCCATGGTGTTATCTTCACCAAGAAGTTCCCAGTACTGGGAAGATGACTAGAAAGGATATTCCAGTTGTGGATGGAACAGAAAACAGAAATATTTTACAATCAAAACAAGCAAACAGAAAAAAAAAGCTCATGAGTTTGTATCTGCTACTTTCTCTTCTATGCTTTATAGAAAAGATCAACATAGGAAAGTGATATGTTTAAAAGTTCTGTTCCTTTGCCATAAATTAAGTTAAAGGAGAGAAAATAATCCAAAGGAAGTAGGAAAAATAGTGTTTATGTCATTGTTGGGGAAAGCACAACAGCTCTGGAAAAAATACCAAGCATCACTTTCTAAAAAGAAAAATCAGAAAAATCCCTTCTTCTTTTTAAATCAAAAGAAGCTCAAACATAGATTTTCCGCCAAATCTTTATGCATAAATTGGAGCTTTTACTGTCCACAGAATAATAGCTTGTTCTAAACACACTTATTAAGTATTTGTATGAAGTTTAATATAATATTAAGAGTACTGTATCATACCAGACACAAGTGTCTTTGTCCTGAGCAGTACATCAGCCTCAGACTCTGGGAAAAGCTGATTCTCGTGGCTCAGGTATGAACTCCACCACTATATCCATCTGGTGGACCTGATTCCACAGCTCCTGCTCCACATAAACCTTTTTGTACCAAGTGTCTTCACTTACAGGCACCAAATACACACCTGGAGCCTGGTTTGGGCAGTGACCCTGTTACAAATTTAAGGTCCCTTCTTGCCCTCAACCCACAGCGAAGCTCCCAGAGCTTTGCAGAGACAGAGGCTGCCCAAAGAACCAGAGATGACCTGATCTTCCCTTCCTGCAGGAACAGTCCTATTGCAAGCACACCTTATTATTTTTCTAGTTGCTGGACACCATGATACAGGATACCTAACACTTCACTGGATTAGAAACTCCCCGTGCCTTGTGTCCATTAGGGCTGAGCAGTGGCATCACAAACACGTCCCAGCCCTGACAGCACTCGCTGAGTGAATCAAAGAGGCTCTCCTGGGCTGCTTAGCAGAGAACATCCCCCTCCTCTGCTGGGTCTGATTGCTTTTTGACTTAAAAGTCTGTGGAGGGGGCAAAGTGACTGTTTGATTTGCTGTTGTGTGGGAAAGGGGCCGAGGTGCCTGTGACACTGCGCTGTGCTGGGAAATTGTTTGCTCTTGGTACAGCCTGCAGTTTATAAGCAAGATGCCACAAAAAACAAACATAATTGAAGAGAGTCTCCTTAAATGAGAACAAAATAAACAGAGATGCTTCATTAGAAGTTACATCCCCTGATCCTTCTGCTGTCAAGCCCATGGATGTTTTTTTCTCTTTGGTTTAACTCAAGAATTAATTATCTTTCACAGAAAACACAGGATGCTACTGTTACGTTAATACTTTGAAGAAAAAGGTCTTTTTGGGGGCAAGTCTGTCTTCTAAAGAAAAGGGATAAATTTAGTAAAACTCATCCTTGCTTGCTCTTTAGATCCTTCAAACAGGAGTTTGCAACTGCTTCCCCTGCAGTCAACAATGACAAAAGGGAAAAAAATCTCTTAAATAGTATGGAACTGGGGTAAACTAAGAATAGCAATACAATTGAAGAGTTTTGTTTGGGTTAATGCTCTGGTTTGTTTTTTTGTAAGAGCTAGATGGATAATATTCAGGATAGCTCTTTATTTAAGGAAGGGAGCACAAACCATAAATTAGAAAGTATAAATATTTAAAGGTTTGCTGAAAGTGTACACAACCAACTTATTATGGCTGAACTGCTTTTTCTAGGCAACAGCTACAATAGATGTCCTTAAAAGCGATCCCTTGGTATAACACTGGGCAAAATCCAAGAGAAACTCTGTTTCCATAATGGTGCTCTAGGGAATTCTTTATTTTAAAGTGCCACATGGAATGTCTAAATTAAGTCATAGGGGCAAAAAAATTTATGGTATCCAAAACGTTTGCTTGGGCACGCAGTACATGACATCACCCTGTTAATCACACTGGAGATAAAGAGCTCTTCCCAGATTCCTGACTCCAGTGACAACTGCTCCGGAGCTGTCACGCCTGACACCAGCTCTGCTCAGAACTGCTCCCCTGACCACAAGTTTGGATGTGCTTTTAGGGTTATAGTGAAGAATAAGCCAAAAGGGGAAAAAAAAGTGCCCCAATAGCCATAGCCAAGTAGCAGGAATTTCAAACAGTTCCCAGTTTGGAAATGGCTGAGAACAAGGACACAATCAAACCCGGTGTCTGGGAGCATGTGCCCGGAGAAAGTATAATGTAGTGAGTCTGCAAAAAATCCTTAAAAACCATAGGATAGTGAAGGATAAAGGCAAGTGGGGATGATCAAGAGGAGGAGTTTTTTCCTCTCTCTGTAATGGTTATAGAGGTAAAAGATGTGGCCTGACTACCGTGTAATTTTTTTAAGTCATAAGCACTACTTTAAGATTCCTCTTTATCTCTCTGCTCTTTCCAGGGAATCGACAGCGCTGTGACTGTGTCCCTACAAGCACCAGCACCAGGCAGGTTTCACCTGTAATCACAGAACACTTCCCAGCCCTCTCACACCTTGTCATTTCCCATCAGCTGTGAGCCGGGGTGATGGATCACCCTGCTCAGCTCTGCTCTGCTCAGGGAAGCACGGAATGTTTCTCTTCACAAGCGAAGGAGAATGGCCTTGGTTTGGGTCTTTGCACAGCCACGGTGCCATCGGGGAGGGACCCGGGGGGAGGGACCACAGGGACCCGCAGGGAGGGACCCACGGCAGTCCCAGCGCTGTCCAATGTATGTACCATCCAGGCTGCAGGACAGCTCTTCCCAGGGATGGACCTGTTCTGCTTGGGAACTGAGACTCTGAGGACTGGCAGCAAGTTTCCAGACAATGTGACTTTTTATACTTCCACATCCCAGCCCTCCTCTTTGCTTTGCCAGTAAAGCGATGCCGCCCAATTTTCCGTGAATTAGCAGCAAAGGCAGTTGAAGTTTTTCTAAGTTGCTTTTTTTTTCTCAGAGTAAAACCTTCATCCAGTTTATAGGTGAAGCAGACAATGAGCAACACAAACTCAGCTTTCTTCTTACAGCATTAAAAAGCAAAACTTGAATTTATACCTAGCTTTAACTTGTTTTCACAAGTAAACCACAGATGAAATACAACCTGCCTTTCTTCCTGACAATAAAACCTACCCTCCCTGACTTAGTTACTCTTCAGATTTTACATTTAAAATCTTAGTGGAGATACCTGACTGATCAAGACATGGAGCTGCTCCATGCTAAAGGAATGCAACAGAAGTGGCCATCAGTAAAGCTCAGATGTGAACGAATAAAACACCTCTGTAGTCCAAACCTCTGTCAGGAAACCCCTCAATATGTCCAAGTGCCTTTTGTGCAAATTGAATCATTCTTCTCAAAGTAAGCCTTACAAAAGAAAATAGTTTCAGTTGATGCTATGCAAAGTAAAATTCACTTCTTGTCTCTGCAGATGAGTGGTTACTAGAATGTCAGATTTCACTTTTTAGAAGACAGTTGGCTTTAACTTAACATCGTGATTATGGTTTGAATTTCTCTTTTAAAATTTTAGCTTTTCCAAAAAACATTCCTGAATAATGAAATGCAAATGTAAAACATTTAGTCTGAACTTCTACAATTTTTCCTTGCTTTTTATTATTAACTCTGTATATAAAGATACATGTAATGAATGCAACAGTACTCATTATTCCTTCTGATTTGAAGGCACACAACGCAACTCATAAATCTTATTTAAACTTTAGATTCACCAGCTTGGGATAATTGAAGCTACCTTGGAATAGCCTAAACCTGAGCTAGGTGGCCATTTAGAAGGGGACGCTGGGGACCAGAGAGCCCCTGTGGGATTTATTGAAAAGCTTGAAATTACTGCAGTCTAGTGTTACTATATTCATTTAGAGAAAAAAAAACCCCAGCCAAGATAAATCACTTTTTTGTTGTAAAGAGCCATTTAAGATTTTTCTTTTGACAGCTACAAGAATTATTCTCCTAAAGAGATCCATTTCACAGACAAAAATTAGGTGCAGCAATTTGGAGGGTATCCCATATTTGTTTTCACATGCATCAAGAAAGCTTCACACCTGTCAGAAGAGGTAATCTCAAATCATCCTTTGCTTCAGAAATGTAATGCCTGTCTCTTTCATTAGAGAGCTTCAGGCCAGTTCTGCTGACACCATTTAAAATCCTCACCCTCAGTATAATTTTTAATCAAAATGTGTGCCATGGGTCCTACTGGAATCTCTGGGAGGTCTGTGTTGGGTTGTCTCACAGAGCTGGCACAAAAAATGGGTTATTTGAAGTGCTTCCTAGCACCATTTCCTTCTCTTGGAGGACTTGAAACCTGCCCAGGTTTCTTTTAGGTAAATTCAGAGCAGATGAGCCTTACCTCCAGTCCTGCACCTACAGCCCTTGGAGTATTCTTCAGCTCCATTATTTCATGGCCCCTTTAATCCATAAAAATTCACTTAAGGACTCATCATTTAATTCAAGTGAATTAAAGAGTGCAGCAGTGTGGAAAGATGAAAGTCTTGGAAATGCAAAGTCTGAGGAAATGCAATTAGAGCATCCCACCTGACCAGTTCTTCAGCTGGCACTCATCGCATTTGCACAAATCCACAGAAAAGTAGGAAGAGGTGAAAAGGCTGAAATATTCCCAGGATGACAATGCTCTTGCACTGCCAGTAAGCAGCAGCATTAAACTTTAACAAATGAGCTGCAGAACACTCTACACTTCCATGCAAGTGCGAGACTGAGACCCAAAAACCCCACAAGGCAGTGAAATACTATCTTTATGCCAAAACTCACTGTCTCTGATGTTGCAACAGTCTTTTTTTCAAGAAGGGAAGCTGAAGGAAACCCTGGCACAAAAACACAGGTTAAGTAACAGCCATTTTCATCAAAGACACTGATGATGTTGATGCCTGAAGTGGCCACCTAAAAACCAGAGACTAGACAGGAATAAGGGAATAAAGGTAGGTGTTTATCTGAAGGGCCTGCAAAGGTACACCCTGGGCAGGCCAAAGGCTGCTCCCAAGATGGACCCTGGGTCACAAGTTCTTCACACTTTTATAAGTTTGGTTCACTTGCATATCAGGGTTAATTCTCCAATTAAAACTTCAGTTAAGGATGGAATTTCCCCAAGCTTGCCCCCCTCCTAAGATTTTGGTTTATACATTTTGGGCCTGGGACAGTCTGGGTGTCCTTGGAGAGCAAGCTTGGAGAAGCTCTGTCATGTCTAACCATAAGGGTTAAGCATGAGAGAACAGCAGCTAACAGGCCACACAAAACTCCAGAGTTACACACTCGGCAGTACAGGGTTTGAAAAATGTAACAGTTCAAACCTAAGGCATCAGTGTCTATCAGTGCCCAAGAATGTCACCAAACAAAAAAAAAGAGAAAAAGAGGATGGTATGATTTCAGCCTCACTAACTAAAATGAAATAAAACCTTTCAGAAATGCAGCTTGGGATGATTACAGCCCACAGTTGTCTGCTGTTTATTACACCAGATGAATTTCGAATTAAAAAAAGGGTGACTATTCAACATTCAGAAAGCTATATGGGATAACAGCTCATGGAGAATCTGGATGTCATTACAGGTAACATTTGCAAAAGGGCGTAACTCACTGAAGTACTTATAAGATGATGTTTGAGTTTAGAATTTTACCTTTCTCTATTTAGGAACTCCACAGGTCTCTATGCTATGATGGATTCATCAGGAAAACGAAGCCCTTCTGACCACACAATGATCTACACAGTGAACTATGAACCATATTCCTTAGTTTATGGTGTTAGAAATCAAATTTTCAGCTTAAATAAGCCCATATACTCAACTACTATGAAAGATTGATTGGATATGTTGGATGTTTTTAAAGCATGGTAGCCTAAACCAACAAATATGAAAGTTCAGTGTATTGAAAAGACAGATACCAGCTTGAAAGGTATTGTGCTTAATCAGTGATTTAGAGTAAAACAAATAAAATTTCCATCTCTAAATATTAATTAAAAAAAATATTAACCCCCCAATCAATTATTCTAGGTTAAAATAGAAAAACCAGGAGAAACTGTTGCCATTTATGTGCTGTTTATCCAGTCTCCTTGTTCCAGCAGCTTTTCATCATTCACATTGCTTGTCCTGGGGCCACCTCCCTGTTTCTGTTATTTGAGAAATCCCTGTGGTCTGTTCAGATATCCCTGCATGGCAGGAAGCACCAACTGCAGGGCTCAAGAACACCCTGAAAATGTTTGAAACTTTTCTGCTGCTGAATTGTGACACAGGCAAACCCAAACCACTCCATGGGGCCTGTAACAACAGAGAGTGTTTCAACAGCACTTCACCTCAAGCTGCCAAGAGAGCTTGGCAGTGAAAAAGTACAAATTGGGGAAGAACAAGGAAAAAGTGGAAACTGGGAAAGCCTGACTTCTGGCAGCTCAGAAGAGAAACTGCTTCATCTGATGGGCTGAGATCCAGGGAAAGCTCAGGCTGCTCCGAGCTCTGTGAACGAGGCAGAGCAGCCTCACTGAGGCACCGGGGCCCGTCTGGTGCCTCTGGCTGAGTGTCCTGAGGAAGCACAGGCCAGGGACAGAAAATCCTTCAGGAAAATGCATTGGAAATAAAATGTCTGCAGAGCAGGTATAGAGAGGGAAAACACCACATGCTGTCTCAGTGGTGACCCCCTAAAATGGGCTACTTTCTATTCAGGCCACAAGCTGATCCCAAATATTAACTTTGCAATGTGCAATGAACTGCTAGGGATCAATGCCATAACTGAACGTAACTCCACAGAAATAATCCCCAAATGTCACTTCCAGGGAATTGAATCCTAGGTTTTTACAGGTGGATAACAGACACTGAAGCCCAACAACAAGTAAGCAATTTCAGTGGAATTAAGGAGTCACAGGGAGGTCAAGGGCAACACTTTGGTGTAAATTCCAACATTGTATTCTGAATCAAAGAGGGAAGTGCAACACACAGGGCAAAAAAGAACGAGGGGAGACATGATCCAATTGTGGGTTAAAAGCTGGTTAAGAGGCAGTTTTAAAAGAGGCACTTAAACGATGGGTTAGAAATTTTGTTTCTTTACTAATTAGCAGGCTCCAGAGAGAAAAAATGCCCCAAAACTCTGTATCTAACTGCAGATTAAAGACCCCTGTAACTGCAACAGAAGCTGCTAAGTGTCTAAAACATTTCTAAAAGCCATGATGTGAAATGAGTAAAAAATACATAATGTGGAGCTGCTGCCGGATATCGCTCCCTTTCCTCCTGAGCCGGGATGGGAAGCCTGACAGGATGCTGGGGGAAGGCTCCCCTGGGAGCTGCTGTCCCAAGAGCCACCCTCGTGGTAACTAACAAGCCAGGGCTGCACAGGCACTCAGGAAAGTGGTGGTTCGTGTGTGAAGGATTCACATGTGAGTGACAGGAAGAGCAGCAAGAGCTGCAAATAGGATTGAGAGGGCCAGCTGAGGAATATTGTGGAATCCTGTGTCTGCTGAGAGAGAACTCCTGAGAGGGAAACTGAGGTATTAAATAGGAGCAATTTGTGGTTCACATACCACAATAATAGTGGGTTGCACAGAGTATGGGATAGTAGAGATCATCTTATCCAAATACTTGCTCAGGAAAATGTAAATCTGGTAAGGCAGAAGATGGAGTGGGATCAGTTCCTGCTCTGAAGGCAGTTTTTCATACAAAACACAGGCCAAGCTGTGACTCTTCACATGATTTGAATAATACACTTCTGACTTTCCCTGCTGTGTTATTAATATTGCATCTTGTCACAGGCCTGTGCACCAGACAACAACTTCCCAGCTCTTGGAGGGACAAACAGAAGCCTTGACCTGAAAAGCCGCCACAAAGTTAGGGGACAACGCTGCTTGTGGTGGAAAACAATCAGCAAGTCAGGACAGAAAGGACATTCCTCAGTGCCCTCTGCATAGTGAGTAACATCACCTGCAAGCGAGGCAGACAATGAACCCAACAAACCAATACAAAACTTATTTTCTCACAATATATTATCAGCTCTAAATGTAACAATTTTTCTGAGCTAGAAAGTCACATTATTTTTTTATGATGCACCAAACAGCGAGTGAATCTGATTGAAATGGGTGAGGGAAGGGTGACTGGGGGAGCACTGACACAGCAGCATTACATCCAAGGTGATAGTTACAATGCTTTTGTACTCCACTTGTAAAGAAGATAAAAATGTTGGGACAGCGCCTTTCAGCAAAAGATAAAAATCAAAGGAAAACCCAGGGGTTCAAATCACTGGAGGGTCTCGATCAGTCTGTAAGTGTACTCACACAACTCTACAGCTGAGCAAGGGATGGTGGATGCAGAGTAATTTCACAATTACGGCAGGAAGGAGTCAGTACATCTTGTCTGCACAAGCAAGAACTGTCTACCAGAATATACCAGAAAACTCAGTGCAAGAGCAGAAAACGTTTCATTACTGTATCAACACAACAAAGAGTGTGGAACTGTGAAATTATCACTGTTAATCTCAACTTTGGTACAAGAAGCTCTCAGTGATGGAGCTCTCCCTATCCCCCACACCAGACGGGGCAGGTGGGAAGGCAAAGACATCCAGATAATCCCAGGAAGGAGGAATGCTGCAATAATAAACATGAGGGCAAATTAAAAATATGATTTCCAATTAGAAAAATGGAAGAGGAAAGTGATGGGGAGAAAGGGAACATTTGTTTTACAATGAACAGGAGGGAAAAAATAAACAGCATTAGGCAGAATGGTTTATGCAGCTCTAGAGGTACCAATTCCATTAAGAGGAGAGATTCTGTGCATTAATTGGGAAGCCACAGACATAATGAATGCAGGATGACATTTTGATGCTTCACTCGTCTTCTCCCCTGCCAGTCCATCTCTCTGTTTTGCAATCTGTCACTACTGACGATGTGTTAATCTTTGGGGTGAGGAGATAAATCTGCTGCAGCCCTTTCTGAGAGGCAGGTACCTGTTAAGCACTGCAAAGAGCCTTGGAGGGAAGAGCCACTGCAGTTTGCTGAGAAGAGAATTTATCTAGCAGATAATGCTCAGTGAAACCCTCCATTACTTCCTCCTATATTTACAGTCTAATTTGCATTTATATACCCCTTATTATCTGAACACCTCAAAATCTCCAACGTGCTTAACCTAACAAACCCTAATATAATTCAAGGAGCATTAGGGCAGTTTCAGAAGAGATAAGCAGGGATGATGGTAACTCATGTTGCAGGCAGGCTGGTACACAGATACTCTGTTTTCTACAGGGTGAAAGGAAGGAGGCAAGTCCATGAATCACCGCTCAGCTGTTACCCCAGATGTGCTCCAGCACAGCTCCTTCCTGAGCTGTGAAAAGCATGTTCAGTGCTCTGTGTTGCCTTCTCTTGACCAAACCTTTGATTCCCATCAATTGCCTGAAGCCCCTTCCCTTGTGCTATTTTGCTGCATTCACAGCCAAGGAAGGCTCCCAACGGGCAAGCAAAATTTGTTCCCCATTTATTGTCTTTCCAGAAGGGAACCAGAATATTAAGGAGGCAATTTTACAGGACAGGGAGAAAAAAAGAAAATTTTAAAAAAGGTTTGAATCACACTGTAATTAACAGAGAGGTGATCATGCCAGTTTGAAAACTGGTAACACAATATTATGATACCGGATTTTCCATCCTGCAAGGCTGTGAATAACTGTAGTTTAACAGATGCATCCAAAAGGTACATATCAAACTAAATCTCTAAAATTATAGCATATGCATGTTCTTAGTATAGCTAGTGAGCATGTGTGCACATGCACACATAGCCAAATATTTACTATTACATATAGAAAAACACATTCATTCACCAACATAAACAAACGGATTATAGCTACTCCATTTCCTTACAATGTGATGAACAGTCACACTGGCCAGGAGGGGCTTAGTGAGGTTACAGGTAACAGCCTGGCTCCTAAGTAATGCTCCATTTATTCATCTTCAGATGTCAGATGACACTTTTATGTGCCCTGTGGGGACCAGGACTCAGTGTCCTGGATCACAAACCTGTGGGCCCATTCAGCACCATGAAAGATGTAATTCTCAGTGGAACTGGCTACCAGATGCACTGTAAAACACTGCTGTTGTAATGTGCTTTAGGGTATCTGCACATTCCTACACACATTTTGTCTGTCCTATAACGTGCATTTGCACAGCACATACTGCAAGGGAAAAACAAGGTGGGTGATGTTATGGTACCACAGAAATCAGCTTTCCTCGTTTTCTCTCTTCCTAATTGAGGGCTGTTTCTGTTGCCAAGTGAGGTCTGGGCTTCCTTGATGTATAAATCAAGGGTGTTTGTTACACTAAAACTGGCATGTAATTGCTTGTCAGCAGTCACCTTGCTTTAAGAAATGAGTGAAAGAAATCAAAGGAAATGTAGAATATTACTGGAGACTGTCTTTGACGATGAATAGGACTGTGAATGGCTGATCAGGTCTGAAAGGGAAAAAAACCCCAAACACACCGTGAAGCATTTTGATATAAAGACGTTTAGATTTAGGCATGCTGAAAATACGAACTAAAAAGTTTTGCATTTAATGAAATTCAATCTTTACTCTCTAAACACCCCTTGTGTGTGTTTGGCCCTCTGAAAACCAAAGTACAGCAGTGGGGAGCTTTTCCCGACGTTTTTGTGCCCAGAATATTCAGCTTGGGCTCTGCCTAACGAGACTCAGTGGCCTCCTGAGCAGTGGGGAAGTGGCCCAGCCACTCTGCAATGGGCTGATCTGGATTAGGCAGCTCCCTGCCTCTGGAACTGGAGCTGTTCTACACCTGGAGTATTTTCCACACATCTTTGTAACCTGTGTATCAATCTCTTTTGTCTGGTGGAAGGTTCCACATTCCCAGCCAAGCTCACAAATATGCAGACCACGTCATGGCAGCTCTTTAACACCTCTCCCCTTCAGGCTGCTCCTTCAAACGTGCTTTTTCATCTGAAAGAGACACCATTCCCACAGGTACTTGGAGATACTCTCTGAAATTTAATAGCAGCAAGTGATGGCAAAGAGGAAGAGGGAGGAAGGGTATATGAAGTGTAAGTAAATAAAGTCTATAGAAAGAGCAGGAGAAATAAACCACATAGTGTGAATAGAAGCTTGATGCAAGGTGGAGAAGGACAAGTAGGAGAGCAGGTAAAATGGAGTAAAGTGGGGAAATAGAAAGAAGGAGAAATTCAAAAGTCTGAGAAACCTCCTTCCATTATCAGCAGGGTAATATTATGCCTGATAACCCTCTTTAGTTAATGACTTCATTTCTATAAACCAGGGGCCAGTCTGGAGAGCTGCAAAGTTGATTGAATGAATCAAGGCTGAGATTTCCTGGCCCATACTCAGTAGGTTTAAAAAGAAGAATTTTTCTATCACATAAACATCAAAACTGCTTTTTCTTTCATTTCTTTTAGGGAGTAAGGGAAAAAGAACAAAAATCTTGAATTTTCACCACCCTTATGACTTGGCAAACTCAATGTTAGAAGACTCAGTTACAATATTAAAAGATAATATTAAAAAGTTTAAATTTTGCCTTGACCATCCTGGAGCCAGGCTCTGAATCGAACCACGTCTGGATTAGGCCTCCCCTTCCCAGGCACATCCATTTATTCCACACAAAGCTCACAAATCTCTGGAACTCCACAAAAGAGATCATTTTCAGGTACAGAGCTGCAGTTTAGGTGCTTAGTCACACTCCACATTCTCTTGGCAACACCTCCTTCCAAACAAGGGCTGAATAATGGGAATTTACTGAGTCACTCCAGTCCAGCCTATGGACTGTCATCACCCACAGCTCCTGCATTAGGCAACTGCAGCAACCCTGTGGAACTCCTCTGTTGGAAAATGCTGATTTGTTGCAAGTGACTCACAGGAGAAATTTAATGAAAAGTAATCTTTCCAGGGAACATCTTTCCCAGCTATTCTGCTACTGACTCCAGAGGGCTGCCAGACCTTTGAAAGCTCACCCACGCAGCACGGGAAACAATGTGGAAACGGGGCTGAAATGTTCCCCTGCCACTTTCTCTCCCTTCTGGATGTGCAGGGCTTGCTTTCCCCACCAAGCTCAGTACTCTTAATCTTGTGGGAAGAGACTGCATCTCAAAACAACAGCATTTCCTTGTTATTTTTGTTGTTTCTAAAAAGAAAAATCCTTCCCTGAAATAGGCTATACATGATTTTTAATACACTCTTTAATCCAGGTATACTTTTGAAACTCTTAACACTAGTTTTTTGATTTCTGTTACCCTTTCTAACAGTATATTTATCTTCCTAAAGGGTCTCAGTGTAAGATGAACCCATCACCCACCTTGTCATGCCTGTAGAGTTAAAGCAACTCGCACGGCTCCCTCCTGTGCAGACACCCGGCACTATTTCCATCAGTGCCTCTGCTTTGCAGGGCAATTCTGCACAAAAACACTGTCACTCTCCTGACAAATGACTTGCATGCACAAAGCTGTTCGTACACTACAAGCTTTGCAGGACCACTGATTTTATTTCTCTGTTCATTAAAGAACACATTTTTTGCCCCATTTCATGCACTTTAAAGCATCTCTCTAATGAGTTCACATACTAAGCATTAATATTTCTTTCAATGTTTTTCCATTAGCTGTGTCAAACTGAATCTCATGTCATTTGTCATGTTGCACTGAAGGTCTGATAATTACGAAATATGTTGCTGCTGTTGCTGTAATGATGAGCACAGGAGTATTTGGTTGTGCCTGTGTGGCATTTCTGGCTTGGTCTGAGAGCCATGAGTGTGTCCATGGTGCTGTGTGTGCACTGTGAAGCATCTCTGTGTGCTGCCATGCATTCCAAACACACTATCTGTGCACAGCCCATGCATAATTCAGCCTGTCTTTTATCATGGATTTTCCTGGAGTGCCAGCCTAGCTCATGAAAAGGGGAAGGGGAGTCAACAGCTTGTGGTGCCCTGTTGCTCCCTGAGATTTAGCATGCAAAGCACTTGCCTTTGCAGAATCACAAATATTTCCACAGCACAGACCTCTCTGGGCAGGTTTAAATACTGTGCACTCTAAGCTAAACATCCTGACACAAAACGTTTGCAGTCCCTGGCTTCTTAAATTTTTTAGCATCGCTTCTGGTTGCTTTCTCCTCAGAGACCGCAATGTGAACACACCGGTTAGTTCTGTGCCCTTTCCTCTCTCAGGCAGTTCCACCTGGCTGGCCACCTGCCCCGCTCTGGGCATTTCTGCTGTGGAAAGCAATACATTTGGAAGCACAGCAAGTGCAGGAGGGGGTCACAGGGGTGCAGGGACTGAGTTACAGCTGGCGTCCCGCCCTAACCCCAACACAGGAGCTCTGTGGTTGGGCAGGGAATGGGACAGTGCAGGTGGAAGGGTTTGAGAGGCCACAGAGAACAGGGAAGGGGCCTTTCAGTGTTACACTGTTCACTCCAGGGTGGCGTTTTCTTGTCATCCTTAAACACATACAGTACCCAGAGGAGCACTTTCTGCAGAGAAAATGTGCTCTCCCAAGAATGTTTTCATCCTGAACTCGACTTTGCTGAGAGAAGCTATATATTCATTTTTCACATCCTTTCTCCAGTTTTATCTTCAGTCCATGGAGAAACACACTGCACTCTTCTCTGCATAGGAAGCTCACTTGTTTTGAGAGGGATCAGCTATTCGCAAATGTTAAAATCAGAAGGTAGGTCTGCTTATGAAAATTGTATTTGTCCAGAGACAAATATAATTGTGGGTGCTGCCCACAGAAGCTGTGGCTGCCCCATCCCTGGAAGTGTCCAAGGCCAGGCTGGATGGAACTCTGAGCAACCTGGCCCAGTGGGAGGTGTCCCTGCCCACGGCAGGGGTGGACGAGGCGGTTTAAGGTCCCTGCCAACCCAACCCATTCTGTGCCTCTCATCCCTGCACCGTCCCAAGGCAGCTGCACCTTCTGCTGAGAGGGGGAGGGAACCCGGGGATGCCACCTCTGACTCTGGGATCAGGGAGTTCCCTCTGCTTTGCCTCCAGCCATGGGGAGCTCCTGAGCAGCAGGGACCTCTCTCAGTGCTGGCTGTGTCACACAAAGCTGGACACCCTGGGGAACAGCTGGGAATGCAGGAGAGTCTCAGCTCCGCTTTGGATTTCACCTTTTTTGTATCAGGAAGGCCAATGAACCAACTAATCAAAGTGGCCTGGGACATGAGAGATGTGCTTCTCTGAGACAGGTAGAACACAGAACAGATTCACTTTTGCAAATTAGGAAAAAAAAACCAAATCAGTGAAGTTTCTTTTTTTTGCAGGAAGAATTCTTACATTTTTTTGCCTTTTTAAGAAAGTAATTTTCTGTGAGCTGTTGTGTCCACAGAGAGTAGCTGGATTCTACAATCACTTTTCTTAAAAAAAAACCAAATGACCACCACCACCCTCACAGTTCTAATTTATGAGCATGTTATCCAGGAACATCTCAGTAACCTTCACAAATCAGGTCTGGCTGCCACATGCCCTCCATTATGGACCACACGCTTGCCTTCACAAATATCTTTAAATCACCAGCAGCACTGGTAACTTGGTAATGTTCCTTCTGATTTACACCACTGCAAAACTGAAAAAAGTTTGCCCTTTCAAGTAATTTATTTCCCCTTTCATTGCAGCTCCAGAGCAAACCCAAGATTTTCTCTGGCTTCCAGCCTCCATGACCCATGTGAGAAAAATCTCTCCCTCTATCAATAAATTTATCATATTTTTCCACGTGTCCCATTCAGCAAAGTATTTCTGTACATTTACATTCTTCCTACAAAGAGCTTGTGACATTTTTATTTAAAAGAAAGTGCTATCAGAATTAAAAAAAAAAAAATTAAAAGCATTTTGCATATTCACACTGCAAATGTGATGCTGTTGATTTAAAAGTTGATGTTTCCAAGAACGTGTACGTGTAGGAGTAACACTGAAGACGTTCAATTAACACAATAAATATCACCTCAAATTCTTAGCTGTATCTTTTGTCACCTGATACCCATTTCTCACACTGCAAGAGTTATTCTGCTGGAAAAAAACCCCAACCATTTAAAATGTGGATTTGTGAAGAAAAATGTAAATAAGCAAGGCTCAAATCGAAAATAATCCTTTGAGCATCCTGTTATTGGACTGAATTCTTTTGATCTCAGGCTTGTGACGTGTCAGTCACTTCACAGAACTTAAGGAAGTTTTATTGCTGTAAAACTGGCATAGGATAAAGGTCAGCCTATTTATTTTTAACAAGTGAAGTGAGATTATTTACTACTCAGTTCACAGGCTGAAAGTGCATTCTGCAGTATTTATCCCATTGGGAGAAACAGAAAAAAAGGGACCACCCTAAAGGTGGATCCCTAAAGGGACCATCATCCCCAAGATAATATTCTCCAACTGGTGACTGCTTAGCAACTGCAAAAATACAACATTTACAAACCCATCAGGGCTTCAGCTGTTCAAAGTTTGGGCTCACTGTCACTTAGGGCTGGATGCTGAGAGGCGCTGAGCAAAGTGCCAAGATCCTGCAGGGAATGGGCCATGAATACTGCATCCCAAAATTTAAACACAAGCTCTCATCCACAAGTGGGAAGATTCCAGATCAGGTCACAAGAAGATTTGTAAATCCCAGTCTGTACTTTATTTCTTTTCTTTTAAATATTCCTTTTAAATGTTTCTTGGTCAGCGAGGCTATGAAAATTCCATTCATTTCTCTGTGCTGTTGCCCACTTAATGAGGTAAAGAAGAATTTTATTATTCTCTCTGATGAATACACAAGCACCAAAACCCAAAGCTGAACAGTGAAACAAACAGTAAATTATTTCAATCCTCTTAATTCTCTGCTTTTTTGGCAGATAATGCCATAACTCATCTTAGCTTAGCAGCCACAGATGGAAGACAGATTTCTTTTTAAACTTTGGAAACGTTAAAATTGAATGAACTCAAAAAAGAAATTTTTACCTAAACAGGGAGAAAATAAAAGAACTTTTCAAATATTACATTGGCTATCAAATCATTTTTATGGGTTTTTTTTGCAATGAGTCTGAATACTCATTTTTTGGGAGGACAACTTTCCCCTGTCCAATCCAAATGCAGGCACTGCAAAGTGCCGTGAAACCCAGTAAACTGAAATAACCTTTTCCTCCAAACTCCTTCCCCAAAATTCTTGAAGACTTGCCTGTGGTTGAACTGGAATGCATTTGGAAGTGTTTGAATTAAGTGCAGCTTGCCCAAAAGACAGCTTGGCTTCCTGCAGAGGTGTAAAGGATAAAAAGGGGATTGTGGTGGACAGAGCATTGTTGTTGCGAGTTAACGCGGAGCTGAAGCAACACTGGAATATTCATCAGAGTTCCTAAGGGCTGCTCCCTTCCAGATGAGCAGAGAGTGGCTCTGAGCTCTGAGGGCAGCTGCAACACCTTCTAGAAGTGCTGCAGGACACATTTGCTGTTAGACTCTCCTGCAGGGAACAGCTCCATTTATCACAACAGCATCACCTGCATGAGGTGACCACAGAGTTTCACCCAAAGTACCAAAGCTGCAGCCTTAGAGATACGAGAGGCTCTGCTGCTGTAAAAGATCAGCATCTTGTTCATTTGCTCTGCAGCTTGACTATGTATCATCCTGTGCCTCTGTGAATTTTTCAGGTACAGTGTTAATATTGATTTTTGACTGGATGTGGAAGTGTCAACTCCCACGGGGTGCAGTTAATAACATGTGCCAAATTGGGAGATAATAAATGTACGAAAGTGAGTTAGTATGCATCAGGTGCTTGTACTTTCCATTAACAAGAACAGATTTATAATTTAAAAAAATTGTTTTCATTACACTTTTTGAGGAGAAAAAGAAATTTCATGCCTTAAGGCTGTATATTCTCTTCATTCACTTGAAAGACCAAAGAGATGCAATACTTTGTTCTAAGTTTGCACATCTCCTGGTGCCTCTGTAGATCTGTCAGACCTTTTCCCACGAAGCCCCAGCCTGAATTGTGCCATTTCCCACATCCCTCCAGGAGCCCAGACCACCTGGCAGGCCTTGGCTACGCGGGGGTTGTGAAGAGTAGAGCAGCTGTGAGCAGAAACATGGGCTGCAAACTGAGGAACCACAAGTTACACCTTCCTTGACAGCTGGGGCTGTAAGAACATGGTCCACTGGAGCCAAAAGGATCCAGGCAACTCGGCTAAGAGCAGGAGCAGAGTGCAAGAGCAGAGGAGTCTCAGTATTACACTGAGATTTAAGTGTAGCTCTGACCCACGAGCATGGATAACAAAAGTCTCATTGATTCCAATTAGAGGAGGCTTGGGTCTATTTACTGTAACTGAGTCGATTCTCAGAAAAATAATTAATTCCTTGTCATGTCTCACGTGTATTGATTTTTGTAATTACAACAGAATTGGAGGCGAGGGTGCAGGGGGAAGGAAATGCACTTGATTTGTGTTTAATTTGATGCACAAGCTGTCAAGGACAAAGCAATTGAGACGCCATGGCCATGCCTATCCTGGATGCTCTCTGTGCTCACATGTGGTGCGCCAGACGTGCCGGAGTGCAGGATCCAAAATCACACCCTGCTATGACATAATGCAGTGCACAGAGCTGCTGTCTGCAGCAGCCTCCACAGCAGGCAGGAGAGATGCCCAAGGGGAAGAAGATAAGGACAGGACAAGCTTAATGTGTATCAGCGACTAAGAGGAGGAGACAAAGCAGAAGAACGGGAGAGAAAGAAAATACAAGTTGTTGCTGATAATAGGGCTGCCAGTAGATAATGCAAGAAAAAACAAGCAGTGAGAGAAAAGAAAATACAATACAGCCTAGCTTGGTAATGATGCTGTCAGGAAAAAGCAGCAGGAGGGAATCAGCTTTGTTTCCCACATAATTTCACTAAAATGGCAAGTTAGGGAGTTTACACCCAGAGTCAAGTCAGCATTTCACTTCTTAACAGGTGATAGTCTCCTTTCCCGAGCCTGTTTGTGGGAGGGGCTGGCCTGGTTCCATACACACACAGACCTGACTGTAACACTCAGTTTCTGCAGCATCCCACACCAGTTTGTCACAAAGATATTGTCATCACCCACACAGACACAGAACCACCTTTTGGGCCCACTAAAGCCAATGCCTGCCCTGACTCCAGCAGGACCACGAGAAGCTGTTTCCAACCTCTTGCCTAGAAGTACCAGTTCGGGAAGTCTCCAACTCTCATAGGAGCAAAAATGCTTTTTCTTATACAATAGCCCTGCAAATGAAAGCTGCAAAAGAGTCTCACATCCAAACACTAGAAAGAAATGATATATATGAGGGAGAGGCAGAGCTTAAGGGTGTAAATCAGTCCTGAGTTAAGCACTTTCAGCTAAACACGTGATATTTTAAACGAAACAAAAGAAAAAAGCCACCAGGACAGGGAACTATTTTGCATCCAGTTTGTGCAGTTTCTAAAACTTGTTGTCTAAAATGACAGCACTCTAAGGCAAAATTTCTCCTGGTGCCCTATGCACACCACAAGAGAGGAAGCTGCAAACTCATACTTTGAGAAAAGCCAACAAACTGTGAGAGGCTGTGGCAGTGTGTTGGCAACACTCGGTGACACGACATCCTCCTGGCTGGGAAAGAGCTCTGTGCACAGAGTCAGAACACAACAAACTGTGAGGCACGAATAAATAACCGAACAGCAGTGATGGATGACAGCAGATCTGTCTCCAGTGGAATTATTGGGGAGAATACTGAAAATTCTTTCCCTCTTAATATATTAAACTCTTTGTTTGGGGCTGAGTTGATGCTGCCAGAAAAGCCTTTTAACACAGCCAGCATAAATTTCAGTGGGTGTTTGAGGCAGGAGAGCCTGGGTTGTTGAAAAAGCAGCCCCCAGAAAGGCTGCTGCCTGCAGAAAACACATCAGCTCTGCTCAGCTGGGAAATCATTTGATCTATTTTATACCATCCGCCCCGTCACTGAGGAGGCAAATATGGGTATGAAATATGGACACGGAGCAAAACATAAAAAGAGACTTAATAAAATGAGTAATTATGTTTTCCCTAAACCCTCTCATGCAAGCAGGAGGCACATACCATCATAAATTCAGCACAGTGCCCGTTTCAGTGTGTGGGAAAGGGAAAAAGCCTTGGAGCCAGGCCCTGTGAGCACATCCCTGCAGAGGCTGTCTCAGGAGGCATGGAGAGGGCAGGCTGAGGAGCTGGCACTGTGGCCAGAGGCAGGGGAGGACAGGGATCTGGAGCTGCTCTGTGCCAGGACCTAACACCGGGCAGAGAGAGAACTGATGGAAGACTCAAACCTGGCTGGCCCAGCACAACCTTCCGAAATTCAGCTCAAGTCCTCAGTGACACATGCCAGTGCTTTATGCTACTCCTCAGCATATCAATAAATTAAACATTAAAAAATCAAGCAAAAAAGAGGAAAGGACACAGCCAAACAGAATAATCAAGTGCCCAAGGATCGAGAAAAAGCTGGTGTTAGAAGCACTAACTGGTTATTCTAAGGCATTTTGAATTCCAATGTTTAAATTCCAGTTCACAAGCCTGATAAACTCATCATCCTACAGCACCAAACATAAAACATAATAATATGTATAGTCTTTACACCCAGATACCCACAACATCAAAAGGTTCCAGCTTATTTATAAACACGATTTAAAAATGTTGAGTAGAAAATTGGAAATGCAAACATTTTTATTGTCCCAAACTACTGTAAACTTCTGGCTATTCAGCCCTTAGTCTAATTTATTCTCTGGCTACTTCACAGAGATGACATGACAACACCGATGAACTCACAGCCAGTGCTAGAATTCAAGCTGCAATACAGGCACAGAAACATTGGGACTGTGGACACAGACAAGGAATGAGAACTGAAGCCAAGGACACACATTTGAGCAAGAGCAGAAAAAATGAAAGCAGACATGACACAGTGGGCTGTGAAGAATTACACTTGGATATGAACCCTGCTGAAAACAAGTCTCTTTCCACATGGTGGAAGTCTGATTATACCTAGGTTTTCCTACAGGAGAATCAAGAACAAGTGCAGGGCTCTGAACCTTCTCCACTGAAGTTGATGGCAAAACTGCCACCAGCTCTCTTTGGAGCAAGAGTGAGCCCCCAGGCTTAAGGATCAAGACATGCATTTCAGAATGTTACATGTAGATGCAGTGTATAAAATCAAACAGAGGAAACCCAGCAAGCAATGTAGAATATAAAGCACTATTATTGTAAGAAAGCTCGTGTTTCCCACAAAAATCCATCCTGCTGGATGGTCACCAGGACCTGGGGGCAGCATGCTAAGGAGATATCTCTTTTTTCCTTCCAATGGGAACTGTGTTTTGCTTCTGTGCAGCTCAGGCACAGGGAAGGGCACACCCTGCTGGCCACAGCACCTTTTACACTGACAGCTTTTGAACACCTGAGAAATAACCACCATCCCACATCGGGACCTCAAGTGGTGCCCACACCAGGCTCCTGCTTAACTTCTCTCACCCTGACTATCAGTGAGGGTGGCTCTGATGCTGTCAGTGGATTCTCTCATGTTTAAACATCAGCCTACCTGCTGCAAGAGCTCTTTCTCTCCTGAAGGACAATTTTAGCAGTGTAACATATGCTCAAAAACTCTTTACCTTAGGCTTTTCATCCAGTATTTGCTGACGAATCTCCTTGTGTTTTTCTACAAGTTTCTCCTGCCTTTTACTCTGAGCATCTTCTAGCTGTTAGAAAAGAGCAGAGAATCTTTTTTCAGAGCCTGCACATCCTCACTCTCCCACCCCTTCCCCAACAAACACTCCACGCATCAAAATTAAAACATTATCATCAAAACTATGAACAATTCCAATATAAAATCACACACCACTGCCCCAAGCATCCCTGAGCACAACTGTTCAATAGCTGGCTGTGGACATGAAACCTCAGATTTCACACCTGAGGTTCAGGATCAGAAACATCTAAAGGACTTACTGCAGACCTAGTATTATTAAATTATAAATTCTGGCCTTCACCTAAAAACGCACTCGGACATAAAACCTACTTAATTTGCTAATTCTTTAGGTTGCTTCCTAAATCAAGGCTTTTCTAAGCAAAAATGGGCCAACTTTTGAAGGTAACTATCTTTGCATTGAAATTAAGAGGAGAATTCAATGGCTGCATACATTCCACAGTGATTTCACACCCCAAAGCACTGCAGTGCACACTTTCAGCCAGGTGTGAGCCACCTGTAGCTGCAGAAAAGCTAACAACTGTAATGGAATTCTTTCATTTGTATTTACAGAACTCACAGAATGCTTTTTACATGTCAGTAACTGTTCAAATGCAATTAAAGTTAAAATATACTCTGCAATTAAATGTTCATTGACTTCCCTTATACAATCTTTGCACTCAGGAGACACCAAGCCCATTAAAAAATGGGTGGTATTTGCCATGAATACACACAGGATATGCAGAGATGAAATTGTATTAAAATCTGCCCTGCTCAGCACCACCACCCAAATGCTGACTGACAATTAATGAGGAGCTGTCTGAAATCCCAGTTTTCCTCTAACTGGAAGGTGAAGCCAAGTCTACACTGCATCTGCTAAAAGTCACCAGGTGTGGAATCTTTATGCTGAAGCTCAGAATCTGCAGTTAAATACAATCTAGAAGATGAAAGGTGACATTTTATCCCCCCAGGTGCAGAATAAAGCCCTGGCCTGACATACCCTCTTTATGTACTGCACCACCTCCTGGATGTAGGACCGGATCATTTCCGTCTTCTCCCTGGGGGAAGCATTCCACGAGTTATTGAGTCAGTAAGATCACACCAATGTATTTTAACCCCCTGCAACTCTTTGCCTAATCAAGGCCATGTTTAAGGACTTGCCTAATTAATTTTTCTGCACTTCCTGAAAGTGTCCTTGTGCCAGGCTTCACCTTTATTGCACGAAGGGCTCAGACTTCCCCATGACCTGCACAACATCCCCCTGCTCTTCCCCAGCAGGCTTTTCCCACAGGATTACGCCACGTTTTCCAAGTGCTGGTGGTGTTCCCCAAGTCCCAAATGTCAGCGTGGGAGCTGCAGAGCCGTGAGCAGAGACACAGTGCCACGGTGTGGCAGAGGAACAGCCTCTGCCACAGCAGGCACTGCTGGTGACACCAGGGGACAAAGCTCCCACAGGAGCAGGGCAGGCATGGCTTGGCCCCTGCACAGAGCTGAACTCCGGGGAAATTGAACATTATGTCACTCTCTGAGACAACTATTTGGTAACCAACGGTCAGAAGCTGAACACAAGAACCCCAAAGAGGTAAAAGCACATAAAATAACAATTTGTGGCTACTTCAGTTGACCATTTTCAGGACTGTTACTCCGAATCCTGAGTGCCTCAGACCAATGAAGTGCTGCTTCAGGACCAGTGACTGCTGCTCAGGTGGCACTAAAATCAGGTGGGATTAGACAAGCCCTGGGTGGGTGTAAAAACATTAAGTAAGAGCAATTAAAACAATGGATTATTATCTCTGTGTAATATTCCTTCCCAAACTTGTATAAAAGCTTTAGATGAACAACAGTGTAGCCAGAGTGATTCAAAAGGGATTTGCCAGAAGGTCTCATTCCTCTCTGCCCTACTCCCAGAGCGAGGACAAGCTGTGTCACAGACAGGGGAAAGCTGACTTTCACATGGAGTTCCCATCTCACCTCTCCCAAGGGCTCCTTGAAAAGCCTGACAGAGGAAAGTCCTTGGGGGGGAAAAAAAAAAAAAAGAAAGGAAAACAAAAAAAGATTGCTACTTGTCTGTCCCTGAGCCTTTCTCACTAGTGCCTCATTTACCTCTCAGCAAATCACTTCCTACTGCAATTGATTTTTGTGCTGCAGCATTTCCATAATGGCCAACTACTTTTTTCCTAATGTGAATTCCATGCCCTCTGGCCAGCTCTAACCATATTAAGTATTTCTCCCTCTTTTTCATAATAAATTATTCTCATCTTCTTTTTTAAATAGGATGTTTATTGAAATTTTTAGTATGTTGATTCTTAAACTACCTGAAACACTTCACTGAGTGTGTGATTTCCTTTCAGTGTTACCAAATACACAGATTCTCTCTTGAGAGGCTCCAAAACCTCTATAAACCCTTTTACCTGCAGAAAACCAAACACAGTTGTGCCTGTTACATGGTAAAACTCAAACATTAGAGGGTTTCTCTTTTCGTTTTGTTTTGTTTATTCCTCTTGTATTTTTAACTGCTCTAAAGTAAAGACTGGTAACAAGAATAGCAGTGCAAGATTAAAATGCTCCATTTTCTTTTTGAGCTGCTTGCCAAAACAAATGAAGGACAAACAAACCTGGATCCTGTGCCCTTGGGAAGAACATAATCAACTTGCACAACTACAGTTTGTGTCGTCTGGTGGTGCATAAATGGAATTAGCATTGCTGTGCCTGCACAGGGCCACTGCACCCTCAGAGCTCAGCTTTCCCCTGTCCCCCCGCAGAGTGTCACTGTCACTGGATCATTAGCAGCGTTCGAGGGGAGTTTATCCCCAGAGCAGAGTAAACCTCACAGTGGGCTGTGGCCATTTCTTCTGGAGAGCACCTTTAACGGAGTTAAGAAGAAAAGCCAACACACAAATAGAAACCCAACACACAAATAGAAACAAATAGAAGACATCCCAAGAAAAACAAGCCAGGAACAGGAGCACGAAGGCTATGTGGACTTTGAGGAACAGTGCCTGGATGAACAGCACTTTGGGGAACTGCTCCATCAGGTGCTCCCAGGAGCATCCCCACTCCCCACAGCAGCACCTCTGCTGCTGGCCCAGGCTCTCCCTGCCCACGCAACAGGAGATTGGATTAGCCCCAGGAAATGAAATAACTATCACGGAAAGGGCTCTGGTGAGGTCTGACTAAAGGCTGCCTTGTATTTAGGGTCAAGACCTTCCTTTGATTTACCAGCTGTGAAAAAACTTGTATAAGGATATGGATCTAGGGATGTACTTACTCTTCCATTTGATTTTTATCCTTGGACTTTGCTTCTGTGATCTTCTCCTGCCTCTTCTTGTCCATTTTTTTCTTCAGTTCTTTCTTTTCTCTAAAGCATAAAATATAAAGGGAAGTTCAAAAAGTATCTAAACAAATCCCACAAGGAGCAGCAAGCAATGATAAAGGGCGCAGCACTTACTTTTCACATGTTTCTTTCAGTTTCTTTAGCTGGTTGTTCTGACACTCCTCTGCTACATCTGTCAGCTTCTGAATTAGCTAAAAAAAAAAACATCCCAAGAAAACAAAATATGTATTTTCAGGTAAACATCATAGAGACAGCTAAACTTCCTCAAAAGTCTGCAGCAGACATAGAAGTGTTGTGCCATTCCCAGATTAACTACTGGCGACCAAAAGCCAGGAAACATTATTATCAGTGTAAACACATTATTAACTTGTGGAGTTCAGCCAGAATGCTGCATATCCAACTGACACAGAAACTGCTACTTCTCTGTACATCAAGGCGATACGCTTTCACAATATTAAATGTAAAACCAAAATACATTTCGAATATTTTACCTTTGCTAGGAATGAAAATGCCTGTGATAAATCATAAGGGGTCACGAATTTACACAATGCTAGTTGCAAATGGAATTCCTGTGTCACTGAATATCCAGGGTTTTCTGTGAGAGCTGAAAACGTTCCTCTTGTAATGAGGATTATTACAAGGAATGGTTTGGATTTCAGGCTGGTCAGGGGGACGTTGAAAATTCAGGTATGAAAGCCAAGCACGGAGAAGCATAACCTACATTTTTATCACAGAATGAAAAAGATCTGAGTCACTGTTTTGAAATCTGCTTTGGGTCCATCTCCTTTGTGCCCAAACCAGTAATAAAAGCCACGCTTGTGCTGGGGATGCTGACAGGAGAGGAGTCATGGGCAGGGCTCCTGTGCCAGTTCAATGAACAGTGAATAAAGTAGGAAATGGGACCCATTTGGTTTGATCACCCTTCTAGTTTAAGTCTGATTTTGTAAAATCACCCTCTCAGGGTGATGAACCAGGAATGTGTAACAAGGCATAGCTGGTCTGATCCAACTTTTCATTCCTTCGATAAAAGCAGAGAGGTACCAACAATAGGCTCCCCTCTAAAAGAATGACATCAGAAAGAATCTCTCAGCTGAAAGGCAAAATTTAATTGGAATGTTAACTCCTGCACAGCTCAGAGGGAAAACTGCCCAGAAGTTCTGTGCTAAAAAATGAATTTGCCACCACCTAACTGGATAATGCCAGAAAAGTAACTTTGCTTTGAGAAATGCCATTTCCCATTTTGGAATGAGAAACGAGTTGCCTCATGAGAAAAGCCCGACTGTGTGGGTCTAAAATGGTTCTTTGTTAAAAACATTCAGATCTCTGAGATGCAGCCACCAGCTGTTACTGGGATGGGGACTGTCCCTCTGTGGTGCAGGTAACTGTGTCCCTACAGCCACCCTGGAGCAGCTGTGACTCACACAGGGATGGGGAAAAAAGCGGAACCACTTGGGAGCTGCAGCTCCATGCCGTGATCCATGGAAATCAGTCTGTGCAGAGGCCTTGTTGAGCAATATCCACACACAAATCACTCCTCTGACCTGCTCTTTTTGGGTGGCAGGGCACAGGAGACAAATCACTTCACCCAACAGGAGTGAGGCAAAACATCAGGTAATAGAAAAAAAATGCAAGAGGGTGTTGTCTGCAGTTGAGGAACAGTTTGCACTCCCATAACACCCTTTAAAAATGTTATTTTCTGCCTAAGAATATCCATTAGCACCAGCTTCCATCTGCCCAAGCTCCTCTATTTCAGCTCAGAGGGCCTATGATCCTGCTGTAGTTGTCAGCCAAACTCCAGCTGTAAAAACAAAGCTGACTTGGACCAATGAATACAAAATATTTCTTCACCATATACAGAATATGTCCTGCATCCCCTTAAAGCGTTCATCTTCCACAGGAGCACTCCGGCACAACTCTCTGTCCTCGAGAATGTTTGAGTTTATTTTCATGGTGCTTGGATTCATTTTCTGGCCAATCCTGCCTCCTTGTGTGTTGCGGGTTGGAAAAAATGGCAGAACAAAACAGGAACATCATCCAAAAGCTGCAGTAAACCCAGAGTTATGTAAGCAGAGGTAGCAATAATCCTGTCGCCTTTGTGCCTTCACCCAAAGCCTTCCTAGCTGGTGGAAGTGCCAGTGACAAAGTGACACAACAGCCCCTTGAAGCTGCAGCAGAACTCAGGGAAGTGAAGCTCTGAAAGGGACTCCAAGTAGGAGTAAGCCCCACTTAGAATTTGTCCCAGTGCTGTCAGTGCTCACCCCGAACTCCACCCCACAAACCTACCAGCTTGATGTGCTCTCGCTTCTGGTACTTCTCACTGTAATACTGCTCCTGCCTGAGGTTCAGCAGCTGCTGCTGCTGCTTCTCCTTCAGCTCCACGAGCTTCTGGGTCATCTCGGAGTCGAGTGCAGCCAATTCCTGCTCAATGGTGGAAGAACTGTGGTCAGGGCTGCTCGTCTCAGACCTGCAAGGACACAGCACACCCCGAGGGGTATCAGTCACCAGGCACCTGCACCCTGCCTTTATTTATTTCAGTTTGCCTTTTTAAGTCAGATATTTGTAAGCAGTCCATTAATAAGTTCCTCAGCACCACACATAGAGCAAGAAGATAGGTGATTTTAGCCCTAGTGAGGTCAATAATTTAATTTTAAAAAATTATTAGCAATTTATTAATGGGATGGCAACTGCTTTTAATCCTCATTTCCCTGACCCACCTGGGTGGTGTCTACCAGATCCAGTACAAGTGAGCTATAAATGCAACTGCCAAGATTTCCCATGAACAGATGCTCATGGAACTTGTTTACCCACTTCCAGACATAACTTGAACTTCAAAGCTGCAGAGTCCTCAGCAGAAAGGGAGAAGGCTGAATATTTTGGAAACCGAGTCATCCCTGCACACACTCAGCAATAAATTTAAAAGCTTAACATTACATCTGCATTTACAAAATGCTTCACATGGTAGGAACATCCCTTTATTTGGTGTTTTCTCCCCCCTTCAGGAAATGCCATGCATAGCACACACAGGAAAGTGCTCCATGGGCTGCTGACTTCTGAAGGCAAGTTCACACCCCAGTGGGGAGCAAACCTCAGACAGACAACCCTCAGGAGCAAGGAAAAACTCAGTAAGGAAGCTAAAAAGCAACACTAAGGAACAGTTTGGGTTTTATTCTTTCTTAAGACAGAAGGAAGGATAGATGTAACTGTGAAAAGGAGACATGATGACACTAAACTGCTCAAGAGAAAAATAAGCTGCAAACCCAGTATCACTCTCAGGCCAGCACTAAACCAAACCCAAGGAAAATACGTTAAAAAAATAAGATTATGCTGTGTCCCTGCTCTGCTGCTGTGTTTACTGCCATGCTCAGGTGCTAAATCAGTTGCCTGGGAAACGTCAGAACAGCGCAGGAGATGGACAAAACAACAAAACCTTGAACAGGGAGGGCTGACACGGGGAGAAAAATGAGTTTGCTCCTCAGAAATGTGCCGAGATTACAATGCAGAGAACTGGCTCTGCCTCTCTTCTCTCTCCCAGGTTCAAGTGTGCAGCTGCTGTCACTTAGAGTTACTTCACCCGAAATAATGTGATCCTGCTTTCATCCATCCGAGGACACGAATCCCAAGGTAGCCTCGTTTTATTTCTTGTATTTTTATTGTGTTTGGATATTCTGCTAAGAGGTTAAGTGGTGTCAGGGTGATGGGTGAGGGTAATTTAAATATTACAGAGTCAGAAGACAGCATTAATGAATATTACAGTCAGCATATGATGCCATTACACAATACATCTTTTAAAGCTGACATTTCTCTTGTATATCTGGAAAAAAGAAATCAGGCCTATTTCTAAACACAGCCTAAAATACTGACTGCTTTTTATGGGACATGATCATTAAAGAAACTTCAGAGCAACACCAACAAAACGCCTGTGCATGTGTATAAATAAATATTTCAAACTTCCTGTAGACAATGGCTTTACTGAATCTTGGCTCAATTTTAGACAAGGGCATAAAGCAGAGATTGCTCAAGAGCAGAGACAACACATTTTTATGGCCATCTGATACAGGGACTCCTGTAAAGTAGTGATTTGTACTTAGTAGGTACAGGCAAATAGTGTCAGCAATAATTTAAAATGATAAAATCCCCTTTTTCCTTGGGATGTAGTGTTCTATTAGAAGTCTGCTGCTTGAGATAATATGTACTTGCGAATCCGAAAATCCTGAAAATGCCTGCCTTTTTAAAAATTTAACCTCCAGACTTGTTTGTATGTGCACATAAAACTTCACATCTCTGACACCACTGTGGCAGCTCCACGTAGGAGACTGCAGGGTTTTACTGCCTGACATCATGAATGGTTTGCAGTCAGATCACAACACAGTAAAAAGACCCAAATCCTTTTCTGCTCAAAAACAAATGAGTCATTTTATTTATTCAGCTTGATTTTCTGCTTAAATGTGAACAGGAGAAAAGACAGAAAAGTGCTGTTGTTTTGCCTGTCACTGTCTGTCACACACTTTGGTGATGGAAAACACTGCAGATAAAATATCCTTGTGCTTGCAGACGACAGCCAGTCATTAAGGGAGTTTGTTAAACTCAAGTGCAGAACCTGGAAGCCTGAAAACTGGCAACAGTTTAGGCCAGCTGAACACAGATATATTGTGAGTGTCAAGTTCTTATTAAGCCCAGTGACATTCTGTCATCAGGAAAGCAGAAATGAATAAGCTCCTGCTGAGGGACACGTTGTGGCCTGAGTCCCAGTCACTTACATTTAGAGGTACTATCAACAAGGTTGGCAGCCAGAGCAGGCTTGCAGCTTTTTTCTCTGATCATCCCCTACCAGAAAGTAATTTTTTTTTAAAGTTCATTCAATATCATCATATTTAAGAACTGCAGCTGCATCAATTTCATGTAAAAATTAAGAGGACTTTTGTACTTATCTAGTTACTTTAAAAAATAAATGATGCTAAGACAAAAAGGGTGCACCAATGGGAGAAATAAAAGTTCAATTGCAAGAGTCTCTGACCCTGATTGGCTCTATGTGTGTATTTGCTTTGCCAGGAATTATGAATCGATCTTTATTAACAGGTAGTTCCTTACCATAAGAACAAGGCAAGAACTGTGGAAAGGTTAGTAAGAAGTCATTGCAGTTTCTGCATTTAAATTGATAATAACAAATAATAAATAAATAAATAATATAAAAAATGTATCAGCACAGAGAAAGAGACAGGGTGGTGCAAGGCTGGGAAATAGAAAGCACAGAAGGGGTATTCATGCAGAGGCAAAGCCAGGCAGTCATTAGGAGCTCCCCAAGTGGTCTGGATCAATCATGATTTAAACAACATTTAGATGTTTATAATCCGCAGGTGTTTCTTTCCCCTAATTCTACATCTCCCGCCTTCCACTGTAGCCCGAGTTTTTCCAAGGCTCTAACTCGGAGCCAACACTCATCCCCCGCTAACCAGAAATCCACTGCTTTTGATTTTTTCTGTGCTCTGTCACCTCCATATGGTTTCTCTACTGTAAGAGAAGGCCCGAGGAAAGGTCTCCAGCAGCACACTGCTGAGGCAGGTTGTGTTAAACCCACCTTTTCTTGCTGTCCCTTTTTGCAGTTTTCTCTAGCACCGCTCTCCGCCGCAGGTAGTCGTTCTGGATCTCGTTGTACTTTGCCGTGTGCTCTTTGATAAGGTCGGTGGTCTTCTTGTGGTGCCTCTTCACCAGGTCCTTCATTTCCTTGTAGTGCTTCTTTTGAAGTTTCACAAAGGACTTCTGTTGTTTCAGCTCCTCGATGGTCTGTGCTTCCACTTCTGCAATAATAGTAATGAAAGCCACTTCAGTTTTCCAGCAGCGTAGGATTTGAATCAGAGGAGCCAGGGATGGCCATGAGCAGGAATAAAACAAAGCCCGCTTGTTTACTGTGGGTAAAGGAAATATGGCAGAAACTAACTGGGCAGTTTTACCTGAAAGAAGCTAACTGGATTGGAAGCACTGTGATAAAATGGTTCCACTACTATTCGCTATATTCAGAACAAATTTAGCTTCTGTTCTCGCAATAATGCTGCTCTTTTTTCTGTGCTAGATGGTAACTTGGTGCTTGTGAAACTACAACAATTTTTAAAAAATTCCCTGCTGGCAGCCAATCTCACAAAATGTGCCCAAACATTGAATACTTCAAACCTGAGGAAGAACACTTGGCATGTACATTTTCTAGGAGTTACTGCAGTCCTAATCACTGGAAGAAATGCCTAAGCCAGGTGGCCTATTTCATAAAAAATATGCTTTTCTTGTCAAAAAGCTTATCATTCATGCAGTGTAACCTATGTATTTATTACCTGTGAGGACACTCTGGATAAGATCTTCTGTCTTTGCAGGTGCTTTCACCGAACCTAGAGGTAAAAGAGATGTTTAATTCCAATTCTTTTAAAACAACAGCCATGACTGTGCTGCTTGACCGAGGGTTAAAACATGGCAGGTGACACAGGACACACCCTGACACAGGCAGTTATTAATCACTGGAGAAAATGCATCTTCTGAGCAGGAGAGGAGCAACATGGAAAACATCAACCCTCTGACCCAACACAGAAAGGTGACCTTCCAAAAACCCACCTGAGCTGTGTTGTTTTACTTATAAGGAGGACTGAACTCACTGGTACCACTCACACGAGTCATTTGAGTGGCATTAGGCTGACAGTACAATTATATTACATATTATGATGTCAGTGCAGAATTCCTGCCCACAGGATGAATCCAGCTCCTTGGAAGTCAGTCAGATCATGCCTATAGAGACTGCAGTCATATAATCATGAGCACTGTGTTTAACAAGCATTTCCTTTAGCATATGTGTCAGTACAAAATACAGAAGTGCCTAAGCCTGTATTTTGTTTGTGGAGTGAGATGTAACTACGTGCATAAATTTGGCAGAGTCGTAAAAACAGTTCCAAGAGATTCCTGCACTTGCAACATCAACAAAAAAGCCCCAGCACATTTTCTTGCTTGTAATGAACTTCAGTTCCACCACTAGAGAAACTGTTAGGTAGAAGATACTTGTATATTTGAAGATTTGCCCCAACAGCAGAGAAAAGTGGTGGGAAAGTTTCTACCTATTTTAGACAAACAAAACAAACACACACAACTTCCCAGCTTTGTTCTTTAAACACAAAGCACTTGAAAAATTACTATCCAGACTTATTTTGAAAAGATGGGACTTTTTTTTTCCCTTTTCCTTTGTTTTGTTGTTTGGTTTTTTTTACCTGGTGCTGGCTGGCTGTGGACAACCTGAGTTGCTGGTTTTGGTGTGAGGGAGGCAGTGAAATTTACCCCATTTTCTGCTGGTGTTGGCCTGGGTTCATTGTTAGCTTCAGATGGTGCATCCCCGTGGTCAACCTGAAATCACATGGTAATTCACATTATTCTTCCCAACTAGAAGACTTCGTTTATTTGCAGGTCCAGTTCAGCCTGCTTTTTAAATGTAAAATTCTGCAAATGTTGTACCTAAAAATCATTCTAAAAGAAAACAATGAAAGGAGATGTGAGTAACCCAGGTGGCTCATTTGTGCAGGGTAGATTTCAAGAAGAAATAGAGCATGTATTATTCTGAAAAAGTATTTTAAGCAGATAGAACTCATAAGGGATGTTTTTCAGTACAATATGTATTAGCTGCACCAGATGTGAAGGCTGCATTTTAGTGAAGAGCCATAAAATCTTCCTAGAAATAACGTAGGTGCTGGCAGGGGAATGCTGCTTAAATCCCGGCTGCGAACAAAATGTGTACACAAAATTACTTCTAAATTTCATAGATGCACACAGCACTACCATTATTCACCATTCTCACAGAGCAGAGACATCCTTCTGACTCCCAAGATCTCATATTGTCGTAACTACACTCCAAGGATAATATGTAAACAGTACCTCCATCCTGCTGCATGAACACATCTGTGGTATCCAAATATTTAAGCATTTCCCACAATCTTTTCCCTCTCTCCAGTCTCCTCAAGGCTCAGGCTTGCAGTGTGCATGGTCCTACACACTGAACATCTGAAATGGTCCCTGTGAGCATCAGGTTTTAAGCAGGCAGCCAGCATACAGCAAAGAGGTCATTCAAAGCGATTTTTATTTTGAAATGGCCAGGCCCTGCTTCCTGCTGTCCCTGCGAGGGGCCAGTTGCCATGGCGTCCCAGGGAAGTTTTGGATTTGTTCCTTCAGCTGCTTCCATCTCCCTCTTTGATGGTAATCCCATTACATGCAGAGGCAGGATACCACAGTTGTTGTTATTTTTGCCCCGTGATTACACCACACTTGAAAAATATCAGCCTGTGCTGCGTCAATAGAGGCAAAATGCATTTTGATCCAACTGTTTTGTGCTGCTCCTGCTGCTGATTTCCTTCAGCTTGACCCTGACACTACACTGTATATTGCAAAACAATTCCTGTCTCAACAGCCTATTCCTAGCAGAATTACAGGAGGGAGGTACTGTAGGCAGAAACATGATGCAATCAAAAACCAGAGCCAACAACTTCATTTATATCGAGCAGGAACGACTGCAATAAAATATGGAAAAACATGATTTAGCCAACATTTCTGAGAGAGGAACAGTGTGACAGGCAAAAGCTGTAGCTGTGACACACACAGATGTGGTTATCCTCTCAGTTCTCCACAGGCTGCAGTTCATTAGTTTAATAAAAACAATGTTTGCTACACAGATCATCAACATTTAACACAAATAAAGCCAGAATTTCTAACTTCTGGCAGCTCTGTGCCCCATTGCATGGGAAGTGGGTATTACTTTCTTTTGAGACCAGGTTTTTATGCACTGTGAAATGCTGCATCACAGCTTGTTGAGGAACCATTAATATAACCTGTCAGTTTGGGACACAGAACACCTGTTTTCAGAAACTGAAGCAGAAATGTGAGGCAGGATCACAGAGTGAACAAGGAGTAATTTTCACTACATCAAGCAATCTAATCTCATTAAAAAGCACTTTCTCTTCCCATAATTCATCACACCATGCTAAAAGAATGCTAAAATAAACATGATTTTTTCTTTAAAAAAAAAAGGATTTTCCCTTTTAGGCTGTTTTTAAAACATGATGTAATCCAGCTTTCCAATTTACACTTTTAATATTCACATCAACTGGTTTCCATTTCACATTGCCATGTCTTTTGCAATACAGTACGTTTACTAAGCAGAGAGATACCCACACATAGAGGAATCTATATGGTCTATTTTTATTTCTACAGAGAAAAGGAGCTACTTCAGGCTGGGATTAGTTCTTACCAAGGATCTCCCTGCAAATTTCTTTGGATTGTTCTTCCTGTCTGTAAAGGACACTTAGCAGGGGAAGAGAGGGCAACCTTCACTACCTGTATGCTCCTAAAGGTTTACAGTGGATTCATTTAAAGGTGCAAAACCCACACTGTGGGCATTCCATTCCCCAAAACCAGCTCTTCTCAGGCCAGGCTGGAAAGCCAGAACTGACCAGAAAGATAAAGGTAGGAATTCCTGTCATATTTATGATGGGAACTTTGTAAATAAACCCAGAACAGATGCTGGAACTTCTGTCAGTTCTTCAGCATCCTTTGCTTATGTGATTACACTGACCACTAGCAGACAAGGTAATGTGAAGCCTGAAGAAAGGCTGATTTATTTGTTCAAAACAATTCACTATTAGGTAGCTTATTTCACTGTTGTTCTCTGAGAAGCCTGGGGAACTTCCTACAGAGATCGAGTTGAAACTTCTACAGCAAGGAAAGAAAAGCAAAAACCTCTCAGTTTTCCTCTGACAGCTGCTCAGATCAAAAATGTGGGGGGGGGGG